>JBBWSL010000113.1:0-176381 GCA_038088545.1 Diaporthe humulicola
TAATTCTTAACTTTTTTTTATATATTATATAACTCTTATTTTTCTTTATAATTTAGTATAATAGGCTTACTAATATACCTAAAATTAAGCCTATTAGTACTATAAAAAACCTTATATAATAATATATAATAGCCTAATATAAGTATTTTTAAGGCTAATTATTAAGGGTATTTTAATTCCTATATATTATAATATTATAAGTAATTTTTTTAAGTAAGCTATAATAGTAAATATTTATATATTAAAAATAGTAAATTTATATTATAATTACTTTTTCTGTATATTTATACTATATAGTATAATAAGTATTATAATACTATTATATTATATCTTAATTACTTACCTTAGCTAATTATATAGTATATAATACCCCTATTACTATATTAGTTATAATATAATAGCTATATAAAGATTTTATTATATAATTTTTATAATAAGTATTTTTAAGATTATTTTTTTTAATAGTATTATTTATAATAGCCTTAAAAATTAATTATAAGTATTAGGGGAGGATAATAATAGGTATAAGTATATATATATATAGGTATATTATACCCTAGGTAAGCTAGTAGGGCCTTAGGGTAATTATTATTAATTAATATACTTAAGGTAGTATTAAGCCCTTATATTATAATAATTTTATAATTATAGCTTATATAAAAATTCTAATTAAATAGGATTAATTACTTTATTAAGCTCTATTTAGTATTATATTTATATTATTATAGACTTATAAGGATAGTATATATTATAATAGTTTATAAAATCTTTACTTTAGGGCTTATTAGGAAGGGGTTGGGGGTAAATAGTGGGGTAAATTATATGTAAACTACCTAAACAGCCCTTCTACATTTGCCAGGTGTTGCGGGTTATCCCTAAAGAGAGGCCAAAACCCAGTGAGCTCCTCCTGCTGCGCAGAACCCGCTGTCGCACTTCTCGGTGATCTCGGGCGCCCCGGGACTACGGGACTAGCTGTTGCGCCCAAGACGCCATTTGTAGACTGCTAGTGTATGTATGCTGCAGAAATATTGACAGAACTGTGAAGGCCAGGATGGTCCTGAGGGCGTGTCGTAACCTGTTACCCACCCCCCTGCAGATCTGTGGCGTAGATCCCGAGTACCCGTGGAGATCGATGCCGAGCTCCTCAAGCAGTACTGACAATCATAGGACGTTGAGAGCCTCGGAGCGCTGGCGGGCCGCCGTAGACAGCCGGATTTGAGCCTCCGGATTTGAGCCCAGCAGTCCACACTAGCCAGGCGGACTTGAGCCTGTTAGCCGACAATAAGACAGGTGGGCCTGAAGCAGCGCAGCTCATGCTGTCCAGAGCGGGAATGGGAGGCGGGCCGTATTTCAAGAACAAAATGTAATCTGTCGGGTAGATTTGGTGGCCGGCGGACCTGTTGGTCACCCTCTGTTACTGCAGTGTTGAGTACGTCGGACCTCAGTAGGACGAGACGATTATCAGCGCCTGCAGCTCGGCGGCAGGGCCGGTCTGCGGCCCGAAAGATCAACCATCACGTCATAGGTACCAAGTCAACGATTCTCTAAAGGGCAATGTGAGGGGGAATGTCGGATTGCGATTGTGAGTGGGTGAGTGAGCAACCATTCATCAGGTAGATTCGCTGCGCGTGACCAGCCGCGGTGGCATTCGATGTCGCAAGCATTCGACCAGAAGTAATGCGTGGTGGGCAGCCCTCCGAGAAAGCCGTTGAAGCAAGACAAGACAAGACAGAGAGTCCATGAGATTTGGGACCGCCGGACCATGGCAAACGAAAGCAAGCCCCTGTTCGATGTGCCGCCTGGCGCTATCGCCAAGGTCAGCATCATAGACTCAACTATGCGTCTGTCCAAGATAAAGGCGGGTTATGCGACGAGGCCGCCAGTCGAGGGTTTGGACGAGTTTCCCGCCATGCCATTGTGGTCGTTCTTGGTCGAGAGCGCCGATGGGCGGAAGGCGCTGTTTGACCTCGGAGCCCACAAGGAGCTTGGGCGGTACGTTCCAAGCATAGAGGAGAGCGTCAAAAAGCACGGCTGGCAGTTGGAGGTCAAAGAGGACGTTGCAGACATCCTCCAGAGCCATGGCGTGGGCCCCGGTGAGATAGACAGCGTCGTCTGGAGGTGAGTCGCGGCGGACTCCCACGCTTGTGAACCCGGCGTCCTGACCAGCAGCACAGCCACAGTCATTTCGATCACATAGGGGACATGACCACCTTCCCTGGGAGTACAGAGCTGGTGGTCGGCCCTGGATTCGCGGAGAGGTGGTTGCCAGGCTTCCCGACCAAGGCTGAAGCGCCGGTCAGGGAAGAGGACCTGGCCGGGCGACAGGTTCGAGAGATAGACTTTAAGGGTGAACTGAAGGCTGGGCCGTTCCCGGCACACGACTTCTTTGGCGACGGCTCGTTCTATCTCCTGGACGCGCCTGGGCACTGCCTCGCGCACATAGTAGGGCTTGCGCGGACGTCGAAGGGGACGGGTCCAGATCCAGACACATTCATCATGATGGGTGGTGATTTCGCGCACCACAGCGGAGAATTCAGGCCGTCGCCATACACGAAAATCCCAGACCCGCTGCCACAGGGCGTCTCAACGCGGTCTGGGCCGTGGTTCCGCGAGATGAACGTGAGGCGAGGCAGGAAGGCGGACCAGCCGTTCATGGAGCCGTCGCTGTCTTGGGACGAGGACCTCGTGATGCAGACGATCCGGCGGGCGCAGGTGGCAGATGCGCAGGACAACGTGTGGCTTGTGTTTGCACACGACACGAGCCTGTTTGGGTCGGTGGACCTGTTCCCTCGGGCGGCCAACGCGTGGAAGGAAAAGGGCTGGAAGGAGAAGGTCGAGTGGAAGTTCCTCGGGGACCTCGACGGTTGAGACGAGCACTACATAGGTTGGATGCAGTTCACGTAGTTGGGCCAGAATGTCTGAGCACGTTCCTGGCAGTGTTGCACTGTAGCTGCAGACCAACATGCAGACATGGTTGTGGGCAGGATTAGACTTGTCGATGGTCAAAATGAGAGAGAGCTACGGCCAGTTGACATGTCTTGGCCACGAGCCAGACCCTGCCACGCCTGCATTGGACTGGCCTGGGCCCAACAGCCCGGCTGCGGGCCTGCGGCTGCGGCTCGTGGGGACAGGGGAGGTAGCTCCTGCGCCCAGACTGCCCTGTGGCTGCCGACGTCATGCCAGATTGAAGGATTGAAGGATCGATTGGACTTGCATCTTTTGCCCATCACGGGCCAACCAGCCGCATCTCAAACAAAACCCGGCCAGACGACGACTTCACCAGCAGCCGACCAGACCGGCTCGACAGCACAACCCAACCCGCCCACGGCTGCAGAGATGAAGGACGGCCCAGTTTCCTGCCGCAATTGAGAGAGAGTCTCGCCATGGCGACCGTCGAGGTGGAAGTGCCTGGAGCAGCCCACGCCGACCGACGCAATGGCTTCCACGGCAGGGCCCACGAAGGGGACAGTGCCGACTGGGGGAATGATACTCTGGAGTCAAGAGACCCAGGTGTATTAGACGATGGTGCGTCCAGGATCGACAGGCAGCATGGGGCTACCACCCTGCCAGCGTCGACGGCGACGTCCATCACAACAGCCGCCCATCTTCCATCAACGCGCCCTCCCTCCAACTCCAACTCCCGCCCGCCCGATGTCGACTACGACGGCTCCATGCCGCCTCCCACGCTGCTGCTCGCAAACGGCAACACTCCTTTCCCCCGCGCTCCCACGGGGGACCACACCAGCACCGACGGCATCACCTACGACGGCCTGGCCTCGTGCGCCGTCTCCGAGGCAGAGACCTCGGCCCCCCATTCCGCCATCGATTCCTCGACCGACGCCCTGCCCTCGCTCGACGAAACCCATGCCACCCCTAAGAAGGAACCCAGGAGGAACTCGTCCATCGTGAACAAGACCAGGGAGCGGTCAGGCACAAAGTCTAGCGACCACGGCGGTGTCAGGCGTCTGTCTGCCTCCAAGATCCAGGAGCTGGCTGCGTCCCCAGAGTCCCTGCCCATCGCCACCATTCCCGACCAGCCTCTGTCTGCCGGCATCGTCGACACCCACCGTCAGCCCATGTCTGCCCAGCTGTCCGCCAGCCCGCAGGAGGTGTTTGACAAGGTCGAGAACCACCGGTCGCAGGCCTTTGGCGACGCCCCACCGAGCAGGACGCTGCACTCGGTCCGCCCCGGCCTCTCGACGAGGACCGTTTCCACCCCTCCCATCAACCGTACCAAGTCCGTGAGCCAGCCTCCCGCCCCTACTGCTGCCTCCCGCCGCAACTCGTTCCAGCCCTCGCCGCGACCTGTGCCCCTGAATCTGGACACAGGCGGTGGTAACTTTGGCCCTGCCAACGCACGGAATGCCCACCCCGAGGCCCACGCCCGACCCGATCACCGAGACCACCGCGAGCATAGGGAGCCGCGGCCACCGTCTCCTATTCCGCCTTCCATACCCCTGCCGCCACTGTCCGCGCCCACCCTCCTCCAGCTGGAGCTCGCCGCCCAGAGGCCCAGCCCGCTCTACATACACCAGTCCTATGCCAGCGACCTACCGTACGAGTCCAGCGCCGTCAAGTTCGAACGTTTGAAGAACTTCTTGTTCCTCCCCTTGTTCCTTGAGAAGACCCTTATGTTTGGCGCCCTTGCCTGCCTAGATGCGTGGCTGTGGACCTTCACAATCCTGCCGATGCGCTTCTGTATTGCATTTGGCGTACTGTTCAGATGGTGGGCGTACATTGCAGTAAAGGAGACGCGGTGGCTCATCGGTTTCGTCTGGGAAGGACTGGGCCGTCTGTGGGAGCGAGGGCGCAGGGGTCGCGGCTTGACACGCAAGCCAAGCTTCGATGGCTCACGGAGCACTGATGGGGAATCTCGGAGTCGAAGCAGGGCCAGGGACTCCCTCCATGAGGGCAACGCGAATAGCCCGTCGGCCACCCACGGCGGGCCGCAAGGCGATCTCCCCCACCGGGGACAGTCCACGCGGACGAGAAAAGGCACAAATGGAACATCCCGTGTGCCCCCTCTACGAATGCAATCTCGATCACACAACGGGCCTTTCCGTCATAGGCGGACAAAGTCAACGCCGTCGAACCTGACCTCCTTTCACAAGGCCGACCTCCTCCAGGGCCTGGTCATCATCTGTAGCTCTGTCGCCCTCATGAACCTGGATGCCAGCCGCATGTATCATTTCATCCGAGCGCAGTCAGCCGTAAAGCTCTATGTCATTTACAACCTTGTTGAGGTGAGTCTCGACCTTGCCCCTGCTGCGGTGGAGATTGTCGAGTATGCTGAGGCCGTCCCAGGTCGGTGACCGGCTGCTGTCCGCGCTCGGCCAGGACATCTTCGAATGCCTGTTCAGCTCAGAGACGCTGTCGCGGAACAGCTCTGGCCGTTCAAAGGTCATGCTTCCCTTCGGAATGTTCCTGCTTTCCCTCTTCTACAATTGTGCCCATGCCGTCACCCTCTTCTACCAGGTCATCGCTTTGAACGTGGCCGTCAACTCGTATTCCAACGCTCTTCTGACCCTGTTGATGTCCAACCAATTCGTCGAGATCAAGGGCAGCGTCTTCAAGCGCTTCGAGAAGGAGAACACGTTCCAGCTCACCTGCGCAGATGTCGTGGAACGCTTCCAGCTGTGGCTCGTCTTGCTCATCATCGGCATGCGCAACGTCGTCGAGGTTGGCGGGCTCAGTGTGCCCGGCGCCGGCATTGAGCTCGGGGACGAGGGCATGGCCGCAGCCAAGGGCCCGCTGCACAACCCGTCCATCCTCCCCATGAGCTTCACCATCCTGCCGTCATGGCTCTGGTCGGGCGAGGTGCTGTCCCCCTTTCTGATTGTCATTGGCAGTGAGATGTTTGTGGACTGGATCAAGCACGCGTACATAAACAAGTTCAACAACATCAAGCCCAACTTCTACAGCAGAATCCTTGACATACTCTGCAAGGATTACTACACAAACGTCAGTGCTACCGCGTTCCTTCCAGTCTCCCCATCTAACGACTCACAGGCCTTTGTCGCCCCGTCCCTGACCCGCCGGCTTGGCCTCCCCCTTCTCCCCCTGTCGACGCTCTTCATCCGCGCGTCCTTCCAGACCTACCACATGTTCCTCGCCACACACCTCCCCGTGCCCCTACCGCCATCGACCCAGACGTCGCTGTCCGTGGATTCCTCCACACCGACCTCGCCTGCAGTAACAGCAGCCCTCGACAGGCTCGAGCACTTCATCCGCAATGCCCTCGGCCGATCTGTGTATGGGCTTGAGGGAGAATTCTCCGCAAACGGAACTGCGGTGAACAGCACTTCCATGTTCTCGTGGCTCTCGTGGTCCAGCGATGACGCCATCGCCCTCGTGACCAAGGTACTTGTATTCTTCATTGCATTCCTGTTCCTCCTGATCCTCAAGCTCCTCCTCGGTATGCTACTCCTCAAGTACAGCCGTGACAGATACGCCAGGATGAAACTCAGAGAGCACGCCGTATCCATTGGGAAAATGGAGAAGGAGACGTTTGACACAAAGGGGACGAAGAGGTATGGCGGGTTTGGTGCCGTCGAGATCGGGGACGAGAGGAGGAGGTGGATCTATGCTGATGATCCAGACGGTATGAAGCGGGCCAGGGACAGGGAGAGGAAGACAGAGCAGAGCATAGGAAAGGAGGAGAAGGATCTGAGTGGGGTGATGCGGTACGAGATGGTTGCTAAAAGGATCTGGTAGCTGATCCTCGATTGCTAGCATCAATCCCAACTCAGCTCGCAGACGATGCTATATTGCCATGTGGGCTGTTCCCCAGCCAAGCCTCTACCTGGACACCAACAAGGTGGGTCGACTTGAGACTTCCAAAAGTTACAAACAAGCGCATCTTCTAGGTTGTCAGGTAACATAGGTATCTGGGGAGCCCGTTTCGGTGTGGATTTCACACCAGACTTCTCGTGTGAGGGTGAAGCCTTCATAGCCCAGAGAAGCCGCCCACCACCCTGGGCAGTATGTCCTTAGCCTGAGGAAGGCTGAAGGTGAACAGAAGAATTTCTCACTTTCAGATCAACCTTGACATGTTTGCAAGCAAATACCAGTCTGTTCTGAGTGAGTGCTCGGGTGTTGGTCGAAAGTGGCTTATGTAAGCAGACTCCAGGCCAGCAGACAGGGGTCGAGCCGTCCTAAGAATTTCCGTGGCTCCCATGTCAACAAGCATCGAACATCGCACGCACCGACGTCCAAAGACACCGCAGCGCCGTCCCCGGGGTTGGTCGACAGGTTGTCACGATGCTCAAGTCCACCTACAAACCCTCGGCGACCTCGCCCCCGCCGTTACTTCCAGGATGGACCGAACACAAGGCTCCTACGGGGCACACTTACTACTACAATGCCGCCACCAAGACATCGACCTACACCCGCCCGAGCGCGACGCCGCCAGCGACCGCGCCCATGGACCCCTCTGCGAGCTTCATGCAGCACAGCGCTGTCCCGAACATGAACCTCTCCGACCCGCGCGTCGCCAACGCTTTCATTTCACAGTACAACCAGCCGCCATCCGTACAAGATCCACGGGGTGGCCATGGCGCTCGAGGCGGGAGAGGTGGGAGGGGCGGTGCGCACGGGGATAGGCCGCGACCACAGCCGACCGACAAACCAAGGTCCAAGGTTGCCATTCCAGGCTGTGAGCCGTGGATCCTGGTCTACACAAAGTGCCAGCGACGCTTTGCCTACAACCCTGCCAAGAACGCGAGCTACTGGCGCATCCCGGAGAAGCTGATGCCGGCGATACTCGAGCTAGACAGGGCGAGAATACGAGACAAGGCAGGTCTCGGCGGGAAAAAGGAGCAACAAGACGGCAATGCAAACAGCCCACCAACTAGTACAGCTGCGAATGGCCACGCTGGCGAGGACAATCAGGCCCCTCAGGAAGAGACTGCGGAGGAGCGCCAGCACGACTACGACAGCTCCGAGTACGAGGAGGTCGAGGTTACGGATGACGAGGCAGAGGATGGCGAGGACGGCGATGAGCATGCCACAAAGCGTCAGAGGATCGGAGAGTCGTCAGAAGACGACGACCGGCCAGTGGAATTCAGCGAGGCAGACATTGCATTCCAGCTGCAGGCCATGGGCCAAGAGTACGGACTCGACCCAGGCGAGTACGACGACGGTCACATGGAGGAGTGGCCAGAAGGTGCAGCTGGCATAGAGCTGTCCGAGGAGGACGCTAGGGGTTTATTCAAGGACCTCCTCAACGACTACGGTATCAACCCGTATAGCCCGTGGGATAAGCTCATCGAGGAAGGCAAGGTCATTGATGACAGTCGTTACACGGTCCTCAGCACCACCAGGGCTAGGAGAGAAGTCTGGGAGGAATGGTCCCGAGACAAGATCAAGGAGCTCAAGGAGCAGAGGGCAAAACAAGAGAAGAAGGACCCGCGGATACCCTACCTCGCGCTGCTGCACGACAAGGCAACACCGAAGCTGTACTGGCCCGAGTTCAAGAGGAAATACAAAAAGGAGCCATCTATGAGGGATTCGTCCCTGCCAGACAAGGACCGGGAAAGGCTCTACAGGGAACACATCAACCGGCTCAAGCTTCCGCAAGCCACACTGAAGAGCGACCTCGCCACCCTGCTGAAATCCATGCCCATATCGCAACTCAACAACAAGACTCTGCTCACCCACCTTCCTCCACAAGTCATCACCGACATCCGCTACATCTCGCTCGACGCCAAGACTCGCGACCCCCTGATTGAAGCCTTTATCCAGACCCTGGCCCCGCCCCTGGAAGATGGTGAGGCAGCAGAGAATGATGATGCCGCACAGAAGGCGCTAGACATGCGTCGAAGGCGGGAGAAGGCGCTCCAGGATCGGGAGAAGGCCGTCGAGGAGGAGAAGCGGAGGCAGGAGAAGAACCTGAGGCACAGCAAAGCTTTGCTAAGGGATGGGGAACGGGAGCTGCAGGCGGCAATGGAAGTCGGGAATAGAGGGCTGCACAGTCAGCTTGACAGAGACTAAGCCCTGGCAGCGAGATACCAAATTCAAAATTGCCTAGGTTCCGCGGAGTCGGGGTCCTCTGCCTCGAGTTCTAAAAGCACTGGAAGTACTGGAAGTTGTGAGCCAGTAAATCGCCCGTGGGCGGCCCGATGCCGCCGCTGGGGAGGCGGGGCTCATTGACTCAACCTGCATGTGTACGAATCCATATACAATCCGACAGGATTGAGGAATGGCCACCGAAGCTGTTTTAGGAGAGCCACTTGGGACGCGCCTTCAGTGGCACTCTACGCCAGGCGGCTGTGGCTGCAGCAGGGAGTCTCGAGGCGGGCATATGATCTCTCTCCAGGTCATGCCTTGGACTTGCACAAATAAGACAGCAGTTCTCCGCATGTTCCCTCTCGATTCTTGAGTTGTTCTCGCCAACGTGTAACATTCAGACGTGAGCACTAAATGGGACTGCCAGTGAGAGTGATGCGAGGTCACTTCATACATTGACCTGCTACGAACTCAGGATTAATGTGTCGGTGTATATGGTTTCCCACCTCCCGAGGTGTGTTTTACACCCGAGGGTCCGCATAATGCGGCGCTATTCCCCAAAGCCGCAACATCTACAAGTCGCCTTTGAACCCCACACATCATTTCCGCGTTGCGATCACAAACAGCCTCGGGTACCGCAGTAGGACCTTACCGTCGGCCAGCTTGGGGTGAAGCTCCGTGATTCTCTGCTCGTAAGCCCTGAGGTAGTGATCTCGCACCTCCTGGGTCGGCAGAGCGTTGAGGAAAGGCTGGAGCCCGCTCCCTTTGACCCACTCGACAATCGAGGTGGGCGAGTCCAGGGGGTGCTGGTACAGCGTGTGCCATATGTCCACCTTGTCGCAGAGCGGTATCAAGGCGTTGTAGTAGTCGGCGGGTGTCTCGATAGGGTCAAAGTCGGGCCGCTGGTCGGCTGGGAGCGCCTGGAAGTGCTCGAACCACGGCCCGTCCAGCAGGGCCGTCTCTCTCATTGCCCTGTGAGTTGGCTCCTCGTAGTTGTCGGGCACCTGAAAGGCCAACACGCCACCGGGCTTCTGGGTCTTGAGCAATCGCAGGATGGTCGGGATCCGGTCTTCAAGCCGCAGCCAGTGAAAGACGGCATTCCCAAAGATGAGGTCAGCACCAGGTTCAGGCTCGTATGTCTTCAGGTCGCCCTGTACGAATTCAACACCTGGCACGGCCTTCCGTGCCTTTTCCAGCATGTCTGGCGATGAATCCATGCCCGAGATGTTTGCATCCGGGAAGCGGGCTGCCAGCACCGCTGTGGAGTTGCCGGGTCCGCATCCCACGTCGACTATGCGCTCGGGCTTCAACAGTGGAATCTGCGAGACTAGCTCTCGCACGGCGCGTGTGCGCTCGTTGCCAAACTTGAGATACTGGTTCGCGGACCAGTCCGGTGTTTGGGCCGTGGGATTGCTGGCCTTGCCCTGCTGTTGAGTCATCCTGAAAGATGTCTTTGCCGAGGTGGAGAAGCTGAAGGCTGTTATCTTGGAACTTGATCGCGATAAAACATTCCTAGGGGGGCCGGATAGTAACATGCTGTGTCCGAGCCTGCAATTGCGGCAGTGTAGCCAGGTCTTATGTATGTGGCCAGTAACGCCTCAGCTCATAACTCCTGACGTCGGCTGACCATGATCAAGTGGCAAAGACGTGTCTACCCTAACCCTGCAAGTGCAGTTGCAGGAACAGGATCACGAAAAGGGGCAAGGATGCTAGCAAGGCGGAGAATGCAACATCAGACTAAGTAGGAATAGTTAGACAATGAAAGAGCATCCCTAAGAGTAGATCAGTCTGCATATGAAGCCGGATTTTGTGAAGGCAGCCTTTATGCTGGGGTCGATGATCCAAGATTCAAGAGTGGTCACCAGCTCCGCATGGGATCGTTGACAACCATTGGACGTCGACCGTTTTCCGTCTCAAGTTTGCCTTGATGCTACCTTTGTGATGATACGGTGGCACATTGATAAAAAACCATCTCCAATTTATTCTGCCGTGACGTGACTCTCGAAGGGCCTCTTTATGGCCTTGTAGTGCAGACATGTGCATCCCTAGAGTGCATAATTCCTGGCGCCACTGGTGTCTTATGCAGCACACAAGTCACCTGCTGTACCGTGTAGTGGGTGAAGATGAAATTGTGGTATCTGAATCTGTACTTTGCAAGCACTAGTATGAATAATAGGTACAAATGTGCACATATGGACAAGTGCAAAAGGAATTGCAGGACAGTGTAACCGTGGAACACCGCAATGTGAAAAGAAATTGTATCTGCATCTTGGAAAGCCTCAGGGCACATGATCTATGAACAAACCATCGAAGCAATACAGTGTCGTCTTGGACAACAATTCCCCAATAATTGTGTTACAGTAGTGTAAGCAAAGCAGACCAGTAATTAATTGTACTCCCTGAAACAAGTCTTCGTATTCTTGGCTCTGCTAAAAACATGTAATTAACTCTAAAGTGAGAAGTTACCCCTGACATACAGTTTGATTGAACACATTCAATACAGTAACAAATGTTCATCGAGTGCGAAGGCTTCCATTGTGCCACTAACCTTGCAAGCCCCTCTCCCGTCAGAAGAAAAGAGCACCGTCACTTCGATCTATACCAAGCCAAGCATTTGGCATCGATCCGTATGCTTGTCTTTTACACGTGCCCATGAAAACCACGTGAAGGATGTAAGGGGTCTAAAGGCAATACGGTGGTCAATCTTTTGGGTGGAAATATGGACGTCATTCGTCTTCGCGTTCCCACACAGACAAGGGAACGGTTGGCTAATGTGCTCTCAATGGAATACGTATGCGAAGAGCGTTGTACATAATATTTCGATGGAGCAAACAGGCGGAACTCAGCATGCGAGGCTTAGGGCTTGCCTGTAAACGCAGGGAGTAAGGGAAGGAGGGTGAGTATATAAAGGGGGTAGTAATTAATCGGCCACAGATTAGTAATGGCCCCTTTCCTTGTGGCTATAACCCGCTGCAACGGGGAAAAGGTACTTCTGCATGAAGAACGGCGGGCCGAGCCATCTTAGGAAAGATTGTGCAGATTTATTGCAACCAGGAAACCTTGGAAATCAGTTTTGTCATCGCAGTGCATGTAAGATCCTGTTTCGTGGTCCAAAAGTACTCGATAGCCCGACCACGGTCAAAGCCGATAATCCGTATCACGAGTGGAATGTGGTGAGCGAGAAAACGACGACCCTAGTTGCCATCGCATAATTCGTGGGGATGACAGGGAACATCGAGAGATTATGAACCTTGCTTTCCACATGGGTGACGAGTCCGCTGCGGCAAGCTCACTCAAACTCCGCCCTAAGCTCAAAATGCAAGTGGGTCAATTCCGACAAAGAGTACCGGATCACTCGAGCGCCTGTCAAACATTGGTCCCATCAGACCACTGCTAATTCTGGCCACGGGTCGGTGGGGGGCTCCTGGGTGCGGGAGGCGCATGGAGCCTACTTGCGTCGTCAGCTGGCTGACTCGGCTGAAGACGCGGCCGTTTCGACCGCAGACGCTCTTTTACAAGTCTGGTTCGAATTTCCTGCAGTAAAGAAAAAAAAAGCTAGGCAAGGGGAAAAGACATCTTCAACCTCCCTCCTCACCTCTATCACTGCTATTGCTGATGTATCTCATGACTGAGCCATGTTGTTCAAGGCTGTCCGTTTCTCAAAAACAACATTGGTAGTGCAGTACCTTTTGACAATCATAGTACTGTTTATCTTCTGGACGTCTTTTGGCTCGATCCACGGCCTTGGCGTCTCCACCACCCGGCCGCTGCTTACCACTGTGCCGGATCCCGAACCTCGCCCACCTCCGCCCGGTCCGGCAAACCCAACGCAAGTCTCTGACGCAGAAACCGGCCTCATCGAACTCGCGGCTCAATTCTTCATCGACTACCCTTTGCAGAAGCCCTATACGAAACGATTCGGAGAGCTCGGTGGAAGACTACAGGTCCTGCGAAAATGGATAGAGTTGAGCGAGAAAGCCGGCTCAGGCTCCCAGACGGATCGGGTGAAAGATGCGACTGAGGCTGTCATCGCGTCCGCATTTCCCTTCCTCGTGAAGGACTCAGCTTCCACTACACCATTGGCCGACTTGAGGCAGAGGCCCACAGAACGACGAGGAATTGTCATTCCCACGGGGAACAAGACATTCCGGTTCGCCTGCCACTTGGTTGTCGGCCTCCGGCGGGTCTTCAAGACGACACTTCCAATACAGATCGTCTACGCCGGAGACAATGACCTCCCGAAGCCGAAGCGAGATGCATTGGCATCACTTGCTAGCTCTCGTACCGAGGTGGAGGATGTCGAGCTCGGCGATATCAGTTTCCTCGATGTGACGCAGGTTTTCGACGACAGCACTCTGAAGTTGACGTACGGAGGGTGGGCTATCAAAGTCTTTGCCGCATTGGCAAGCAAATTCACCGAGGTCATCCTCTTGGACGCCGATGCAGTCTTCCTCCAGGACCCCATCTCGCTCCTGAAGCAAGAAGCCTACCAGAAAAACGGCGCTCTATTTTTCCACGACAGGCTACTGTGGCAGTATGACTTCAAAGAGAGGCATCAATGGTGGCACTCGCAGGTTATCCGCGAGGGCCCCAATCTCAACAAAAGCCTCGTTTGGACCGAAACCTATGCAGAAGAACAGGACTCGGGAGTAGTGGTAGTGGACAAGTCTCGCTTAGATGTGGTGCTCGGCCTCCTCCATGTGGCCTGGCAGAACACAAGAGACGTGCGCGAGGAGACGACGTACAAGATGACGTACGGTGACAAGGAGGCGTGGTGGTTCGGGTTCGAACTGGCGAATGCCAGTTATGCGTTTGAGAAACATTACGGCGGCATCGTGGGATGGGGAAGAGACGATGCGCGGCTCACGCCCACAGTGAACACTACCACGCCGCTCGGACAGCCCGACAAGGTCTGTAGTTTTGTCATTTCGCATGTCGATGAGTCTGACAGGCTCCTTTGGTACAATGGCGGCCTTCTGAAGAACAAAATCACCGATAAGAAGGAGTTTGAGGTGCCGACACACTGGATGATGGATGCTGAATGGGAGAAAGGAGCAAACAAGCCTGACATGTCGTGCATGAAACACGGGACCGCGATGGACCTGACGGAGGCTGAGAAGAAGATACTCAGGCTGTCGATAGAAGAAGCTCAAAATGTAGACAGTGAATTAAAACTGGTTTGAATATCTATTTCATACTACACCACTGCTATATAAACGTTACCCTGATATATGAGCCTCTAGTATCTTAACGGTATTTGAGTAGAATATACATGCATTATATATTGCCTCCTAAAGCAACCTCGATGACGAATTCGCCTGTACTGACGTGTTGATACGCAATATAGACACCTGTATCGACGCTGTCTTGGTGATTGCTTTTGCGCGTGGTGTGCAGTGTTTATTGGTGACAGAGTATCTACAGCAGCGTCGTCGCAATTATTAAAACAGCACCGTCCGTTAACAAATATTTTCACTCATTCCATGGCATGTATTTTCGCCCCCGAAACCGTGGAAATATCTGTCACCTATTTGTTTATTCACACAATTTATCACTTTGAAATGTTGGAGATCGATGAACATCTTGGTGCTGATAATTAGTGGCTGTATACAATTAAGTCTCGTGGTCATGTCCCGTTGGCCATCACCTTTGGTTCGTGGAATTAGACCATTGCGAGCGAATATTATTCTCCACGACCTTGTCAGACTTTGTGCCGTTTAAGTAAAGTCGCGTTTGGGATTTCTCGATGATATGTACGTCCGGTTCTGGACGGAGCGGAGGGGTGCATATCAGCACATCATATGCGGCTCGACTTCATGATGCGGCCTACCCCCGTGCTTATAATAGTAGCAACAAGACTGTCCAACTCGTCATGCTGGGGATTAGAACAGATCAAGATACAAGCTGCTATTGGAGGCTCACCCTGTTGGGAAGCATTTCGCTGCAGTTATATTGAACTTTCGGAAAGGCCCTTCTCGTAATCAAGGTTCCAGTGCTCGAAGGAGACATTTTGGGAGGTCCTCGCTTATCTCTCCGCGATACAAGTACAACGTTTATTTTGTTGACAACTTCCCCAAACATGCGATGCATGCCTAGCACGTGTGCCCAAGGTAGAGTTAAATAACAGCGTCAGCCAAGACATGGGCAATACTATGCGCTACCATGCAGTCCAATATATTGCTACACAAACTATAGCAGCCGATAGCCAAGATTAAGACGATAGATAACGAAAGGGACAGAACCGGTGGACAGAACGCCGTCCGAGCCGAGCAATCTGGTGCATTGAGGTTTCTCAGTCATGAATCCTTCAGGCTCAGTCACGAAGAACAACGCGAAGTCGTAGTCTATATTGCAATTCAAAACTTGTCGCCGCTTCTTCACCTCGGAACGATTGCCCTTTGTGTAATGGTAGGCCTGTTCCGCATCCAGTCCTCAATACCGCAGTTACCAGCTGCCTAATGGGGAATGGTGAGCTTCAGCGTACCTGGATGTTCCCCTCACCATTTCCTTGTCTATGATCCCATTACAGACCCGGCACTGCAGTGTGAGGGACCTAAGAAATGTCGATCCTGCCGCCTGGACCCATCCAGCCGGGCTGCCGGGAGAGCCGGGATGCAAGCTATCACCTTGTACTGTATTGAATTTACAGGTCTCTATAGCACTAAGGTAGCGTTATCCGCGTGCCCCTGACTCTCGCCTCTCATCCCTGCTATGGCCCTGCACGCGGTGGGTGAGATTGGGACAAGCATGTGGTGTATAAGACGGTGCCATTTCCACACCACGGATATCATCACGGTTGTGATGGCATCCAGGCTTCGCAAAGACAAACACCAGTGCCTCCGGTTGGCTCCTGGACGCTGCTCAATTTAAAGAACGAACTCACAAGTCTCAACCGGCAGTGAGATACTCCTGCGATTTCTCACAATGGTGTCTTTCTATCTGATGAGCCTCTGTGCCATCCAATGGCTGCTTGTCCCTCTGACGGAGAGCCGCCATGTGGTTGTGCGCAAAGAAGGTGGGCAGTCTGAATATCGAAACGTGCCAAAGTCAGGAGCTGACAAACTCTCCAGCTGCCACACGGGATGCACAGTCCTACGCGATCCCTTCTCTCATCGATGCTACCGTTGATGAACTTGCAGAAGGACTCAACAGCGGTGCCTTCACCAGCGTCGATCTTGTTACCGCGTACATTGCCAGGATCATGGAGGTAAATGCCACACTTCACGTAGTCACTGAAGTCAACCCCGATGCCGTCGCCATCGCGGAGCAACTCGACAGTGAGCGCAAGAACGGCACCTCCAGGGGCCCGCTGCATGGCATTCCCATCTTGATCAAGAACAACATCGCCACGGCCGATCAGATGAACAACACCGCGGGCTCATGGTCCCTTGTTGGCGCAAAGGTACCCCGCGACTCGCAGGTCGCCAGGAAGCTGCGTGAAGCCGGCGTGGTCATTCTCGGTAAGACCAACCTGAGCCAGTGGGCGAATTATCGGTCCGACAACTCGACCAATGGCTGGAGTGCCTACGGCGGGCAGGTATATGGCGCCTTCTACCCTAATCAGGATCCAAGTGGGAGTTCCAGTGGGAGCGGTGTGGCCTCTTCAATCGGTCTTGCGCTGGCGAGTCTCGGCACCGAGACAGACGGGTCGATCGTTTCGCCCTCGGATGTCAACAACCTTGTCGGGATCAAGCCAACGGTGGGACTGACCTCTCGCAACTTGGTGATCCCCATCTCAGAGCATCAGGACACGGTTGGGCCTATGGCACGCACCGTAAAGGACGCTGCTTATATACTTTCTGCCATTGCCGGCGAGGACCCATATGACAATTACACCTCCGCCATCCCTTTCAAGAACGGTACGATCCCCGACTATGTCAAGGCCTGTAAAGAAGGGTCCCTCGCCGGCGCGCGCATAGGCGTTGCTCGGAATCTGATGGATGCATCCTATGGCGTCGACACGATAGCCAACGCCAGTTCCAGCGCCGACCTCGCGGCTTTCCAGGTCGCGCTCGATGTCCTCCGCGACGCAGGAGCCACTGTCGTCGAGGGCGCCAACTTCACCGCCGTGGACCAGTGGTTCAACGACTCGAGCTCAGAGACCATCGGCCTCGACGCGGACTTCATCGTCAACCTCAAGCAGTACCTGGACGAGCTCACGGAGAACCCAAACGACATCACGGATCTTGTCACCGAGACGGACTTCACCCACGGCTTCCCTGCCGAGGCCTGGCCGGACCGAGACACGGCGATCTGGGATGATGCGCTCGCCCGCGGCTTCAACAACACCAGTCCTCAGTTCTGGGACGCCCACCTCAACAATCTCGCGGTAGGGGGCCCTGGTGGCATTCTTGGGGCTCTCGAGAGGGATGACCTCGATGCGGTGGTCTCTCTGACGGCCGTCTCGTCATCGTTCCCGGCTCTGGTCGGCAGTCCTATCATCTCGGTGCCTCTTGGGTTCTTCCCGAATGGGACGCGCGTGATCCCTTCCCGGAGAGAGTTGATCGCTACTGCGCCCGGCATACCGTAGGTTTCCCCATCTTTTTTGTCTCGACCGTGGTGTTCCAGGCGCTAACAAAAGCCACCAACAGCTTTGGGATTGCATTCATGGGCGCGAGGTTTAGCGAGGAGACGCTCATTGGGCTCGCCTATGATTTCGAACAGAGGACACTGGCGCAGCAAAAAGGAATGCCTTATCTTGTTCCTACTACCGAGCTTGCCGATGTTATTTCAGCCTAAGTCGTTGACCTGGAAACAATACTTGTAGCCGGGACATGTTCAACGGGAGATAATTGACAGCCTATCTGCAATCAAAGCCAAAAATCCCAGACTGGAGAATTAATATCTCACATGCGTGGCAAAAAATACACATAGATAACAATACAGGAAAAAGAATGTCTGCCCCATGAATCGAACATGGGTTTCTTCGGACCGATGAGTTCTTCAGGAGAAGACCACAACGAAGTGTACTGACCACTATACTAGGCAGACTTTGCTTGTTGAAAACCGGATCAGGTGGGGTATTACATAGCTTCGCCAAAGAAGAGGGGCGGGGTCCGGATACTACACCCGATCTGCCTTGGCATATTCGTACCCATGCTTGGCGGCTGACTCCTGGCTCAGGTACGCAGAAAAGTCACCTTGCCCAGTTGGGTTTGTAGGGCGACTTAAACGTCCATTTTCGGGGGGGTTCGTCTTTGGGTTTTGTGACCCCTTCAAGTCGATCTGGTAACTGTCCTGTTCGACCTGTTCATGGACTGGAGCTTCAGCGGCTCCGAAACGGCCACAAAGACGCGAATCTCCAGCACGATGCGCAACTGCATGCATGTGGGCAACCGTCGGTACGGCATATTTCTAAGGACAGGGTGCTCTGCTTCTCAAAATCACGAGCATGCAATTTGAATTTTTCATGTATTTAGAAAGTGTTGTATGTTTCGTCTTGGTAAATACCCGCAGCCGGGCGTTGTCCTGGAGACATGCCGCGAACGCGCAGCACATGAGCCAGAAACAAGCAATAAGATGGTATCATTAGCATCGCTTTTCAATTCTCATCCCGATTTTAAAGACCACCTCTACATGATGACCTCGCTCGAAACATCCTGTATTAGAGTCAGCACAGCTGTCAAGAATTGCTAGACGGCCGCAGCCTGGGGAGTACTCACCCGCTTCAACTCCTTGAAAGGCAGGCAGACACAGTTCTGCACGCGGATCTCGTCGCGGACACCACACTCCTTGCCCAGGATGGTCACAGACTGGACCTTGACGCCGTTCTTGACGATGCTGGTGGTGTGGCTGGTCAGGGGCAGGGGCGTGCCCTCGACGCGGGCCCAGGCGCCGACCTTGCAGCCCCAGCCGACGATGGAGTACATGACGCAGGCGTCGTGCTTGATCTCGGCGTCCTCGAGGACGATGGACTCCTTGACGCGGGTGCCACGGCCGATGGTGGCGCGGGGCCCGACGGAGACGTTGGGGCCGAGCTTGGCGGTGGGGTCGACGTGGGCCGAGGGGTGGATGAAGACGGGAGGGATGATGTTGGCCGAGGGCTCGGTGAGCTCCTTGGAGCCGTTCTGGCGGGCCTGCTGCAGGTACAGGGCGTTGGCGGGCACGGCGGAGCCGGCCGTCTTGATCTGGCGCCAAAAGTCCTTGGTCTCATACACAAAGAACTGCTTGCTGTCGGCCATGTCGCTCAGGATGTCCTGCTCGAGGCGGATGATCTGGCTCTTGCTCTCGTCGTCGTCGTCGTCCTCCTGGTCGAGGACGAAGGAGCTCTCGAGGTTCTCGTTGCTGGCGTAGCTGGCCAGGCGCGGGCGGTCGGCGCGGCGCTTGATGGCGCTCTTGATGGAGGGGAAGATGACGTCTGTGCTGAAGAGGTATACGCCGCAGTTGATGAGATTGGAGATGTGGCCCTCGGGCTTCTCGACGTAGTGCAGGACGCGCTTGGTGTGGTTGTCGCTAACAATGCAGCCAAAGTTTGTGGCGGCCTCGGTGCTGACGCGCGTGCCCAGGATGACGGCCTCTGCATACTTCTCGGTGAAGAGCTTGAGCATCTCGTTGAGGGGGAAGGAGCAGCAGACGTCCGAGTTCAGGACGAAGAGGCGCTCAGGCTTGCCCTTGAGGATGGCGTCGCGGAAGTGGTACAGGCCGCCGGCGGTGCCCAGGGCCTGGTACTCGCGCAGGTACTTAATGGAGAGGTTTGGGAAGTCGGAGGAGGCATCCTTGAGGAAGTCGCGGAAGACGGACTCGTCGTAGTAGCCGATGAGGTAGACCTCGTGTATGGAGGGGACTTTGGAGATGGCGGTCAGGCAGTGGTGGATGATGGGGTGACCGGCAACATCGAAGAGAGGCTGTGGCAGTATGGTCAGCCTCGATCCGTTGGGCTATACTGAGGGAACGGGCGGTGGGAGCCAGCAAGCAACGGGGCTGTAGACGAACCTTTGGGACATCGAGGGAGAGAGGTCGGAAGCGAGTGCCTCGAGATGCGCCGCCAACCTGCAGACAAAGAGATTGTCAGTATGTCGATTGTCGATTGTCAAATTTGGTGTTTGTGGTCTTGATTTGGGGAATTGGCGACATGGAGAGCAAGGGAGGGCAAAGGAGGTGAAAGGAGGAAGGGCTGGGACTGACCAGAATGACAGCCTTTGTGGCGCCGTGACTGTCGCCGTTGGGCCGTGGCCGGTGGGGGATCTGGAGCGACATGATGGGGCAGACCGTGGGGGACTGAAGGGCGAGATGGGTTGAGATGGCCGTATCAGAATCAGAGGGTGGCCTGACCAGAGGAGGAGACGATGGTGTGTGCGGTGGTGTTGTGTCTTGGGAAGGATGTTGTCCTGATCTGGAATCCTGCTACTGGCTGGCTGCAGGTGGTCTGGCTTGGTGTTGTGTCACCGAAGTGTGTACGTACCCCTGCCTGCTCCCTCCCACCTCCCGCCTGCCACACCCACACACCTCACCTGCTAGTCTGGTCTCCACAAGGTCAAGTGGTGGGTCCCCTGCAGGGACGTTGGGACGGTAGGGCCCTGGACCATCTGGGGACGCCTGCAGCTCCTGCCCTCCACACCTTCATACACTCATGTATTGTTGCGGGCAGGTGTCGGCAGCCTACATATCATTGGTCCTGCCCTCTGCTTCTTTTCCAACTTCAAAACTCGTTTGCTTTTTCCTGTCATGACTGTGCCTATCTCTACTGCTTTGCCCTTCAAGATTCTGCACGGCTTTCGGGGGTACAAACCGTATTGGTTATGTCCTGTGTGTGTGCAGATGTTTGCCCACCCCTTCTCGCCTCTTCCTCTGCTCCTGCGCTCTCATGTTTTCCCTGTTCCTTTTTGCTGGTAGACCTGTGCCCATAACTCTGAAAACAGTTCAAATCTCACATAGGCCCTTCAATCCCATCCACTGTCTACCTACTCTGTACGGAGTAGTCCACTGTTGGATATCTCCTTTTAGTTTGACTGCTCCTTACCTGGCATCTGATGTGGTTCCGTCTCCAGCACTTTAGAGAGAAGAACAAGCTGTCTTCTCCCCCAGCAACTGTCTGCCCCGGGTAGGCCAAATGATTTATCCTTCTTCTTATCAGACTGTGCTTGGGATACGGCATGGCCTTGACATGTTGTTGTGGCTGTCACATTGCACGGCACAAATTTTAATCTTTTGCCCTGCAAGCCCCTCCCTGGACTTGCGGTTAGCTCTGGGTCCCAGATACGCAGCGCTCACCACCACACCAAACTTCACAAGCCCTGGCCCAATTTGCATGGGAGGGCGTGAGTCCTCCCCATCTGCCCAGGTACACTGGTCAAATGTACTCGAGTGTCTGGTAGATACTTTGCAGTGATCTAATCAAGAAACTGCTGGCCTGGGCCGGAAGTCCCACCCCCAGTTCCCCAGCCACTCAAATTCACTCCCCTTGCAGCGCTTGTCACAGCTCAACCTGGAGCTTCCTGCACCCAACTCCCTCCTGTCCCAGCTAGAGCCTGCTAGCAGCCTCGCCCCTTTCCCACTACCTGCCTAGCAGGACTTGACTGTTTCTGTGTCGGCCTGGAGAGATCACCAACACCAGCAACCTCATCCTTGCGGGTTTGCCGTCGCGTCCTCGAGCTTGTCCTCGCCCACGCGCACACTCACTCACTCACTCACTCGTTCATTCACTCATTCCTTCATTCACCCTTTATTCATTGTTTCCCGAGTATCTTGCAGCATGTCTTGACCTCGTCCTCTGTACTCTGCGCTCTGTATTCAATAGCCTTGTCGTGTTCTCAATCCATTTCCTTCACATCTTGTTGCCGATACCCACTTCTTTAAGAGAACAAGTTTGCTGCTCCCACTCGCCTTCCATCATCATACCCAAATTCCTCCACGACCTTTGCAACCCCAGACATTTCCCTTTTTTGCCAAGCTTCTCACCCTCGGGCAGTTCTTTACGGTCCTCATACAGGTTGCATGAGCCAGCCGACTTTCTTCGCGCCGTTGGCCTTCCCACAAGCCCCCGTGCTGTACATGCACCATGCCTAGCAGCCGGAATAGGCACATCAAGGCAGAGCCTGGCCTTCATCAAGCACCAAATCGCACTGCCACGCCTCCTCGGCCCTCCAACTCGAGGACTCCCGCTGCCGTCACCCCCCGGTCCGCCATACCCAACAGGCCGGCTCCTTCAGCCAGTTCGAGCTCTGTCGTCTCTCCCGATGCGAGGCGCGCACAGCGATCCGGTGCCCGTAAGTTTCCTTGCCTCCTGCTGCACTCGTCTCATTCCTAACTGTGTGTGCCCTTCCGCTTCGTTGCTGACGTCAAACCCAGCTACCGTGGCCACCGCATATGCTGCTCAGCAGCACTCCGAGATGGGAGAGGATGTCGTCTTCATGCAGGTGCGGCCCAGGACCTTCAAGGAGGACCCCGAGGCCAACACCCACCATGATATCCACGTTCCCGAGGCAGGGGACATCGACAAGAATCTGAAGGATATCGGCCAGCACTTGAAGAGTTTCAATGACACCCTGGGCTCTCTTCAGTCGCTCGGCATCCACCACGACACCCCGCTGCCTGAACTCATCCTCGTCGGTGACCAGTCCTCGGGCAAGTCCAGCCTGATGTCAGCCATCTCTCAGATTATACTCCCCCGGAGTGACGGCGTTTGTACCCGCTGCCCCGTACATATCCGCCTTTCGAGTGACACCACATGGCGGTGTCGTGTTTCCCTCCAGCAGGACTTTGCCTACCGCCCGCCCAATGACGAGCCCATCACCGAGGCCGACGTCACAGAGCACAATCCTTTTCCTCCATGGCTTAAGCAGACAAGAGAGACAAAGGAATTCAAGATGGTCTACAACAAGACCGATCCCATCGATGAGATTGTCCGGTGGGCTCAGATAGCCATCCTCAATCACAACAGGAACTACACCCAGTACGTGCCCAAGGACTGGGACCTGCGATCTGCCGAGGAGAAGGAGCCAGAGTACGAGGCCCGCCGTCTGGCCGAGGCCGAGCGCACCACTGAGGCCAAGTTCAGCCCAAACACCGTGGCCATCGAGGTCAAAGGCCCAGGCCTGCCGGACCTCTCCTTCTACGACATGCCTGGTGTTTTCCGCAACGCCAAGCACGAGGAAGATCAGTTCTTGGTCAAGGTGGTTGAGAATCTGGTTCGCGAGTACATCTCACATGAGAAGGCAATCATCCTGTGGGCCGTGCCCATGAACCACGACCCCGAGACATCTTCGACGTACGCCCTCATACGGAACGTTCGGGCTCAGCAACGTACCATCGGTGTCATGACCAAGGCTGACCTGCTCCCACGCGGTGGCCACAACCAGTGGCTGGAGATGCTGTAGGTCTCGCCCAGATGTTCTCACCTCCCACCCCGCGTATACTAACTTGAGTGATAGGGCCGGTCAGCAACATCAAGTAGGCCGTGGGTACTTCATCACCTCGCGAGCGCCCCCCTCGTTCCAGAACGGCGATGAGCACGAGCTGCAGCGTCGAGATCGTCAGAGCCTCCGGGACGAGCACGCCGCCGAGGAGGCCTTCTTCAATCGTGCCACGGGAAGCTGGCCGGAGGAATTCCGACAGTTCGATGAGCGCTGCGGCATCGACCAGCTGGTCAAGTTCCTCGCCCAGTCACTAGCGCAGGAGTTCGCCAGAAACCTCCCCGACCTTGAGAAGAAGCTCCAAAAGAAGCTCAGCCTTGCGAAGGACCAGCTGGCTCGCTTGCCCGACATGCCCGCAAATCCCGAGTACGAAGTACGCAGGAGCCTCCTCAAGTTCACTCAGGAATTCCAGTCTCGCCTCAAGAGCAAGGCATTCCTCTCTGCCTGGGCCAAGATTGCGGAGACTTTCAGAATAAAGGTGGTCGATCTCAAGCCGCGCTACCGAGTGATGCCGGAGGGCTTCGCGATTGAACGGTCAATCGGCTCAGGCGCCAGCGATCGGGACTCGGTTTTCAGTGCTAACAACTCCCCGAGCCTGTCTGTGAAGCGCAACCGGCAGGTCTTTGATCTGACCAATGACAACGTGTCTACGCCATCTGCCCAGCGACGCAGGGGCGAGAACGGCGCCATAAAGGTTGAGGATTTTAACGGCTCTTTCGCGGCTGACATGCCGATGCAAACACCAGGGCACGGGCCTGGGCCATCGTCTGATGCCGGCGGTAGGGTTCCTAGCAAGACCCTGGCTCAGATCCGTAACCTGATCAGGTCGGAGCGAGAGGCTGGAAAGCCTGGCGAGGTGCCGTACGACGTGATCGAAAAGTTGTGCGTCGAATCGGTGACCACCTGGGAGGGCCCTCTGCATAAGTTCCTGGACCACACCATGACCCAGCTTCGGCGAGAGCTCGATGCCTCTCTAAACGAGTCGTTCAAGTAAGTCACACTGAGGTATTGGCCAGAGTTCTATTACTAACTAGAAGATAGGGACTTACAGAAGCGACAGGTATACCGTGATGCCAAGCGACTGACTGTGGAATGGCTCAAGAATCACAAGCAACGCATCTTCGAGTATCTCCATAGAAATTACAAGATGGAGACGGCTCAGGTCTACACCACCGACGACGAATCTTTCCAGCGTCACCGTGGCCATGAGACCCAGATGCTACGTCGCAGTCGGCACTTCTACCGATGGAAGGCCTACAACAATGATACTTCTCCTGAAAAGTTGGAAGACTGGACCAAGCTGAGCGCCGAGTCGCGCCGAAATGAAGAACAGCGGATCCAGAAGGAGGAGCTCAAACTGGGTGATGACGAGTACGCCACCGAACTGGACGTGGCTGCCCGTGTCAGGGGCTACTATCTCACAGCGGCGATGCGCTTCATCGACGTAACCGCCATGCAGTTCACATCCGGCCTGTTTCCTGAGCTGATCAACGACATCGAGATGCATCTGGACAGGGCGATGGGCCTGGCAGGTGGCCCAGCGCCGTACGACCCAGACGTGTTCGTGCGCCTCATGGAGGAGGAGCCTAGCACTGCGGCCAAGAGATCGAGCATCAAGGCATCTGTGTTGAGGTTCAACCGAGCGGTGGAAGAAATTCAAGACCTGAACCAGACTGTCACGCGTGCGTCGGCCAGTGCGACCCATCACCAGGTGCTGGTGCAGGATCTCGAGATGGAGGACGCGGAGGGCGAGGATCTGTACGACGGAGACTGAATCTCTCCGTTGTTGGCTCCCTGCGGAACACAATGACATGTGTCAACTTCTATTCCAAACCCATTATGGGATTTACGAGATTGAGTGGTTGCCAATCTTGTTCGTTAGAGAATGGAGATATCACGGGTGGACACGATACGCATACAAGTGTAGATGGACCCAGGAAATGATCTGATAAGATGCAAAACATTCCGATCAGTGCGCCTGCGCCGGGGCGTGCAATAAAAAGTCTGCCTGTCGCGTACTGTGCCGACCCAGTTGGGCCTGACTGGAATTGTTCTGTGTGTTCATACCCTATCTTCGGCAATGCTCTCTAATTTGGTCTCCGTTCTTAGTGCTACAGAACACGTGGCTCCCTCTCAGTAGGACCTAAATTGACACTTGCGAACGTCGTTCGTCGCGCTGCATGCCCGTTCAATCCGCCATTAGCACCCCAATCCACGAACTCGAGTGGTTCTTCTCTGTCTTGTTCCCTTTCAGCTGCCTTTTTGGACGCCGAGTTCAGATTGTCTATACAATCCCGTAGCATCTCAGGGTCTGAGGGATTGATATCCATAGGAACCCACCAAGTTTTCTTCCAGTTTCCATTCCAAGCCTTAAGAACTGCCCAGAGGACCAGCAGGGTTCCCTCCTAATGGTCGACTCAGCTGATGATCAATGTACAGGGGGAGAGAGAAGACTTACGAGAAAATACACTGAAATTGACCAGGCGGTTGAAATCCCGCCTATATCCCTGTCCGAAGGTAGCACGTTCCACCAGACCGAGCTGGACACGACGATCAAAAGTAAGCATCCCACAAGACCAATCCACGCCGCTAGTGGTTGAGGAAGAATTCCTTTCGTTACGATAAAACCTTTTGAAATATACTCCCGGTAGTGAAAACGGCTGTCTCCGTCCAGGATCCGCAGACCGTCTGCGCAATAATTACACCTATAATGAATCAGTACCAGTTTTAGATAGGTAAATTCAGACATACCAGCTTCGGAATCTAATGAATGCCAAACAGAGACCTATCCAAACCACTATGAACGCCATGCTAGACGTGACAAACAGGAACTGCCTCATCTGGATTGTGAGAAGTGTTAACGGAAGCTGTCAACCTGCGACACATCGAGATGTTCTCAGCGTATGGGGAACTGGCTTACATTGGCCAAAGCTTCCCAGTCACCACCCCTTGCGAAGCCAAGGAATGGCGCCCAGCAGAATATAAGCCATGAGAAAACAACTGCGTAGAATGGAACTCCTGTTCCTGGGCGAGTCGAGCCAAGGTAGCGTATCAAAGGATTTTCTATGCCCTTTCTTTTAACTCTTTCGCTCGATGCTAGGCCGTACAATGTGCGACTGGCGATGTACAGTGCCGCGTTGCCACACGACAACACACTGTAGAGGATAACAACATTTACAAAGTTAGCCAGGCCGCTGACATCTGCATTCGGAGGGCCGGCATGCGGCCTGTTGATGTTGCAGATCGCCCTGACAATTCCCACCGTCGACTTGTTGCACTCATCAGTTGTGTTGAACGTATTGAACAGTCGACTCTCGGGGTTGACAGTAGCGCTAGTGATATTGATCCAAGGATGAAAAGACGCCAGATCAGAAACATCCCATGGAACAGTAAACGTCATGCCGAGAATGTAGAAGAAGTGCAGAACGATGATGATCCAGTGAATAGATCTCGATGCAAGCGCGATATCATCTATTGTCTTTGCTTCGAAAGCTGCCATGGTCGTGCTTTCGACGCCTCCGAAGCTCCATGCCACCAAGGGCAGAGCCATGCTACGGGTTGAGGTCAGTCAGTCTAATCAAGAACGTTGAGAGAGTCTCCTCCATCACACTAACCAAAATGCCGTCCCTGTATTGTTAGTGTAGTCGTGGTTAGGTTCAAAGCCTCGGCCAATAGCTACAGTCAACTTTGTAAGTACCTAGATAATCCCATAATTTTATAAAGGCGAGGGTCACGTACGCGCGTTATCACTTGTTCCGAGTCCATCTTTTCTGTGTTAGAATCTGGCAGTGTGAATATGCAAGGCGTAACATATGGACAGGTACTGACATTTGCCTGCTACTGCATAGAAGGCGATAGACGTGGTGAGAATGAGCAAGACTTTCAACAGCCCACCCACAGTCTCCACCCAGCCGAAGTACTGGGCAGGGGTCAGTCAAGTTTCATCACAGACGGAAGATCTGTGGGGGAACACGGAAGCACCTTGACATGGATCGAATTGATCACAATGCAGAACACCGGGACTGCAACATAGAAGATGACGCCGATCGCTACGTGATCAAGGCCCCAGAATTCGGTGAGAGAGGCTGCAGTGAGCATTTCCAAAGCGAATGCAGTAACCCAGGCGTACCTGTTCGATTGACTGATTAATACAAGAATAGGCGTTAAAGAGGCCGGTCAAACCGGTCCGGTCCGAGTAACATTATTGAGGTTAGACGCCTACCAGTAGGAGAATCCGACGACCCATCCGAACTCATGATCAACAAAGTTGTAGACATACTCAAACACCGCATTGGGCGTGGGGAAAAGCTGGACGAGGTGAGTGACAGTTTCACCAATGCATGCGGTGATGACACTGAGGATCATGAATGCGGCCAGAAGACCAAGTGGCCCTATGAGCTGGAGCGCGTCTATATCGGTCAGATAAATGCCGCCCCCGATGAGAGCACTGAGCACTATGAGCTATGATAGTGTCAGTACCTAGCTTGACCGGCTAGTCTCCATGCCCACACGAACCAGAATCTGCAGCCCACTCAACTCTTGTCTGATTTCAGGCGTCCCCGTCAGCTTGCGTTCAAAAATGTAGGAGGCCATAATCCTCACCTTAGTTGTCCTGTCCCTGGCGCATCCTCCATGTTCGCCATTGAAGCAGACTCGCAACTTGCCCTCGAGCTGCTACAAGACCTGTGGTTGGGTGCACGTGATTCTGGAAAATGCCTCTTTTAGAGAGATAGATACTGTATCTTGGGATCAAAGAACTTGGGGCAGCAATTCGTACTATGATCAACCGAGTGAGTTGATATAAAATCAGAATCTCGTTTCTGTGGTCGGGCATGCGGCGGGTCAATATTCACAGCCTTATGATTCAAACCAGGGACAGTAGAAGAGCTGCTGGGCTTGGCTGAGCTAGAGATTTTGAGGCTCCCAGTTATCAGGGTGGGCGTTAGAGAGCTTACATACATATCCATATCCAATCATTGAAGATGCTGATATTTGCCTTGTAGTTCGCCCAAAAGGCGAACGGGGCGCAATTGGAACACCCCGAGACAAAGTGAAGGTACCAGCCTAGATCCTTAGAGGCAGCTGTGACCTCGAGCCAGCGGCCAGCAATAGATTCCTTCAGGTAACGCTGATTTGCCCGTCGGTCTTGAGTGGTCCGAGACCGCCAATCGCGCCGCCCAAGGACCAAGCCACAGACGGCGGGGAACACATCACCGTGCAGCAATACAAGAGCCATTGCCAAGTTTCAATGTTTTCTGGTTTGTGGGGGCCAGCTCGCCTGCCTCAATCCTGGGATGAACAGGGAACAGGGCACCCATGCAAGCCACTGGTGAGCATGTGGTAAGTATCTACAGTACAGTACCTTGAGTACCTACCTGTAGGGTATCAACCACCGCTAGTAAGGCAACAAGGGTGTGTGAACACAGCACCACCATCAGTTCAGCCGTCCAGGCATCCAAACGTATTTTGATGTCTGGACTTGTAGCCCTCTTTTCTACTCGCGAGGAACAGGCAGACGAGAAAAATCCAGATCCTGAGGCTTTTGCTGGTAACTCGTGATTAAATTTGTGCATAATACAGCACCGCAGCCGAGTGAGCCATTTCAACTCCACGAACCTCCTCTCCAGTTCGCTTTATTCTCCTCAACGCCGTGTCAACATCTCCGCAAACAGCCCGCGATGGTCAAGATCGTTGTCCCCAGCCAATGCAGCCGGTATATTGTTACTGCTACTGACCTGGCAAATTACCTGAGGAGCCATTTTGGCGAAGGGCATGATTTCCAGATTGAGGTACTCTCGACCCTACCCAGCGCCCATCATTAGGTATCAACTGCCTGACCACATCCAACAGCATACAAACGACCTGTGGCATTTCGAGAGCCCAAGAGACCTTTCAGACGTATGTTCCTTACACAACTTCCAATATCGCGTGAAACTTGATGACTGATGTCCCTTTTTCGCAGCAACAACTGATGTAGGAGCCCCGTATTATATGATACAAGGCAGTACTGACGGGATAACACACAGGAGAATGACACGAGACATCATACGGCGTAAAAGCGTGGCAAGAAGCACAGCGCCGATAAGGACTCGATGAGCCCGGCACTGGACTGGTGAGGATCGCGGGCATGTTCTTGGCTTTTACCGAAGGGCTGCTGGGCTGGAGGGGTGGGTGGCATGCGGGGTCTTCGCGTAATGAGACGTGGTTGGGGGGCACGGGGGGATCAAATGGGCGGAGCATGTGTACAAAGGCAGCTGGGCAGACCTGGCGCTGGCTGACAGGATGGCGGATCTCAAGGCACACAGATAGCGGCAACATTGCCAGACAACAGGGGTGGTCAGCAGCGTGTAACCTCTGGTGCGCGTGATCAACACCCCCGAAATTGGTCACAGTGTAATTCAACCTCTTCCCGTTTGATCGCCTCCATTCTCTGTTCATATTGCATCGACGCTTGGAAGTTTCTACGATGAGCGCAGTTGACACGCGACTTATCGCAGAGCTGCTTGAGGAGCAAGACTTGGATTACGAGGACGTCTTCTGCTCAGAGGCCGGATGCTTTCAAGTAATTGACATCAACGGGGGTAAGTCCGACAAATACCAACATCTGCATATTTGTGCCTGTTGAGAATACATGTGGATAACCAAGTCTCGGCAGGAAACGTCAAACATCTCGATATCGACAACGAGATCAGCTTTGAGAACTTTCTAGCCTCTAATGATTTTCGCGGAACTCGAATCATGTGCGTATAATCCTATCCCATCATGATTATCGCCAAAATGCTAAAAGCTATTCCAATCGTCAAGCTCCATAAGTGGGCACAGCACAGTCTGCAACCTCGACATCAGCCTTTCGTGGACTACAAGGCTTTTCAAGACATACAGAGTCCATCCAGAATTCTCCCGCACTTTGGTGTCTTTCGGCAATGGTCCTCATTTCGCCGAAGCTTGTGACGGAAATGGGCTGCTTTGTGAAAGATCGAACGGCACATGTGAGTAATTCGCTGGCCAGAGAGCATGTATGTTACAAGTTTGAGAGTATGCCCTAATAAATCGCGTCCAGATACCTTGTCATACAAGCTCAACTTTGTAGAACCTAACAATCGGAATGTGAGCGAGCGTTGGTCTTCCAGACACCTTGGGGTATATCATCAGCATGAGGCAGACTTCGATCTCTACATATTGGTACACTGCAGCAGGTCAAGCGCACTATACAGCAGGTTGACGCCTGAGTCTACGAGCTCGCATGACCCAAACGATCACTTTCAAGGTGTGCTGCAGAGCCCCGAAAGCCTTCATGACTTGATATTGCATGCATATGTCCACAACTGGCGGCCGTACTTGAGATCGTATGGGAACGAGCTATCGAGAATGGTACGTTCCATGAGAATCTGAATTGGTCTAAGGGTACACACTGATGATATAATTGCAGAGTAACAAAGCCATGGTAGCCCAGGTCGCAGAAGCTGGCACGCAAAGCTATGTCTGGCTACGCCGGCTCAGGCTGCTGAGAGACCGCGTGGACTTGGCCTCGGGGCACTGCATGAGCAACCTTGTGGTCATCCAGTCTATACGTCATAGCAGACAAGCCAATATGGGAAGCGGTGATTCGCATACGCTTGCATCACTTGAAGGTACCATCGAAAGTTGTGTCAAGAATTCTCAGCTCCTCAAAGGTCGCATCGACAACACCATCGAGCTTGTAAGCCTCCTGGAGCATATATCTACGCCCTTCGGAGCAATAGAGCCTAATTATTACCCAGATCAGTTGTACTTTGACGATTCACAGTCAAGAAGAGACAGCAAAACTCGTTCAGGAGATCAAGGTGCTCACGGAGGAGACGAGCAGCGTCACTAAGAAGCTAACGCAGATCGCCGAGACCTCTGCACATAGCGGAGAGGTTATACGGGTTATAACCATTGTGTCGGCCATTTATTTGCCAGGCAGCTTCGCCACCGTAAGTGCACCGAATGTTGAAGATATGCCGTTGTCTTGTTTCTAATCGTTTTTCCGTCCGGCGAATCCAGTCTGTCTTCGGAATGAACTTTTTCGACTTTGTTGAGGGAACAAATCGGATCACGGTTGCCAGGGACATTTACATATTCGTGGCATTTTGGATCGGCTTGACAGTCTTGACAGGCGCCACCTTCTTCTGGACCTACATACGCAGCCGGAAAAGACTGAAACGGGTCGAAGATGCTGCAATTGAAGTGATAAGACAGACTTCGGATAAGCTTGCCGGTGGACCTCTGTCATCGAGTAGCGGTTTTGAAAAACCAGGAGTGGTGTGAGCAGCCAGGAAGCAGGCGTCAGGAGATTCATGCTTGTATTTGTTCAGAGAAATACTGGAAAACGTTGCACGTGGCGTTTGTTATTGGTGATTGGATCTTGCTTGAAATCTAGAGCAGCGTAAAGAGGGATCAGGCACAATACAAAAGACTTGGATGTCCTGCATCGCATTTCCACACGCGTCGGTATCCCGCTGAGTACATTGAATGCCCGAGTCCTCCATTAGAGACAAAAAGTGGATATTCAACGGGCAAAAAGTACCGGTTTGCAGGGCTTGGGGCTGCAAAACAAGGCCGCCTGGTCAAAATCCTACGGAGGCCTGCGCCATGCTATCAAACTGGTTAGATTGGAGAAATGGTACCCAACCATCAAACCCCTTGTACACCGGCGTACACATGGCTAGCATGTGGCTTATCAGCTTCTGACCACGTCCACTCCTTTATGAATGCGAGCCAACCAGGTGGATGACCAATGTACGTACCCAAGTAGACTCGGATTAGGCACATGGTCACCCGACTGGTCTCAGCGTCAACCGAAGGAGGCTGAAAAGCATCCCTCACCTTCTTCATTTCCCCACTCGAGTCCACTCCTCACACGGGGTTCCTTGAATTCACCCACGATCTTAATCGTCATCAATGGCTTTACGCCATCTCTATCGTTTGAGCCAGATCTGATGCCACAGATGAATACTCATCATCATTCCAATGAGGATGATGAGTCGGTTGCTGTGAGCTTACAGTTCCAGGTGCCTTGAACAGGCTTGATATCATTCTCGCCGCCAATCATTACTGCCAAGTATGAGTCGATCGCCAGGTGGACCAGGCCAAGGGTATTTTGATGACAGAGACTTCGAGACACGCATAGAAGACTGTTTGACTGACGTACTCTCAAACGCGCTTCTTCGATGTGAACGACGCTCTGGTCGCATCGGGTTGGAAGAGAAATCCTTCTTTTGCCGTTCTGATTTGGAGGGAATTTGGACTTCTGAGCCAAGGCCGGTTGACATTGTCTTCGGGCACTTGAGCAAGGACCAAAGGGAGACCCTGCTCACCGATCTTCTCTTATTCATCTCTTTCTTAGTCAAGATCGAAGCCCGCCCACGCTTTATGCTCTCATGTGAAGATGTGTTCTTTCAGGAGCCTGGGTCCACCGTCCCGAAGTTCAAGGATGATGATGGGCCCAGACCACAGGCAAACCTCCTTCAGATGGGCCTCACCCCACGGCAAGCCAACAGCTGGAAAGAACAGTATCGATTTAGGCCAGCGAAGATCACACTCGCCACTGAACGGTGGGAGCCTCAGCAAATCGACCCACAACTTCCCCTTCCGTTTGAGCTCCCTGGTGATGTCAACTCGGGCCTCATGATCCATGGCGGCTTTGGTGACGACTCGGGTTATGACAGCCAAGATGGGACTGTACGAGTAGGTGCACAGAGCAGTTCGGGCACCTTTTGGAGACCTTTCTAACCTCAAAAAGCTCTACAGAATCCCTAGAGAGTACATAGAGAACGAGATAAGAACATCAGAGACTTGGGCACCAGTTGGTTATACACCAAAACCGGTTCAATATGGATAGGTGCTAATATTGCGACAGAAAGCCCCTTTATGGAGGATAGTCAAGTCATTCTCAGCGAGGCAGGCCGTGGTCGAAGAAGCAAAGAACATGGAGCTCCTGAAACAGAGCCTCGTGAGAAACCTCAATATTTCGATACACGATGCCATCATAGAACAGAGACAGGGGGATGACCCGGGAATTGTGAGTATTGTGTCACCGTACGCCAGACTTGGTGACTTGGCCCAATTTCTCGCTGGAGGACGACTTTTCACCGGAGGTCATTGGCATCAGATCTACGACGTGTCTGAGAAGTTTCCCGGTGCCGCGGATACCCATCAACTCAGAATATCTCTGTTGGAACAGTGCAAGAATCTAGCCTCAGCCTTGGAATTTCTCCACAATGGTTTCACAACCAAAGCAAACGACTGGAAGATCAGAGGCGCCCACCTGGATCTCAAGCCGTCCAATATCCTAATTTTCGAACCAGCCCAGCCAGACGAAGTAGTTGGGAGTTGGAAGCTTTCCGATTTTGGGATATCTGTGTTCGGCGCTGAACACTTGCAAGGCTCCTCGACAGTCCAGCTAGGCTCGGCTGGAGACTACTTCATGAAGTTTGCAAACACCATCAGGACGTCCCCGAAACGGATCCCAGGCGTGTATCAAGCACCAGAAATCGAACACCCACAGCTGACCTCAGAGGACAACAGCAATCCTGAGCACGGTGCGAGGACCAGCGATATCTGGTCATTTGGGGCAATATTTGCAGAGGTCCTGGCATATGCTCACGCGGGTGCCTCGGGGGTGGAGAGATTCGACGAGAAAAGAATGCTCGTAACTCCCGTACATGGCGAGCCGGTGAGAAATGACTTCTTTTACACCACCATGTCCGAGCATACGAGGAGACCATCTTATTTTCTCCCCTGCGTCCTAAGAAGCGAGGTCTCGCAGTGGCTGGAAGGGTTCAACTCTGCACACCAAACAGAGCCACATCCACCTGGAGTGTGTCTGAGATGCTGGGCAGAATGTGTGAAGAGTATATTGGAGGTAAATCCACACGACAGGCCAAGCGCCCCAACACTCTCCCGATGGATCACGGATCTGCATAGACACGCCAGGGACAGCACAACCACACACGTACGATTTGAGTGGCCAGGCCCAAGAAGCCCCGGGCTGAAGACAACGGAAGAGGAATACGAAACTGTTTCAACGCCCCCGGAGCCTCCGATATTTCTTGGGGCCAATACAGCACGGAGCAACCATCTTTTTGACCTGACCTTGTCGTCCCGCGATGTTATTGATTATGACCTGGACGGCACCAAGTTAGTGTATCTGACAAAAAGGGGCATTGATCTGTTCCTCATCAACGACGCGACATCTTGTCCCGAGAGCGAGCAGCTGCAAATCGATCACAGGTGGCGTGGCATCAAAGTGGCCGAGCCCTACATTGTTGTCTGGGGCTCCCGACTCTCCCATGGGCGGGAATCAGCGGTGGGTCTTCCAAGTCTGGCTTTCGAAGCAACGTTCTGTCTGACGCGTATAGTTACGGGTGTACAACATATCAAATGGGCAGCTTTCTGGTGCCCAGACGACCACCAGGAGTACGTACTTCAATGTCACCAGAAGGGTGGCAGTATCTCGACAAGGCTTTATCGCTGTGATACGCAACGACGAGATACTGGTTCTCGACGCCAAGTTGGTCCCCCGACATCGAAGTGCTGCCAGGAACCCTGGAAACGTCTAACATAAGCATAGTAATCCGGAGCTGAAGGAGCTGTCCAAGATCAAAATGGTCTGGCAAGATCCTGTTGGTAAATTTGTAGACATTGCCTTTGACTCCTCTGGCTGGATACTGTACGCGTGGGGTAATCAATACCTCTACGGAGTTCTCTTCGCATATGAATTCGATAAAGGCGACTACGGTGTTTGTGAGGAGGTCTCCCGCGGAAAGTTCAAGGTAAGGCAAGAATCACCCTTATGTGGATGACTTTTCTCGCTGACAGAGGCACAGAATGCGTTCAGCGAGCACAGGGCTCTCGTCTTGCCATTTGACAAGCAGCTCGAGTGCGTGATTGCAGTTGGACCGACACCAACCAGGTTTTTCCTGGGCAACATTGACCAGCACCGTCGGGACAGCTCGTCAACCTCGAGAAAGAATTCTTCTTCGACCGGGTCAGAAAGGTTTACGCCTCAGAAGTACTCGGAACATCCTTCCGGATATTACGCTTGGGCTGGTTGCACCATACGAGGTTCGATGCTGTTTGTCGGAGCAACAAAAAAGTCAGTCTTATCACATAGGAAGGTCGGGGTTTCCGAACAAGTTATCAGCACAGATGGTAGGCTTCGTTCTCCGTCAAACCCTTGGGGGAAGCCTTCGCTGGAGAGCAAAATACCGTGGTCGACTCGGCACAACCCGGAGCTAAACACGGAAGTGAAGGTGGGCGTGATTCCCTCACGGAGGGCTACTGAAGAGCCCTCGATTGTTGTGTATTACAAGAAGGGTGCCGTAGAACTCCTCACCTAGATTTCAGAGCTAGGACTGCCATGGAACATTTGTCGTGCAGCAAGAAGCACGGAAGCAGAATGCTGTCCTGGCAAGCAGGATTGTCTTCTCACGTTCGACTCAGCCAAGGATCTATGTCCAGCAGGGGGCGAAGTGAAGACTCAGGAGGAAATAAATATATTGGGCCAGCCCTATGAAACCCTCCCCCCTTTCTACTATATACCACACTCCACCAGATCGAACTAATCGCAGCCAAGTTGGCACACGAATCATATTTGTCCACCATCCCTAAGGTAACGATAGTGTAGATAGACCATCCAGTAATTGGAGCAGCCAAAGGTTGCAATATTTTGTCGAGGTCCTGAAAGAAGCAAATAAAGGTCGCGTCCATGCAGCTCTCATCGGGGCGGGCTGGGGGTAATTTGGAGGGGTGGGCGGCTGGTTGGCAGTGCGAAACCCTTGCAACCCCACTGTAAAGCTATCGAACATCCCAGTACCTACAGCACCCTGCACTCGCCACACTTCCATTCCTGCCATGCGCATGATAGACCTGCTTTGCGAAAAGCCTTGACGGCGTGCCCTGCCCCGACTGGCGTGCGGCCAACATGTCTGCGACCAGATGCAAGCTTCGATGGGCGCACACAGGACTGAGCCCACACCTCAACATTCCAGCCCGAGCCAGGTGTTTCGGGACAAGAGCTTCGCCAGAGGGAGTCAACCGAGAGGACAACTTGAAGCCCCTACGAGATGGCTCGTCCCGTGGCCCGTTATCCAACAGGTACTCCGGGCAGAGGCTGCCTGTCTACAGGCCCCGCGCATACAAACCACATGCCAAGAGCTACGCCGGTATCCTGATTTCAGAAGTCTCCGAGCCCTCCCGGAGACTCGGCGTGGTCCTCGGGCAGCTTTTCAGGACTTGGCGGCCGCGCGAGGGCTTCAGCGCGGACGAGACGTCGTCACAGCCGCACGAACACGTCCTGGACCGCTCTCTCTTGCATCTCACATCGCATTTCGCACGGATACAACCAGCCCTGGCTGCAGTATCTCAGGACGTATCCGGTCATCTCGTCCCTGATTTATATACCCCTGACTTCGCCGCAATGCGCAGTCACCACCTCGGCCGCTGGTACGCGAACGAGAGCTTTTTCGGCGAGCATCTCCGAATCGAATACTACTTGAGGGACGTCACCTTGGCCACGAGAACGGTGGCCAGGTTCCTCGCTTCCGCACACATCCACACCCCCAAACAGCATCGATACGACTATCAAGCTGTCGTGTACGCCATGGTCTGCGAGCTGAGGGCAGCCAGGCTAGCCAGGCAGTGGCACCAGGTCTGGACGCTGGAGAGGAAAGTGGCCACGTACTCCTCCATGTTGCTACAGCCGCGCGCCCTGGCTTCAATCTGTCAGGAACTCCTCAACAGAGACGACGAAAGGATGACGGAGATTTCCATGTCCCGGATGGCAGAGTGGAACGACTCGTACAAGTCGCTCTACGAGGATGACGTGTATACCAGACAGCGCATGAATCTTGTCAAGCGCTACTGGACGGTCTTGAACAGCAAGGTACATGAGAAGCCATGGCAAGGGGGATCCGCCGTCTTCGAAGTCAAGTCCCCGACCAGTAGCGACAAGGAAATCATCGTGCTACGAAAAGACCAGTTGAGCACCCCATCTCCTCTTTGGCCTCGTGTCTGGGCGCCCACGGTGCTCGGGGTGGCACATAAGATCAAGCGGCGGGCAAAGCCGACACCTCCTGGGACGGGACGGCATTGGATGCGTAAAGGGGGGGTTGGCAAGGATATGGAGAGGAAAAGCCAACAACAATCGTCACAGCACGCCACCTCCGATATACCCGAGGCGTAGTGGTATGATATGTGGGATACACACCTTGGCCATAAACTTTGCAGGGTAAATATTTCAACAGACTTAAAAGTGGTAGCCTGCCAGCGAGTAGGAGTACAACCTTTACAGGCATGAGAAAAACGAGATGGAGACTTGGAAAGCACAGGGGGAGACATGGAGATGGAGTTGGCACCCAATTGTGTTCACACTGAGGCATTGCCTTCGTCACAAGGCGTATTACATGCAGAAGAGGTAGCAAGGTCGACGAATCCAACCAAGTGCAGACATGTCGTAAAGCCCTGAAGCCTCATCACCACCACTCTGTGTCATCAACGTGAGCAATGATAGGATCAACCCGTACAAGGCCAAGGGACGGTTGACGCAGTATTGCCCGAGCATAGTAAGGCCGTGATCTCTCGTTCCTACCGGTACATCAAATGCGCCTAGCTGGCAGCCATGGCCGGATCCTCAGCTTTGTAGAAAACAATTTTCATCGCTGGTCATGTTCGATATTAAACACTTCATCTCTATCAACATAGAACCTAGGTGCCAGGCCTGATGAGGGAGGGAGGTGGTGTGGGTGGTGTGAAGTCCGGGTAGATGCATAGCCAGAGGGAGATTTATGTACCTAACCCCCACAAGCAGCTCAACTTCGCAGCACAGTCTTACCCCAGGTAGCGCCACTGTCCTTCCTCACTAGGGGCCTAGACTCGAAATTAGGCGGATCGGCCAGCGGGTACCCAGCTGAATGACGCACGTGTACTGTACCGTACCTACTGTACTCCTTTCGAAAGCCCATGCCCACGAGACCAGCGACCAGCGACCAGAAGATGCTACGAACACTGCTCAAAGGAGTTCGAAGACGGTGACTAAGTGTGCTGGCACCGTGACACCTCGCACATCCCTCGGCCTCGGATGCAGAATCGATGTCGTCGCTCGCCCGCTTTTGGACGGTATGTGCCGCCATCACCAGGCGAACCCCCTCGAACAGACGAGACTCGAGTCGCGACTGGCCACAGCCTCGCTAACAAGAGTGGCCCAACAGCGTTCCTACGCGCCAGACTATGTCGGCTTCGCCATCCTGGTCGCCGCATATGCACTGGTCAGTCTCACGCCCGTTGCCAAGCTCTGCTGGCCGCCAAAGAAATGCGATCCACTCCAACCAAGCAAAGCTGACCCCTCGGCCTCGTGCCACAGATCGTCCTCCTCGTCGAGCCCTTCCACCGCATGTTCTACATCAATGACCTGGCCATATCCTTCCCCCACGCCGAGGTCGAGCGCGTGCCCGTGACCCTCAACGTGGTCTACGCCGCCGCCGTGCCCCTGGTCGTCGTCGTCCTCGCCAACAGCCTGTCGGGCGCATCCCGCCACAAGCACCACGTCGCCGTCCTCGGGCTCGCCATCGCCCTCATCCTCACGAGCTTCCTGACCGACACGGTCAAGAACACGGTCGGCCGCCCGAGGCCCGACCTGGTCGCCCGCTGCAAGCCCGCCCCGGGCACCCCCGAGAACAAGCTGGTCGGCGTCGACGTCTGCACAGAGACCCGCCACCACGTGCTGCACGACGGCTGGCGCAGCTTCCCCAGCGGCCACAGCAGCTTCAGCTTCGCCGGGCTCGGCTACCTGAGCCTCTTCCTGTCCGGCCAGGTGCGCCTGTTTGTGGTCGGCGCGGGCGGCGGCGGCGGCGGCAGGAAGAACGGCGGCGTGGGCCAGGGAGGGCCCAATGGGAGGACTACGGTGGACGACGGCGAGGACAGGGCGGTACATTCCAGGGGCGACCTCGCCCGCGCCCTGTTCTGCCTGGGCCCCTTGCTCGGGGCTGCCATGATTGCCATCAGCCGCTGCCAGGACTACCGCCACGACGTCTATGATGTGTGCACGGGCGCGCTGCTGGGCTACGTGGTAGCGTACTGGAGCTACAGGAGGTACTGGCCGCAGCTGACCAGCTGGCACTGCCATGAGCCGTACCCGGGTCCCAGCAGCGACGGAGGGGGTCTGCCGCTGTACGGCCGGCTCAGGGACGAGGAGGAGGGCGTCGGAGGCGGGAACAATGTAGGCATAGAGCTGGGCCCTCTCCCGGCCAGACACTGAGAACCCACCAGCTGACATCGCATTCTCCCTATAGCCAAGCTAAAACAACAGTTGTACATATTGGGGGTCCAAGTGGCTGGCTGGGGCTGAAAGGCAAATAAGAATCGTATCATCAAAGGCAGCACCGGTTGTGAGTATGGAATATCCGGGCTGGCCCTGCGGGCGGTGTCCTAGTAAACGTCTGGTGTTTCTTGGTCATTGCGAGTCCATCGTGTGGGACCTGAGTTCAGCGCGGTTTCCGAACGTCTATTGATACACGGGGCATTATGTGAATCCATCTCCCAGGTCATCTATGATCATGATGTAGTCGTGCCGCCCTTCCCTCCCCTTCACCTGTCCTCGGTAGTCTCCTCCTTCGCCAGGTCGTGTTTCTTCAGCAGCGCGTCAATCTCATCCGCATCCCACAGCCGGTGGTAGATCTTGCCGTCCTTGGTCTTTCCCACCGTGGCGAACTCGATCTTCTCGCTGCTCAGCTTGGTCGAGTCCATCGTCTTGCTCAGCACCTTGACCGCCGTGCCGCATGCCTCCTCCAGGGTGCAGTCCTCCTTGTAGTCCTGCTTCAACAGGCTGGACGCGCTGGCGTTGTTCGCACCAGCACTCGTGGCCTTCCAACCTCCGTAGTTGCCTGACGGGTTCGACAGGTATAGCTGGAACTGGCGCTGGGGGTCCCAGCCCGCGTAGATGAAGGACACGCCAAAGGGCCGCAGTCCACCGTGTTGTGTGTAGCCTTGCTTCAGGTCGCAGAGCCGGCGCACGAGTTGCTCGCAGGGGATGTCCTCGTTGTAGGTCAGGAGGTAGCGCTGTGCTGCTTGTCGGGCATAGTTGATGAGGATGTTGGCATCGGCGGTCATTCCTGCAACGCCGCAGATCATGTTGCTGCGGGTCAAGAGGTGGTCAGCATCCACCATTTTAGGTAGACCACGCCAGTGGTAGGAGGAGGACGCACTCGTTCAGGATGTAGAGCTTCTCAGCAGACGTGTCCTGCTCGAGCAGCTTCGACGTCACCTTGCGCTCGGCGGCCAGGACGATGCCATCCTTGGCCAGTATTCCAATAGCAGTGCCGGCATGGGAAATGGCTTCCAGGGCGTACTCGACCTGGTAGAGACGGCCTTCTGGCGAGAAGATGGTTGTCTGGGCAAAATGTCAGCAACGGCAGGTAGAGGCGGCTCCCCGTCTTGGGAGCTCGCAGCTGGGACCAGGTCCTGGTGGTGCAGGTGCAGGTCCAGCCCAGCTCCCGCGCAGACTTACTCGGGAATCGTATCTTCGAGACATGTTGGCAGTTTCCCGGCCGAACCAGATTCAAAAACTGGAGGGTATTGGGGGGGTTTCTGATTGCTTGTCAGGCCTGGGTGGAAGAGTGCTGGTGGGGATGGGATGGGCTGGCTGGCGTAGAGAGAGTGCGAGGTTGTTTGGAGAGGCTGCTGGCTGAGTGACGGCAGGCAACTGGAGCTTGACGATTGATTGAGGGAGCTCCAGGCAAGCGAAGGCACGCGTCAATGAGCGACGCTGCAGGGGCCAAGAGTCCCAGAACCCCAGGACCCATGTTGATGGATTCCCAAGGTTGATGGGCACTTCGGGGGCCAAGTCTAAGCTAGTCCTGGTTAGCGCGGGGAGGGGTGCCGTTGCCGCCGACCATTTACGACCATTTAGTCAGCACATTCGGTGAGTCAGGCCAATCATCGAGCTGGGCTTCTCTTGGGACGAGGTTGGAGATGCGCTCCCAGCGGCTTGGTGAGTTTCCTGCCGACGATTGTTGCTTCCCTTCTCCCCCCCCTCCGCCTCCACTTTTTGTGGCAGTCTCCTCCAACCTCTTCCAGATTTCTTCTTCAATTCTCCCAACACCTTCACCAATCCGCCGTGGAACTCTGCCAGAAAGCGTGTCGCATCTGTATCGCGACCGCTCCCCGATCTGACTCGTCCCACACGAGAGCTCCGTGCCTGGAGCGTCGCGCGCGCCACGCCTCGGCTTGAGCTTGAACAAAACATCCCACTTTCGCGACAGCGACGCGCAACACACTGCCTGTAGAACTTGTCCATCCTCTCTTTGACATCTGCGTAGGCCCGTCGACCTTGCCTCACCTAGTAGCCTACACCTTGCCAATGACTGTATGACACTGCTCCCTTCCATCTCGGCGGCAACGACACCAGCGGCATCCCAGTGCCTTTCGACCACACGAAGGGCAGCAGACAGTGGGAGACTCCCAGCAGCCGAGACAGACCAGCTGTAGTGGACGCCCAGTCAACTTGACTTCCCACGCATTCCTCACTGCCTGTTGATCGCGGCGAGCGCGACATCGGCATCCCAAAGCGCGTCCTGCGCAACTCCACGTCGGACACCAAGCAATCGCGACTAACCCACTCGTCGCCCCCTCGCCTCAGAGACACCATGTCCGAAGCAGAGCCGCGCCGTTCCGTGCGGAGCACCAAGGGCCAACACAAGGCTCTCGACGCCCTCGACACACCCCTCGAACCCAAGCGCCGCGGCAAGAAGTCCAAGAAGCAATCTGAGCCAGAGCCCGAGACCGAGGAGGACGAGCTCATCCGCTGCGTCTGCGGCGCCACCAGCCAAGATGGTTACGCCGAGGACGAGCCCTGGATCGGGTGCGAAGGCTGTGGCGTCTGGCAGCATAATGTCTGCGTCGGCATGAGCATATTCGGAGAGGACCTGGAGGATGTAACATATTACTGCGAACAGTGCAAGCCAGAGGACCACAAAGACCTCGTCGAGGCCATCGCCAGGGGCGAGAGACCCTGGGACGAGAAGCGGCGCCAATACGAGGAGGAGAAGGCAGCCGAGGAGGACGAGAAGAAGAAGAAAAAGGGCGCAAAGAAGGGCAAGAAGCGCCAGAGTGAGCTGTCTCAGGACGACCCCCGGTCCTCCCAGAAGTCTGCAATGTCGTCTGCCTCCCCGGCCCCAGAGAAGAAGGCATCCGGTGCGAAGACATCAGCCGGCAAGCGCAAGGAGCGCCACGACTCGGCCGACACCACGACCACAAGGGTGAGTGGCCCTGCCCCCATTGCCCACACACGTCTTCCACGATTTGCTGACATCCAGGTACAGGAGCCATCGAAGCTGCGCAAGGTCTCCGAGAGCGAGTCGGTGCCTGCTGCCGCCGACTACGAGCCCCCGGGCGACCTGCCAAACACCATCCCTGAGCTTCCTAGCGGCCGTCAAGGATCTGCAAAGCTGCTTCAGAAGAACCTCGTGCATGCCATTAATGTCTACGAGAAAGAAGGCGGGTACAATCCCGCAGACGGCGTCTCCAACGACTCACGGGCGGAGCGTCTTTCCATTGCCGTTGAGAGGGCGGTCCATGATTCGCACCCCAACGTTCAGGAGTATGCGAAACAGTGTAGGACGCTGTCCGCCAACCTGAAAAGCAACCCGGAGCTTATCGTCAGGATGCTCAACCACTCGCTGACTCCGCCAATGCTGGCTGTGATGACGTCCGACCAGCTCGCCTCGGAGAAACAACAGCAAGAGACCGCCGCGGCTAGGGAACGCAGCATGCGTCAGTCCATCATCGCCACGGAGGAAGCCCAAACCGGGCCGAGATACAGGCGCACACACAAGGGCGAGGAGCTTATCGAGGGTGATGGCTTCGCAGTGCCCAGTGATACGCCATCTTTCCCGCAACGCCAGATCAACCGCGAGTCTTCAGCTCAGGCCTCCAAGGCCGGTGCGGCGGCGCGTGCTGGTGGTCCGGCGTCTCATGCTCGCACCCCATCCGGGGAGCCCATGAGGATCGACACTCAGCGCTCGCCTTCCAACCCGGACTTCGACATCAACAAGGTCTTCTCCAGTGTGAAGTCCCCAACCGGCTCGCAGCGGCGCCGGCCGTCTGCTCCTGCTCCTGCTCCCTCGCAGGGTCCTGTGGAGGACGCTGATGTTGATCGGCTGCTCCAAGACGACGGCAACGAGTCTCCTCCTTATTCGCCAACCGAAGAGACCGATCCAGATGTCGTGTGGCGTGGCAAGGTCCAAATGACGAATATAGCGAATTTTCAGGCCAAGGCCAAGCACGTCGGTGGGGCAGACCTTGCGAAGACCCTGGGCATCTCGTGGAAAACGTTGGTCCCTCAGGAGCTCGTCATTGGCGGCCGCCTGTCGGTGGCTACTGCGACCGAGTACCTTTGTGGCATGCGGTGGAGCCCCAGCGTCGACGTTGTTGTCGCCAGCTTGACAGCAGCGTACGATGACGGCAAGAAAGACTTTGACAGGATCTATGAGTACTTCGACACCAGGCAGAAAATTGCCGTCGTGGGCGACAAGTCTCTGGCAAATGTCAAGGACACGTACCTGATCCCCGTGCCGGCGGGCTCTGGCAACCACCCCGAGTTCATCCTGAATCTCGAGGACAACTACCTGCCCCAGACCCGAGATGAGAATATGCTCCTCCTGGTGATTGTCTTCCGCAACGACAACTCGACAATGACCAAACTTCACGGCTCTGAGTGGAACAACAAGGCGGTTCCATCACCCTCCGCCCAAGCCAGCGCAACACCTACGCCTGCTCCTCAGAACTTTTCGCACCGTAGCGCGTCGCTGTCTGGTCCCAGCTTCTCCCCAACGACGCCCCATGTCGGCTCCGGGGGCTTCCCGCCGCCGCAGCAGCCGCAGCAGCCTCAGCCCCCGCCGAACAGGCCGTTGACACAAGAGGAGCTCCAGCAACAGGGTGAGGCCGTGGCTCGAGACATCCTCGGCGAGCATATATCTTGCTCGACGGTGGCTTTCATCCTGCCTCAGGCCCACGCAATGCAAGCAAGCGAGTGGCACATAGTGCGTTCCATTCTCGACAGAGAGCCGCAGGCGCGTGATAACCTCAAGTACCTCGGGGAGCTCATCGAGAAGGAGGGCCAAGCGAAGCAGCAGAAGCAGCAGCAGCAACAGCAGCAGCAGCAGCAGCAAGCTGCCCCTCCTCCGCCTCCTCAGCTCAACCCACCAGTCACATTCCCACAGCCGGCTCAGCCGGCTCAGCCAGGACTTCCACACCCTCCTCCACAACAGGCTTATGTCCCACCTCAGGGAGCGACGCCGGTGGCCACAAGTGCTTCGCCAAAAGCGCCACAGTCTGTTTCGCCCCCTAGCACGAGACAGACTCCTATTTCTTTGCCGTCTATCCCGGGCATGCCTGCGTCTGTCCATCAGTCTTACCAAGCTGCACAGGCGCAAGCTCGTGGAAGGGTCACGGAGTAGAACGAGATCTACTGATGGACCAGAGAGTCTAGAGTGGGAACGAGGGCCGTGAGCTTGCCGAACCAAGAATCGGTGAGGCTGTATGGAAAGGGCCCACTCGAGAGGGAGTCCGGGTGATGATTCAGGTGGCTCTTTTTCTGGCCGACATTGCCTTGTACATGATGATGGACAGTCTCGGCCATGGATGGTTCAAATGGTGAAAATTACTAATGGAGGAAGGATGTGGAAGAGCTTTTCGAGTGTCTTTCGTGATACCAGTGTTGGAGTTTTTACATGCAATTTGCCTCGACACCGGGGACCGGGGAAGGGAAAAGGCGTCGTGCCTGGCCTGTTTACTTTTTGGGGGGAGCTCAAATGGGGGCCATGGTTGTGGCCTCCCACTCTATCTGTGACCGTTGTTGTATTTGTACGTAGAAGGTCCTGGTCCTAGCTGGAAGGCAGGGGCCACAGGACAGTAGTGAATAGGCACCATGGAATTGACGTTTCTACCTCGATCATGATCCGTGCAAAGGCTTTGCTAAGAGAAATCTACATTTTATGTTGATGTGATGGCCAGGTGCGAGGAACGGTTGATGACTGCCCTTATAACAGAATCACAGCAGTGGCCATCAGAACTAGAGAAAAAGAAGAAGAACAATGGGGGATGGGGGATGGGGTTGGTAATGCCACTTGTGTATTTCCCACCCTCGAGGACAATGCCTCCAGGCATGAATACAATGCCTGCATCTTGGTAGCAATATAACATGGGTGGAATTTGAGTCTCTGGTTCACTGTGATGCTGTGTAGCTTGCTGTTTTGCGGGCAAATGATATTGCCAAAATCGCAGACTCGACTTATTCTTATCCATGTGAGCAATCCGACTCTTGGCCAGCGCTGCAGAGCAACACGGCATATGCTAGAAGACCAGAGTCGGAAGATCGTGAAGAGAAGTTCAGGATCAACCTCCTTAGCCCAAGTTTTAGTGTTCCTCTTTAGTTTCATTACTGTTGTAATTCGGCACAAATCAGGCAGGTGTTCTTAGGCATAGTTCGTGAATATGGCCTCATCACCAAATTTTCATCTCCCGACGCCGGCATGGGAATAAATGCTCTGATGCTTGGCGAAATGCATATCAGGCCGGTTTTAGGAATCAAACATGCAGAGATTAATGTCGACTGACTGAGACATTCATTGCTTGCCCCCCTTTTCGGAATCCTGACTTCTTATTTCCGATATGTCGCTTACCTATGATGTCAGATCCTGAGATGCTTCCAATGACGATGCCCGGATTTTGCTGCCTCTTCCTTTCTACATCTTGTTGCCTGGCCCCTCCTCCTTCAAAAAGTTGTGATATTGTGCACAGCATCCACGTATTTTGAATTCTGGCCGACTGTCTGGACTACCGAGTCTGGAATATTTGATCACTCTTGCTCTCTTCAATAGACACAACCTCAAAGTTGAAACATGACGCAGCAAAACAAGGTGGAAGATCGGTTCATAAAGATATATCTTCTTACACACCTCACTGAAGAGGAACGCGCCGTGTATCTCACCACATTCCAGAGCCAAGTCGAATATGATCTCAAACTCGAATGGGTCAAACCGCACCTCATTGACTGGCCTTCGGAACAAGGAGAGGGATCCGTCGAGGGCGGTGACCTGCTTCGCTTGTTCAAACAAAACAAATTGGCCAACCCCGTGGGGACTAGCTTCCAGTACTTTGCCGACCGACAGAGTGTTGACACCGGCACGGTCATCCTAGCGCACCGCGATGCATACACCTTTCTTCACTCTCCCCAAACCGCTCGAGAAATCACGAAGCTAGCTGCGGAAAGTGATATCACGCTGCCTGAGAGCTGGTTCGAGATGGACCCCGTCGTTTACAGCATGATGGACGATTTCACCGGCCGCGGCGTGGCGTGGGGCCGCATACCCATCAGTTCTTGGAGATTGAGCTGGTGCAACCTGGATATCAGCAATATGGGGGCAGACGAATACATCCAATTTTGTGGGGGCACCAACAGTATCTTGAGGGATCCTGAGTGGAACTCGGACAGGTTCTTGGAAAAGCTGAGAGAGGAGGTCCAGGAAATGAATGAACAACGAGCCTGAGTCTGTAGTTTTCGGCAATACCACGGACACAGACATAAATTGGACACATGTAGTCGAGGAAGTCGCATTGCAAAGATTGCCTTTGCGGTACCTTGAATGATGAACACGACGCCTGCGTGACTAAATCCCCATGGCGTGCCACTGAGGGAAGAAGGAAACCCCCGGTGGCATGTGTTATAGTCTCAAGTGACTCAGCGGTCGCCGTGATTCTGCTGCTGCTATCGGGGTCGGGCTCTCATATAAAAACAGCCAAAGCAAAGCCTCGTCAGCGACACAAAGTTTCCAGCTTAAGACTACCACGATCGCAGTTTGGTAAACACTTCCCCCAAGCATCACGCACACAGGACCTACAGAGGATCATATCGACGGCGTATCCAGAGTCGTCGACAGCCCACAACACTAGTGTTGGCCATTTGTTTCTTAACTTCCTATCCCAAACGTAACCTTCTCCTCTCCCCCAGCTCACCAAGAAGCACTTACCGATCGAGCTGCCTGTCATCCATCACTGGACGGATCTCCTTCGCAGCACTTTCATATGATCTTCGAAGCACGGTCATTGCCGCAATGGACTCCACGCCAGATCGACTATTCATAGCTGACACTTTCGAGGACCTACGCCATCAAAAGGTCAGGCTGTGGATCAAAACAGTCATAACATCCCTCCTATTGGGCGTGTTCGCCATTAGTACCTTAGTACTGGCAATTCTCTATGGTAAGTGCCTCCTCCTCTTTCGAATATCATATTGGCAAGAGCTATAGTAAAAGGGATGCAGCAACGAAGACTTGTGCACTCTCCCCCGCATCAACAGGGATTGTGAGCACTGAAATGCCCACCGCCACCGTGACGAAGAGTGGTACCACGGCTACAACCACAACAACGGCAACGGCAACTGTGACGAAGAGTGGTACCTCGACTACAACCACAACAACGGCAACGACGACGGCAACGGCAACTGTGACATCAGTGAAAACGACTACGACGGTTTCTAACGAGACACCGACTGCGTCCAGCCACTCGGGGTAAGTCAAACTTATTGGATCGGAATCCTTTGGGAGTGTCAAAAATCGATGCTAATACATAATATCAAGGCCCAAAACGGAATGCGTGCTGGATTCGTACGCGTCCGGACAAGTACTGTGGGACTTGGATCCCCTCTATTACTCTAGGCTGATGGGCTTTATCATTCGCAACCACCCGAGTTTGGCGGGCCAATCCCTCGATGACAACACGATCACGGGGTTGGTGATAAGGACGATGTGGGTTTGTGGGGAGAACGGCTGGATTGCCTTCCGGCAGTTTTGTACAGGGGGAATCGTCGACAGCCCTGATCCGAATAAGCAAATTTGTCTCGAGCCAACCCAGGACGTTCCCCCACAATTTCCCTGGTAGCATGTACACATGTAATCTTGATTAATCAGTTGCGCATTGAGACACAAAATGAAGCAGTTAATGAACCCAATGAAATTCGTCAAAGAAGCCGGTAGCCATGCAAAGTGAGCATTGAGGCACATGTATATTATGTCGAGAATCTGATTACATCTTGAACCATAGCGCGTTTATTGTGTTGAGAAGTACACGATGGGACCTAGTCGATGTGCACTTTGAAGTGGTGCAAGTGATGGCGATATGTGTATCTAGAAACCCAAAATTAATCTCTTAATAATTATCCCACGTGCGGGTCAGTTGGTTCGGACGACGTGTGTGGGAGATGGGCGATCCTGCGACTACAGTTGTTGCCAAAGGTCATGGGCCTTAACCAACAAAGCTAGTGCACAAAGAATGGCTTTGACTTCAGGAGCAACCGAAGGTTTGTTGGAGTTGTTGGAGGGTGCATGAGGACGAGACACGTTGTGCTAGTCAAATACCACCAGTTTGGTTGGGTTTCGCTTCTCTCAGGTGTTATTATGAAATGGCATGCGGAGGGCTTTCCTTTCGGGTTGGACATACTGACGCTTCGCTGTTGATGAGGCTCTAAGAGTGGACAGCATACTCATCAGTCACATCAAAGGGGAGGTGAGGAAATTCTGACTGTATTTACATTGAGCTTACCTCTACTCAAGGACTCCCTCGTAACTCGTCCAATGTAACTCAGAATAGCCCGTCCGACTTATGAAGCCTTGAGTAGGTCGGGACACCCAGTAACATAAACCGATGCGCTTACACCGCCTTTTTTCTTTTCCGTCACGATAAAGCAGTAGACCATATGTGCGGACACACATATCATCAACATTCTGTTCGCCTAGTCGCATAACAAGTAACCTATCAGCCCCGAAAACAGCGAAAAGACTCTCGGCTGTCCTATAGCCCGGATGAAGTATCGTGATTCCGGCCGGCAAGACTTTGTGATCCCCGCTAGCATGCTCACTGCAAATGTAGTCATCTACAACGACTCGAGACAAATACAACCCTCTTGGTCTGTAGTCAACCTCGCAAACCTTCCAGAATGAACACATCTGTTCGAGGGGGCATACATCACCTGATATTCGCGCATTTCCTCCTGGAATTCCGGCTATGACGCATTCGTCAAACACGCGCATCTTTTCCGAATATTCGTCGAAGCTATGGGGAACCCAAGACTGCTGGGTGATCTTCCAGCTCCTCCCTTGACACGGTCTGTCGGTGTGCAAGAAGAGCTGTCCAAGCAGCGGGGACCTGGCGTTGAGAGAAATAGCAAACTCGTCCTCTAGCTCTTCGAGAGTGTACTCCCTTGAAGCATCCGCGCCCGGAGAGGCGGCGCCCACGCGCAAGTTGTACACAGCCATAATGCCGTAAATCTGATCGAGATTGTTCGAAGTTTCCCGGAACCTTGCCATGCCGTACTGGATGTTCGGGTTTGTCGCAAAGGGGAACATGTTCATTCCCGCAGATTTAACCCGTTCCCTGATTTCGCGCAACGTAATTCCCTGCTCCTGTACATCTCCCTCACTCGTCTCCACGTAAAACGGAATGGCGCTTTCGCTAATGAACAACTGGCAGAGTGAGCTCATAATGAAGCTCATTGGTAAAGAACTGCCGTCGGTCGAGTAGGTGACAGGTTGCGCGTCGAGTGATAAGACCACCGCCTGGCGCCGCAAGAAACACTCCTGTAGCGTCCATAGGGAGGAGAAATACCAGTCGCTAAGGACAAGTTCAACAGATGTCTGAAGGCGTTTCAATATGCCCAACACGGCAGAGGTATTCTCGTGATGACGCATTGTCATGGGGCCCTTTGGATCGTGCTCCTCCACACAGTACGAAGGCTCAGACTCGGGTCTCTTGCTTGATGACATCGGCCGGGGATACACCTCGAAACGGGTGATGGACTCTGCTGCGGGCTGTAGAGTGTCGATAGGCATAGTCCACAGCCAGACGTAGACCTGCGATGCCTTGGCGAATATCCCGGCCTGACGCCCAATCTCGTCCATTTTCACGGCGTAATTTTCTTGGTCTATACACGCAACGTCGAGCCACACGAAGCGGCTATGCTTCCCAATCTCACAGAGCACATTGTGAAAGTTGGCAACGGTGAAAGCCCGGCGCTCGTCCACGGCGGGGATGGTCCATGAAGTCCCTGAAATAGGGAGGCGAGGACCGCTTGCGACGTACCACCGTCCCCAGGTATAGGACAGGATGGAGAAGGGCGGCTCGCATATGTCACCGTATACATTGCCGTCTTTCCGTTCTAGGGACGTAAGGGTTGGGATATCTAATAGCCGGCGTGGCCATTCCTCCTCTACATGGAGCCAGTTGGCGGGATATATTTTTGGGACCCTCAGCCCATTGGACTTGATGTCAAAAAAGTAAGGAATTGCTGCCATTCAGATATTCAAATGAGATAATGATACCTTGAATAGAGCTCGGTTAATGAGGAGATATGAATGTGGATTGAAATGTGCAAGGAAGAGTGAGTTAGAATCAAAAGATGGATAGATGCAGAGAAACGGAATCAGCGACAACAGGATAAGGATCAGGCTTAATGATCTATAGGCCACCAGACACAACCTGTCCCACCACACACTGCTCCAGTGGATGCAGATACGCTATGCCTCATGGGTGGTTCATGCAGTCAGCCTCAAGTGCTTCCTCTCGCCCCACGTTTCGTTCCTTCTTATAACCGCCAACTTTACAGTGTTAAAGACAAGTGAACTGAACATCCGAAGTGAATGCCGATGTTATGTTTTGCCAGAGAATATTGTATTGCTGAAGTTTGACCCAAACCAGATGAGCAAGGTGGGATCGTGAATTGCAAATACATAGTACCAAGATCTCAACTCATAATTGCAACCAAGATAATTGATCGGTGTTCATCATCGAGGATCGCGCTGCCTTAGGTAGCAGAATGCAGAAACGCCAACTGCTTCACTTCTGAACTATGCGTAGAACAGATCCTAGACCAAGTCTCGTGGAATTAGGTGGTTCTAAAGTTGTACCATTGCAGTTTCTCCTGCTAGGGATTATCCCACTGAACCAATGTCGACTTACAATCGTTCACGGAACAGACAGACCATCTTGCTCCAAAGAGAGGATACGGGCAAGCTGCGGTTGGTGGACGCGGGAGTTGGCCACGCACTCGCTCGCTCAGCCGTGGCACTGCCGCCGCCAAGAAGCTGGGGTGTTCGAGGCCTGAGATGAACATTGCCCCACACTTTAAGTCCGAGGGGCGCCCATGACGAAACAGGGACAGTGATCCCTGACTTTGGGGAGGGATAAACACACTCCAGACTCAGGGCAGGATTGACTGACTGACACGCTGCCCTGCTATTTATATAGCACACTGACTGCCCACCTTGCCAAGCAGCAAACAACATTCACCGACAGACAACAACACCAAACAATACAACTATTACTGTGAGTGTTCTCCCAAGATCACCTTCTAAACCAGCCCGATACCACATTTTGGCCGTGTAAGCCACGTCGAGCTCTCTCGATCCACACCCTCCCCACACGCTGGTCCCCTGGCAGGCTGGTACGGAGTACCGCAGACGGTCCATCCGCTGACATCATAGCCCCTTTTCCACCAGTCGACAGCATCACTCGAAAGAACACAAACAACCCCAAGCCACCAACCGTACCTACACACCACAGGACAAGATGCCCAACGGACCCGGCTCCTCCTCCATCTCGACCATCGAGAGCATCATCAAGCCTGCCGAGGCCACTGGCGGCAAGACAAAGTGCATCGAGTGCGACGGCTACGAGTGCTGCTGCATCCCGATCCCCTGTGTCGTCATGTGAGCGCCAGGACCAGGAAACAGGAGGGAGGGGGGCGATGTTACGTCTAGGGGAGGTTTGAGGAGGTGTCGGTCGAAAAAGAGACGAATCAAGCTTTTGCCCATTTCCGAAAGGCAACGCGCAGGACCGGCCTTTAGGTTGGGGCTCGAGGGGGGGAATGAACATGATATCCAGCTTTTGAAATTAAACAAACTCACGAGGGCATGTCACTGGCGCACGCAACCTTTGGCTGCTCGTGGTATGGAAATACGAGATTCGTACCTCACAGCAACGATCATCTTACACGACAGCTACGTGATGCAGGACCAATTGACGCGACCAACCTGAGCTGGAGTGCCAGCCAGCAACATGCGAACGTCCATCAACTCCCGGCGAGCTCTGCAACCGTAAACCTGTAGACATGCTTCTTGAGCCCCGATGAAATAAACCATCATGCCTCGAGCAGATTGCCAACTACTACAAGTCAAACCTTTCATGAACAAAAAAGGAGGTTTGCCCTCTGTCCTTCCGTCAAGGTAGCTGCTCAACGCTCCACCCTCGCAACGGGACTGACATGGGGTCTCCAGTTCGTCTGTCGTCCCCGGCCGTCAGCACGCGTGAGAATAACCCAACATGTCACTGGCGTCTCAATTCACACCACCAACCTGCAAACAGGGCACACAGGTCTACCTTTATGTATGGTCATGATGCATCAATTATCTTTCTAGGCGTTAACAAACAAGACAAAAAGAGGGCCGACCACACCGACCGTGACCGGACCGGTCAGTAACTATAAGTAGACGCCGCAGTAGTAGCAGCAGCGAAGGTCGCCATGATTGATATTTGACCCGTGGGGGAGTGGAAGGAGGCAAAGCATGCAGCCGGAGTTGACCCTTCCTAACCAGACCAGACCAGACCAGACCATACCAGAAACGCCGTCAATGAAAATTGCTCGACCCCGGTGGGACGGGGGCAGAAAGAACAAAGAGACAAGACACCCATCCATCTTGTATAGACGAAGCCCTCGACTCGGGGAAGAGGGAAGAGATCAAAAAAGCCAACCATCCGTTCGTTCTGGGGGTATGCATGAACAAGATATGACCACCACCATCCTTCTCCCTCTCAGTGACATGCCGGACAAAAAAACAACACCAACATCAAAAAAAGAGAGAAAACGCATACGTATGTACCTTGTTTCTCCGGGCCCCCCTGATCCTTATAAACAGCAAGTACAAAAACAACTTTTTGTGTGTTTTGGTCGGTGCCCCAGCCATTTTCCGCGTCGTTGTGTTCATGAACAAGTGGTGAATAAAAGAGCCGAGCATGCATTCCCTCGCTCCGTCAATAATGAGAATTCCATGCCATTATGCATTGCGTCAAATTAGACAACCCCACCATGCCTCGGGTGGGTAGGGAATACCTCCCTTCTCTCTGTCTTTGCGTTTCCACATCTACAACCAGGTGGGCTGAGAACCGCGCGCGGCGCATCAGACCTCCTCCTCGATCAGGCGCTGCACCTCTGGCCCGTTAAGCAGAATGCGCTTGCCCAGCTCCTCCGGTGGCTTGCCGTCGCGGACGGCGCCAAAGTCAAGGATCTGTGCGTCACCAAGAGTCAGTAAGAGTTTGACAAACAAGGGCTGGGTTATCATGCTAATCAAACGTACCTCAACATATGTCAGATTGTCCCTCTGCACAGCGGCGACACACCGCCGCTCGTCAAATTTGACCTGCCACACGCCGCCCAGGTCGGTGAGGAGGTCCTGGATATGATCGCCCGTCTGGACGTCCCACATCTTGACCGTCTTCTCGCTTCCCGAGATCACCTTGCGGCCGTCGTGCTGAAAACATGTGATGGCGCCCGTGTGTGCGCTCAGCGTGTGCTTGCACTTGCCCGAGTCCGGGTTCCAGATGCGCAGGGTGCTATCGGCGGCGGCTGAGACGAGGAGCTCGTCACGCAGGTCGAGAAGCCCAACGAGCAGGGTGTGTCCCTCGAGGCTGTGCAGGCAGGCACCCGTGTCGAGGTCCCAGATCTTGACAAAGGAGTCCATAGACCCCGAGATGCAGCGGTTCCGCTTGTGGTCAAGGACAACACTATAGACCTTTTGCGTGTGGCCGTGGAGCACGTGCAGGGCCTCCCCGGTGCTGATGCGCCACACGCGGACGGTTGCGTCGTAGCTACCGGAGACAAGAACGTCGCCGTGGGCTGCGATGGAGCGGACGGAGTGCGTGTGGCCGCTCAGGATCCTGACAAAGTACGGGCACTCTGCGTCATTAGCGGGAGGCCCAGTCTGTATATACCGTCGAGACCCTGCCTCGGGCAGCCTCCATACTCGCAGCTGGCTGTCTCGGGAGCCGGTGATGATGAGCGGGTTCGGGGGCATCATCACGGGTTCGCCATCTAGACCAACCTTGCCGGTATCGGTGGGCATGAGGATCTGCAGACATCGCACAGTCGACGTGTGCCCGTAAAAGACCTGGGAGCACATGCCCTTCTCGATATCCCAGACGCGGACTGATCTGTCGGTGCTGCCGGACACCAGCGTGTTTCCCTCATACTGCAGGGCCCACACACCGCCCTCGTGACCCTCGAGCTTCTTCCGGAGCTTCCCCGTCTTTGTGTCGTACACGTGGATGAGGGTGTCGTCGCTCCCGGTGATGATCTTGTCATCGTCAAACTGCAAGCACGTGATGACATGGCGGGGATGCGCCGCAAAGGCCACATGTCCAGGCTTGACCTTGCCGCTCGTCCAGCTCTGACGGATCATGTAATGACGCCGGTACAGAGACTTGAAAAGGTGTAGTCTCCGGAGGGAAGGGAGACCAATCTGGGGGTCTGGCACGGACAGGACCGCCTCGTTGGCTGCCGAGATGGGGCCCTCGGCCTTGAACTTGGGCGGTGACAACGGGGCGTCCTCCTTGAGGGACTCCTGCAGGCTGACTCGTCGCTTGGTCCGCTCGAGGTTGGCGTAATTGTGCACCCCACGTTTCCGCTTCGAGCTGCGCAGCTTCGGCATCTCGGGCTTGGGCGACCGCAGCTCGGCCTCGGTCGAAGTCAGGCGGTTTTGCAGGCTGAGGTCGAGCTCAGCGCCCTCCGCGCCCTCGGGGTCTTGCCAGCCCCAGCCCTGGGTGATGGCCTTCCTGAGCTCGCCGGGCGAGAGCTGGAAACCGTCGCGGTCGAACAGCTCCTTCCAGCCTGTCTCGTTGCTGTCGATCATGGTCCGCCAGTGCTTGGAGACCTGTGCCGCGCGGCAGAGATCCCGGTGATCGAGGAAAGACAGCACGTGCAGGCCAAGCTCGGTGGGTAGTTGCTTCAGGAAATCGCACTTGAGCGCAGGGTTGACGATGTCTGCAACCATGTGTAGGGTCTTCCTAGGGCATCTGCGGAGGAACTGGTACATCATGAATGTCTTCATGTCGTTGGGCATGGAATCGAAGGACTCGAGCATGGACCGGGTATCGAGGAGGCCGACGGCGCGTTCGAAGGCTTGGCGGTCGCGTTGGGTGGGGGATCCATCGGTCATCAGGTCCATATCAGTAATGTCCAGGCCTAGCGTAGACTGGGTCTCCTGTTCCTGGCTCTCGTCAAGCCATCGTCGCCGAGAGGACCTGGTCAGGCTCCGCGAGAAGCTCGAGCCCTCCTCGTCTTCCTCGGCATCATCCTCCTGGGGGTCCGATGTGTGCAGCTGTGCGGCGGCCAGAGTGGGAGACAATCTAGGACTAGGCAGACTGGCATCCGGATCTGCAACGGTAATGGAAGGACGGGGCTGTGAGATATCGTCGAGGGACTCGGCAAAGGGCTCAACGTCGGCATCGGTGATGGGGGGAGTCGCGACGTTACTGCTGAAGACTGTTTGGGATTCACTGCCGGCCGGGCTTGCCGCCTCATAAGCGGCCAGACTCTGGCCGGGGCCCGCAGCCGGGTCGGCGTTCAGGGGTCTCAACCTCTGGGGCACCTCGCTCGCGGCCGTGACCTCGGACCTGTCCGGGGTGGCCAGGTACAGCGAAGACGACTGTCGAGTGGTCCTCTCCCTGGCACCATGGGAGACGGCTCTCCGAAGCCTGTCGGAGACTGACGAACCCGCATGGCTGCGAGCCGACCTCTGAGAGGACCTGTTGGGCGTAGGCTGGTTTCCGGATGCGTGTCGGCGGGATTTGCGAGTTTGCGGCTCGGCGGAGGACTTGGGGACTTGCCGTTGGGTTTCAGGCGCAGGCGTACCACGTTCGGAGTTGGACTTGACACTATCCTCAATCTCGAGGGGTTTGGCCTGGACAAATGACTAGTCAGCACAGGGACACACTCACACGCACTCACAGCAGCCAGAACACATGTTTCTTAAGGATGGGCTGACCTGAATTTCTCCTGATGTGAAGGAGGGTTCGCTGAAGGACCATGCAAAGTCGTCGTCATTTTCAGACAGGTCGAGGGTGAACTTTCTCAGGTCTGGCGGGGTCGGGCCTTGGGCAAGGGGGTACTCCTTGACGTCGAGGGTCTCGAGGGGCCTGGGCTGGCGGATGAAGAGAGGAGGATATGACCGCTTGGTGGTTGTGGTTGTGGTGACGGTCTTGGTCTCGACGCACTGGGCCAGCTCGTACTGAAGTTTTGCGGCGCGCCCCGATGTGTCGCTCTCGCTGTCGTCGAAGCTGACGGTCAGCCTCTGGTTGGCCCTGGGTCGTCGAATCTCTGTGGTCTTCTGAGCGGGAAGCGTGCCTTTTGCAGGAGGCACGACAGACATGATGACGGTGGAGGGACAGGGCGAAGCGGTACGGCGCGATGGAATGGGGCTGCAAGAGGTCGATGGCCGCAGGTCGGGGTGCGTTGGATGGGCCGGGGTCGAGGTGCAGATTGACGACCGATCGGTGTCGGTACTCGTACCCGGGACAGGCTTGGTGCGGCGTGATTCCGCGGACCAGGTAGCCAACGCCTCGACTTGGATCCTGACCTCGATCCGATGGACGCGTCCGTGGTCGACTGATGTTCACAGCCTCGTGTGCAGGCGGCTGCAACGCGTTTCCTGTCGGCCGTGGCGGTGGGCGTGGGGGAGGGGGGGACGGAGGATGGGGTTGTGACACCACCAGGCAGGTCGAGTCAAAACGGGGCTCAAGCGCCGGCCAACATGTCCTCGTGGTTGTGTTGATGGATGGGATCACGGTCGGATCGTGGGTGAGTTCGGGGGTGAGGATCAGCAGGCGGTTGTCTGGATGGATGTCGGGATAGGGGATGGGAGATGGGAGGGCGTGGCTCGATGTGTGTGTCGAAGTTTTGTCAGAAAAGAAGTAAGATGGAGTAAGACGAGGCACGAGGCACGAGGCACACACGAACCGACACCACACGAGACTAGAGACTAGAGACTAGAGCCTGGCTCGCCTGGGTGGGTTGGAGAGAGGGCGGGCGCACGGGGCAGGCAAAAAAGGGCGGGCAACCTGGCAGCCTGCGGGCAGAAGAGGGACTTGGGACGGCGAAGGCGAAGGCGAAGGAGGAGGCGCCGGTCAACAACACCAAACCTTAGCTAGGGCGGATTTGGGGCAGTGGCACCAAAGGGGGGGAGGGGGGTTCTGGGGTGTCTGGGTATTTGGCATCCGAGGCCTGCCAACGGCTAGGAGGCTTCGGCTGCTGGAGTGCCTCAGCCGCTGCTATTTCTGCTACTGCCACTTCTGCTTCCACTTCCACTTCCACTGCTGCTGCTGCTGCTGCTGCTGCTGCTGCAGGCTAACAAAATGGCTGGACGGGCCTGGCTTGGTGATGACTGTTTGACTGCTCCACTGTTTGACTAGAGAGAGAATAGAGAGGCCTGGATTTGAGACGAGAAGACGGGTGCCATGTGGTCAGACTCGGGTGATGAAAATGTAAATAGATGCAGAACAGACGCGGGTGCAGGTTCAGTCTGTTATTGCCGTCCACCTACCTGAACACCTAATAACAGTAAGGTTCTGCCGAATTGGTTGGTGGTCGGTTGTCTACCCCCTTTCAAGGGGAGGAGAGGGGTAGGGGATGCGCCCGTAGCCATGGGCTTGTTTTGCCAGTTGAATACCTACCCGAGTGCCTGGTAGTGCCGTGGATCTACAGTACGGAATACACCTGAGCAAATCCCCTCCCAGTATCAACACTCGACACAGTCACACCCAGCATACCGCAGCAGTTGGTGGATACACACATTGGCACATTGGCAGTTGGTCCTGCTGCTTACACACCAACAAGACGTTGGTTGCCCAAGCAAGCCCAAGTTGGTGCAACCAACTCCCACATGGCCGGGGCGAAGAGCCTAACTGTACCCACACCACAGGTGCTCCGCTCCGTATTTGGGCCTGCACTTGCAGGACTCGCCATCAGTCTCCCGATCTTCCCCCACCTGCACCCGCTCAGATCAGAGTCTTTCATCAAAAGAAGGACCTGCGCACGGGAGAGTGACGCCACACCCGCCGGCCGCCCAGTGCCCAGTGCCCAGTGCCCACTCGTCGGGTCCTGCAACGAAGCCTCCACTTGGGCAGACACTTTCGCACCTCTTGAAACCTGCAATGACCATGGGGAGCACGGGGTACGGATATTGTAGTATTGGACATGTACTCCGTATTGCTCTCCCTAACATCCCTGCCTCCCACCTGCCTGTGCAGCCGCGCAGCCGTGCCGTGCCCCTGACTGGCAGTCCGACAGGCCAAGACGAGCCACGTTCAGATCCAAACCAAGATCCAGATTCCAAATGAGGCACTCACTCCTTTATCTTCCAGGCTGCTGCTGGCTGACTGGTATCCATCCCATGGGACAGCCCACTGAATGAGTGCCCCACATCCGCCGCTGACATCGAGCCGGTGCCTTGGCTGCGCAAAACCCCAGACCAACGGACCCGACCACTCATACTCATGTATTAGCCACAGTAGGTGGCAAACAAGACGGACGGACCGACCGACTCGCTGGTCTCCTCGGGTTCGGTTCGCACGCATTTCGGTGGCCGCTAGCTTGGGAAATCCCTTGTCCGACAAGATCTGTCTCCGTTCCGCCCCTCGGCCGAGTCCGCCTCCCTTTACCAAGCCCGGCGCTTAGACCTCACTGCTCCCTATGTAGCGAACCACTTTCCTTGCCGGTAGACCTCGTGGCAGGCGGCTGATGAAATGTCATCAAGACGGACTGGTGTACGGGCCCAAGAAGGAAGGCTTTCTGGACCAAGTGCCTGCCCAATGTTTAGTGCAGGCATCGCCGGCTGGACCTCGAGGTTACTACTGTACTCCGTAGCACTCAGTGACCAAGACGGTCTGTAAAACATGAATAACATGTAAACAAGCGCACGAAACAATCAGAGCTTCGAGTTTAGGGCAATCTTGACATTCATGGCGATTTTGATTGTGTGGTACAGTCCGTCGATGCTGCCTCTCCACCGGTATACATATGGACGCTTATACGCCAATCTCGAGACAGATAGACTGCGATACCACATCTAACCTTTCCATTTTCATGCTAATTTTCTGCTTCTGCTCCTCTCAGGTAGAGCTTTGCAGTCATGCCGGTCATGGGGGTCACTTTGGCTCTGCTTGATCAAGCAGGAGCTACGCCTCGTTGTTCCTTCCTAATCCCTGGCAGCAAAGTCAACGCACTCCTTCCCTCCCATTACCAGTACCTTGTGCCTTGCTGTCTGGTCTGACTTGACGACTCTGCCTCAACAACTTCACCCCAATATCGCCAATATCGTGAGGCCCAGCTGCTCTCGACCTCGGGCAAGAGCCAGTAACCTATCACTGCCTTCACGGAGCATCGTGGACTTCGCAGTCCTCGGCAACTTTTACAAACTTCTCTACTTTCTTATTCAGCATTCTCCAGGGCGCAATGGATGCAACCACAGACAAAACTGTTGGCTTCAACAGTGAGTTCTGCAAAATGCTCGTTACGGTCATTGTACGTGCTGCTCTCCTTTTCCTATTGTGGAAGCATACTGGAACTGATATCTTGGCCTCCTTAAAGGTTAGCACCATCCTCTACGGACGGTAGGTGCCTCAAAATCCCCATGTTCATGCACCACAGAAGTCTATCAGCTGATGAACCTGCGACTATCTAGAGGAGCATTTCCCGAGACCTGTTTCCGCAAGCTGTCGAAAGATGACTTTGAGAACGAGCACGCCACGCACGAGAACCTCTTCAGAACTGGACGACGTCTCTCGGAAAAAGACGATCCTCTCCGCACCCTCTCGTCCGACAGAGAAACACTCTTTTACTTGAGGGAGTGTAACGATCCTCGTTTTTGCAGCTTTCTTACGAATTTGGTCTGTCCAAAGCAAGCCTGAGAACGAACCACTGCTGCAAGAACTGACAAGTCCTAGCACCAGATCTTTGCCGCCCTTGCGGATCAACTCGTCGGCAAGATCTACATCTGCTTCAACAATACCAAGGAATGGACCCAAGACAGCCTGGTCGAATGCTTTACTCTTCAGTTCAGTTACCCTGAGCTGGGAGACGTCCGCATCTGGGTCCACTGGGCTGGGAAGTTTGACAAGCTATTGAAGGAAAGGCTTTCAGAAGATGCCACCATGTCCTTGAAACAGGTGGCACTCGGCTGCCCGCAGATTCCAGACCCTTGCTATACGCGCTTGTTTGTATCCGCCATCAACAAAAAGACCAAAATTGAAGGTGCTTGGGTTGGGGCCGGTGATGACATCGAAAAAGCACTCTCGCGCTTCAAAGCCAGTAAGGGGTCGAGCAGCTGTCGGATTGGGATATTCACGTAAGTGCGACAACGCCTATTGAATATTGCACGGCTGACAACAAGGGGCTTAGCGGTCATACCCTACCACAAGAAGCCCCCCAAGACGCCCAAGAGGCAGATGGAGGGCTGCTCGCTAAGGTCTCCCCGGGAGCATCAACCCCGGAGCTGCCAGAGTTGCAGAGCTCAACCGTGGCAGCATCGACCAGTTCAGGACTGGACTTGGCAGCATCACCACCCACGCCATCAAGGACCAGTCGGGAGCAGAGAAGGCCACAGAAGTTCTTCACCACCAGCCAGTACCGGCAGAGCACTGTAGATACTACTTCGCAGTCACGCACGAGGCCATATGCCGATAAAGGCCCTTCCGGCGTGTTCTCAACCGACAGTCATGGTCAAGATGCAGGCGGTCAAGCGCAAGAAGGCCCACTGCGCAGAAGCCTGAACAAACGCTCTGCGCCACAGGATCCTTCCGATCCAGTCACTCACATCTCAGAAGGGGTGAAAACAGCTGCAGCCAAGCATCCTCGTCTCGTAAGTGCAGTTCTGCCATTATTGAAAGAGAAAATCTCTGATATAAAGATATAGGCCATGATTGAGGAGATTCCAGAGGGCCTGTCACCTACACAGCGCCTGAGAACCCCAAGTCAGAGCCGGCAGGCTCAGAGCTCCATGGTTGTCAACCCAGAGTGCTTGAGCTCCGACTCTGAGGAAGCCCCTGCGCCTCTACCGAAACGCAAACAGTCTGCGGCATTGAGGGATGAGTGGAAATCACCGCAAGGAGGGTGGCAACCCGCCGGCCATTCACCTCAAAAAGCAAATACTGCTCGTCCCTATAGTAGTCGATCGGAGCGGTTCGGGAAGAAAACCTAGAGAGTGGCTTGCATGATTTCCCTATCAAGGCAGACATGTACCACGTCACTTGAGCAGGGAAGCAGAGACGGTCTACGCAGCGTGTGTGCTGAGCTTATGAGGCAGAAGATATCCGGCTATTGGAAGTACTTGTTGCTATTTAGGGACGTGGTTACAAGAAAGTGGCAATGTTCTGAGCCATTTGTTGCTAAAGTGCAGTCGGACAATGAAGCTTGGGTGCATTACCGTATATGTCTCAAAAGATCAAATTCAGAGGTATGGCGGAAAGACGGCTTTGCTGATTAACTTTGGGACTTAGCCAGCTATATGAAAACTAGACTTAGATATTATTAAAGGTTCTAGAACGAACTGGGATAGTCACTACGTATGTGGTTGGCTGCAGAGATGAAACCGAGAGCTCTGATCGGCACAAGGCAAAGAACCCCAGCGCCTCTCCCCGTCGACAGAAAGGAAACACCAACACCAGTACTCCTAGGTTACCCATTCCCCACCTTACTCCTACTATTGATATTAAACCCAGAGAGAGAGAGAGATAGAGAGAGAGAGGAAGAACAAAGGAGAAAAGCACCTCACGCCCCCCCAACCGCCCGGCCGCCGCCCTTGATAAGAACAAGATCCCAACACTGCCGTTGTGACCCGTCAAGATTACTTATGCCCATTATTCATCACCGCCACCGCCGTACCCAGGGCGCCTCGTGACGGTGGGCTCAGGCGCGGGCTCGCTCACCACGGCCGTGGTCCGGATGGTGACGGTAGCGAGGGTGGGCGGGACGACGGGCAGCGAGATGACGTCCGTCAGGCTCTCGGTGGGGATGGGAGGCAGCACGGTCGTGCCCTCGGGGCCCTCGGGCGGGGTCGCGGCGGGCGCGGCGGGGGAGGTACTGCTGCCCGTGCCGATGGTCAGGGTCACCGTGTCGATGACGGTCTCGGTCATGAGGCCGCAGGCCGTGGGGGTTAATGTGAGTGTGGTTCCTGGGATGCCTGGGACGCCGGGAGTACCTGGGGTGTCTGGCGGGCTGGTTTCAGTGGGCGGGATCTCAATGGTGGTCGTGGTCTCGCTGCCGTAGGGTGGGACGCCTGGGACGCCCGGAGTGCCTGGCGGGCTGGTCGCGGTGGGTGGCACCTCGACAATGGTCGTAGTCCCGTTGCCAGAGGGTGTTTCTGGAGTGCCTGGGATGGCCGGGGTGGGTGTTGCGGTTGGCGGGACCTCGACTGTGACCGTTGTGTCGTTGCCATAGTGTGAGCCTGGATTCTCTGGTGTGGGGATCGAGGTGGGCGGGATCGCGGTGGGCGGGACCTCGATGGTGACGGTGGTTTCCTCGCCGTAGCCTGTTCCTGGCTTGCCTGGTGTTGGCGTTGCGGTGGGCGGGACCTCGGCCGTGATGGTAGTGTCCTCACCAGAAGGTGGGCCCGGTGGCGAGGGTGAGGCGGTCGCCGGTGGTGGTGGTGACGGCTGCGGCGGCTCAGACAAACCAGACGAAGGAGAAGGGGCAGATGGCGAAGGAACAGACGGCTCCGGGGTGGGCACTTCGCTGCCAGGTGGAGACAGGGTCACAGGAGGCTGTGTCTCGGTCACGAAGATCGTGGTTCCCGGGACGGTAATGGTGATTCCTGGGACGGTCACAGTGGTCCCTGGGATAGTAACGGTCGTTCCTGGAATAGTGACTGTCTCGGTGACTGTCCTGATGGTGTTGCTGCCCCCTTCTGGAGGAGTTGACACTGACGCCAGGCCGGGGTTAGATGGGAAAGCCGTTGTGGGCGGGAGCAGCGACGTCTCTGTGATGGTTACTGGTGGTTCTGTGACGGTCACTGGAGACGGGCAGCTATAGCCTGTGTCGCGGCCCTGGTTTCTATGGTGTTCAGCCCGTTGGAAGCGGCCGAAAGCGTCAACCTGGGAGGACACCAAGATGACCGCGAGGGTCAGAAGCGCATGTGTCTTTGTGTGAGCCATTTTGAGATTGTGGAGATGTCCTTCTGGGGTGTAAAGAAAGAGGCGCTTGTTGCAGATGAGAACATCTCCTTCTCGACGTATTAGTCGAGAACCTGACCCTCTTTATACATCACATCGTCCACATTCAGTTTACTTCAACGGCAACTTCACTTCCAAGGTTTGGCTGCTTCCATGATGAAGGGAGATGAATAAATTGCGACTATCGACCTAGGTCTCGACGTGTATCACGGCACAAATCGAACCTCGCCCGTCTCAACATGATGCTTCCTCTGGCGGTCAAAGTTGGGGGCCGATGGGAAGGGATGTGGATAGCCTGCCACTATTGATACAGGAGACTGAGCATAGTACTATAATCCAACCCCACGCGGGCGGGCAGGAGAGTCAACGAAGCACTGAGCCGTTGCGAAGGGAGGTCGGAATACTGCCTTTGGGAGATAGATCGTAGGGTAAAACCGGGTTATTGACGAGTGGTGTTGATTCGGGCTTCGAGGGATGGAGCGCACGTCCACGACTGTCCAGTGTTTGTGAGAGGTATACCACCGAGGCTCTCCCTGCATTGTGAATGGGTTTCGGCCGTTTCTGGCGTTTCTGGTTCGACTTGGGTCGAGTTGTTGTCGAAGGGATGGGATCGATGCAAAAGCACACTCGACTCAGGGGTAAGGCTTAGCACTGTGGTGTGGTTGCGCGAGGTTAGTCAGCGGGCCAGGGCTGAGAGGGCCATGTACCCATGTACCTAGGTACCTGCACAGGCCGAGATGAGCTGCCTGCTGCCTGCTGCCTGCCGCGTGGGAGGCAGGAGATGATGGCATGGGAAAGTGCAATTTCGCATTGACCTGACAGGATCGCATCGCACCATCTCGCAACATCAACGCGACTGTGACTCCGATTGCGACGGCGACATCAACACGCGACATCGACTGGATGGACGCAGCTCCATCATGAGCATTTCTTCTCCCAAGCATTCGCTCTTTATGCAAGTTTCAACCTGTTCCCTCTCCCTGTGAAGGGAACCCAGCGACACAGGCAGTGGCCCACGCGCACTCTCGATTTCTTCTCTCAACACTTCAGCCTCTGCTGCTTCTCCTTTGTCGTGCCCACCATGGGTAATTGTGCATCATGCCTGGGCCAGCGCCGCCGGGACTCTGTCGTGGAGGTGAGAGCCACGTTTCCCTTGTTGTCGCCCTCGACTCCCTCTCTTTCACTGCTAACATGCCGGGGTCGGTGGCTAGGACGAGGAATCGCGACTCCTCTTCGATGATCCGAATGGTATCCACTACGGCAGCTTTGGGGAACAGCAGATGACGAGTCAGAGCGATCCTATGGAGGCCCAACGAGAGATTGAGGCTCTCCAGCGGGTCGTCGCCCAAACATCCGAGTACGTTGGCACCCCGGACAAGGCAGCGCAGCATGCGCCTCTGAGAGGCAGCAACTGACCCGTGGCAATGCAGCAACATGGTGGATATTTTTGAGATCGCACCCCCGAAGGACGCACAATACCGGGCACCGCCCACCCCATACGGCCTTGTGGGTCAGGAGGCACGTCACATGCGGTACCAGTCTCTGCTGTCCAAGCTCAGCGCTGACGAGGAGGACTCGGCCGCCGGGGCCAGGGTCGAGTGGTCCGCGGAGGAGGATGACGAGGAGGACGAGGACGGGGACGCCACAGGACTGCAGAAGGGAGTTCCACACATCAAGACGGAGCCCAGCGACGCCCTGGTCGGCAACTTTCGAGAAGCTGCAGCGGCGATGGCATGATGCATCGAGCAGGGACAGGGGCTTCACGCGGACCGGGATTTGGACGACACATCACATCACAATCTTCTAGCCTTTTCTTATTTCAACTTCATGGCTCTGACGAGCATACGCCCGATGTCATGTGGCTGCCACATGCAGCTGGGCAAGCTGGCCGGTCACCGACGCTCGCCTGCCCATATTATCACACCTCCTATGATGACACACAGGACCCGAGACAACGGGCGACCCACCATGCCGGGCAGGGTGCTGTGCCACAGTACCAACTCGGGGAGCCGCACTCCGCCGTGGGCGACGGCACATCTGTATTCTACACAGTCCATACCAACAAGCTCTTTCTTTTTTTTTTCTGCCTCTTGTCCACCCCCACCCTCCGATCTTTTCCCCCCTCGACGGCCGCGAAGTATACTGAGCTCGGATCTCCTCTTTTCATGGCCGGCCACCAATCATCGACACCCCCATGGAGAAATTTCCAAGGGCCGCGGCAAGGCCAGACCCATTGAGCAGCAGCCACGTACGAACTCTCCCTGATGTTGCTTTGAGGTGGGGACTAGCATCGGCCGTCGCACAATTAGCTTCAAGTCGGCTGCATTTCGTCAGAATTTTCTTGCTGTGCTTCTCCGGCTTCGGTGCATGTTTCGCCCGGCACAAGTCTGGGGGCGGCCGTTGCGACGCTGGAGATCCAGGGCCTGTTTTGGGTTCCGGCGGAGATCAGGCTAATGCGGGAGCAAAAACCTGAATCCCAGCCGATTGGAATCGTCCCAGAACAGCAACTGCGGTCTGCCTCCGGAGGCTCTGCCAGACGGAGGACAGCGCGCTGTGGGGTCCAGGAACCCTCACGGCGCCGCCGCCGCCGCCCTGAGAGACACCCACGAACTATTGATCAAGGGACTTGTGCTTACCACGTTTGCGAGTGGCCAGTGACCCGTGACTAGTCCAGCCAACTCCCCCTCCCAAATATAACCCTCCGCACCTCCAACCTAGGCTCAACGCCCGCTGCTAGCCCTGCAGGACGCGGCATGGTCGCATCGCTCGCGCAGAGCATGTCCAACGTGGAGCAGGGCGATGGGCCAACAAGCCCGGGGCTTGAATGTCGACACAACTAACCATTCCTCAACGGCTCCGTACAACTGAGTCCCTGGGACACACACAGGAGCTCAAGACGGCAATCGCCGGCGCTTCTTGCCCCGTGCTAGGTCTTGCTTCCAATCATATCGTTGTTAAAAGCGAGGACTCTTGTCGCTGCTCTCTGACATGGGCATGGACGGTCGTTCGGGCGGGAGCCGGCACGACCTACCATCTCGGATGTCCCGCAGAGGTACTCCTCCATCGTGCCATTCTGCCACCCCTCACGTCTCTTCTTCACCCCATTCGCCGGTCCGAGAGTCCAGTTCCTACGGCTTACGTGCTCATAGGGACGCTCCTGTCCCGATAAGCCTGTCAGAACCTTGTGCGGGCCACTATGATGCAAGTCAACGTGGGGAATGGGACCCCGGCGACTCGGCTCACATGCATCATCATTTCCACGCATGACCCGGCACGTCTGAGACTGCATGTGCTTGCTCGTGAAGGGTCTGTGGGATGCGACGCGGCGGGCAGATTCCTGCGGCAAGACTTTCTTCTCGGACCCCACCTGGCTTGCCCGTTGGTCACAAAGTCGATTCGCTGGCTGTGAGGTTGCAACACGGCTCAGGTAAGCTTCTGGAAGATCGAATTTCGTTTGCCATCGGTGATGGACATCTGTACACTTCCCAACCCTGACCTAGTCCCCCGTCTGTTTCAATTCTAGCACATGCTTAAAGGCGTGCTCAGCAACTCAGAAGACAATCCCAACCCAATTTGATAATCTACACACATCTGGACCCCTTACATTTCCCCTTCCCTGCCTTGGTTTTATCCTGTCTTGGTCTCTGCAATCGGGTGCTTTCCAAGCCGACCTTCAGACTTTCAAGTGCTTGTCGTCCCTGTGTGGACGCAGTGTTGTCAACTCTCCCCACCCCCTAGGGCCAACTTTATGATACGGTTCTTAACCTGGTCTCATGCTCGATCCATAACTTTTCTATCGCCATCCTGACCTCCTCCATGTCAATCTCTGTCTTTTCAATAGTCGCCCTTCGGTTTCCCTCTCTCCTCCAGCGCTCGACGTCCTGGGCCATCTTGTTGTAGCGGCGCTGTTTCTTGTCCGACTGATCGCATAGCTTGCAGCTCCCAGGCAGGTAGTTTGTCTCGTAGACCAGCTTCAGGCCACAAGTCTCGCCGGTCCGGTACTCTTTATTGCATTGTTGTCTGAAGTTCCCCCATTTCCAGAAGCCGCACTGCCAGCGTGTTTGCTCGAAATAACACATGTTCGAGCAGGGGTGGGAGACCAGCGGCTTCTTTATTGACGAGGCGCGTTAAGCAGCACTGGCGAGATGCGTTAGCTCACATGTACCCCTAAACTAATGACCGGCAGAGCTGCACTCCTCTCTGCCTCGGACAGTACAAGGGACGTACCAACACAGGGCTGACCCACCAAGTGCGTGGCCGGTTCAAAATATCGTCGGGGGTGACGTGATAATGGGGCCTTGAGGGCGGAAACGTGCTAAGTCTGGGAGGTCTAGGACTTGCTATGCAGCGATTTGTGCAAATTGGTACGGGCCTTTACGACTTTGAAGCAGGCACAATCCATGATGCGACCGAGCAGAGAACACGTTGAGCAGGCACCATACTTATACCGCGATGACCGACCCTGTTTGGCTGGTCTGGGAAGGTGGACCGGAACCATTGCCAACGCACCACTATCTGCAGCATCTCTGTTGACGAGGCTTGCTCCTTAGGAGACACAGCAACTTGTCTGCAAGCCCCAATATGCAGCCGGTCAAAACCCACAGTCAATGGGCAGAATTGCCCAACCAGTACTAGGGAATGTCCAATCCGTCCTGAGTAGGTACCTCTCCACGACCCCAAACGGGCCTTTCTCTGCCTCGGGCACGCTGCCCAGTACCGGCTCCCAGACCCCTGACATGTATCCCTTCTTCTCTCATTCACCCAGACGCATGCTTCCCAATGTCGGTCCTGGGCACTGGGCTCGGTCCGGTGGAGCCACGTTGTTTTATGTATCATCATATTACATGTCTTTCTGTTTGAACCACTTCCGCCACCGCCTTGGGGGGAGGGGGGCCCATGGTCGGTGCATTACTTCCTCTTGGGCGTGTTGGAGGCTATATTGCCCCGCCGCCTACCCCCCTACCATCTCCCTCACCCTGGCGAAGAAGCATGCATGTCAAGCCGTTTCGTGCTGTGAAACGGCAATGCCTGCTCGTCCACGGAATGGCCATCAAGTCGGATAGGCCCGAATGAGGCATGGGCATGAACATGGCCCTGTCGCCGGCCGTGGCGTCCACACTACCTCTCCGGGTCGTCAGCACCCTAATCCTGAGAAATTCCTCGCTCACTACCTCGTGCAGATCACCGTGTCAGTACCCCACCCTGCTCAGCAAACAGGCCTGTGTAGAACATGGCCCACTGAAGTGCATCTTTACGACCCTTGCCAGCATGTCCATCCTCCTGGTCTCACGGTTCCATCCCGCCGCCACATGAACTGCCAAGGGGATGGCAATCTGCTCGTCGTATCTCCTATGCGGACGCCACCAAGCCGAACAGTTCGTACCACATGGCACGACTGGGCAGGTCGGATGTCTTCAGGCTAGGCCCGCCCCGTCCACCAGGGGCAAGGGCCTGGCAACGAAGCATGCAGGTTGATACGGTCAGTAACACATACACAAAGTCCTAGCCCTATGGAGAATTTGGCCCACGAGAGCATGGAACACCCTTGGACGTTTTCGCGGACGTCTCACACACTCCACGTAAGGCTGAGCTGACGATGGTCTGGTCCGTCTCGAACGAAAAGGCTGCCTTCGCTGCTCCGGCCAGCAGGCGCACAATCCCTCACGTCACAGTCAAGAGCTTGGCCTACGGAGGTTAAGGAGACCATATCATCTGCACCCAGGATCGAAAGTGATGGCACTTGGCTAAGTGAATCAGCCTGAGCTCCATCAACAATCACTGTATCGAGATTGGGGGCTCATTGAGCAGGCTGTCTCGCCCGCCACTCCGTACTCTAGCCACTGTACGGTATCGGCTTACCAGAGGCAGACCGTCGCCACAGGAGGGAGCCTTAGCATCCAGGAGCGTCTCGGGATTCCCTCGTGTTAGCCGTCTACCTGGTCAGCCAGCCTGGGCACGGCAGGCGAATGGGGGAGGGAGCCGTAAGACAACACATCTTGCATTTCACAAGAGTCACAGTACCAGATGATCCAGCGAGCCGGCCCACCTCCATGATGCGGAGCCACCACTCTCTCCCATACCCCGGGGGACCGTCGGCGAGTGAGGATCGGGGCAGGAGACGAGGCGAGCGGCAGCGGGCAACAATGACACTGTAGACGCATTAGGGTTTTTGACTTTACCCAAGGCAGTCTCTGGGCTTGCCTGAAGAGGCTGGGTCCGCCGTTGCCACATGGGCCCGTCGTCGTTCTATTGTGCTGACTGCTTGGGATCGATTGCGAAGTGGCGGCAAGCTGTGGCATCTGCACACCCACTAGCCCAAGGGGGCAGCGCCAGAAGCGACGACGCCCTCTGTCGCCATCTCACCACTGTGTACATGTCCCTGTGTAATATCGGGCGGCGTCTGGCAGGGACTCGGTATTATTAGAGTGCTGACCCCCGATGCCATGGGGGAGGCCTTCCTCAACGGGAAAAGGAGGGCAGCTCAAGCGGAACAGGCCGCCGACGTGGCCGTGACTGACTTGCCCAGAGGCCAGATCAACCATGCAAGGCACTTTACTGCGCATGCCCAGGTGTGTGGCCCGACAAGAGCTATCGGCACAGGGATCAAGGCAAGCCAGGGGGATCATGGCCGCGACGATCGGATCCCAGCGGGGGGGATAAGAACAATTCCTCGATGGTGATGCTCACCCTCGAGGGCCGCCTGACGCTGATCGCGGCTCTTTGCTTTTCTTTTTTTCCTCCCACTTTCAAAGAATTCCGCCGCGCAAAGCGCCCCAGACGCGACCTCGAACGTGAAAACATGGCCGCGGTGGCCAGATCGGCGGCCGTCCGCGCCAGGGGTGGGTATAATTGTGTTGCTGGTGGTGGTGCTGCAGCACTTGGGGGCCGCCTTTCTGGCCGCCTCGTGAGGTAACCTGTCAGGGGCCGACGAGTCATTGTTCGACCGAGCGACATGGCGAGCAAGAGTTAGCAGCCCATATCGTGGGGCATTAAGTAGCACGCGCTACATCACAACACAAGAGAGGAGCATCTGGAGACAGACGAAGGATGTGTCAAGCGAGTGCGAGCGGAATAGGTGGTATAATGGACCCCCACAGGCCGGCCGTCCGTAACTTGATGTGGCCGCCCGTGGCAGTGACATATCGCCAGGCGGGGGGGCTGGTGCCATGAGGCAATCCCCAGGCAACGTCACGCGCCCTCACTTATTGATGAGTATGCTCCCAAAGTACTATTCATGCCTCGTCTATATGAGCCATGTCGGGGAGTCGGGGTGGGACGTGGAGTAGCAGTCTGTGGCGATCGGCCACGGCTTCAATATGGATGATGACGGACTATATTCATTTCAAATACGGATCCGCCATGACGCATCGTCGAAGAGGAGACCAGCATGACATGAATCTCAAAGAGACTCTGGGGAGACACCGTCATGGGCTTTCTGCGAGACCAGTTGGCATGTGTGGTACTTCGGAGGGTTGGCTACCCGGGTGGCAATCACATTCTCCCCAAATTTGACTCATTACGGCCAGAAATCGCGGCCAGAAGACTGGGGCACCGGTCAGGAGGCGGAATGGTGATGAAATTGTGCTGCTGGTCGGGAGGCTGCTCTGCCGGCAGCTGGGCCTCCTTCTCACCTCAAGTCGCACCTCAAGCCGCCCATTGGCAGTCAGGTATGAAGATGAGCCTCGGCCATACCCAAGATACTCAACGTCACAACTCCCGTGCGATCGCCAAAGGACTCCTCCGCAAGCATCACCGAGGATGGAAGTCTAGTTCCGAGCCCACAGTAATATTGGCCCGAGGACGCACGCAAAGGACGGGGATACCTGGAGCAGCACCTCAACAAGGTCGCATGCCCACCTCCTCTCGGCCCAAGGAAATTTTCCTCGGCCCAAGGGAAAGCCGCTCCGCAAAGTGGGCACAAGGATGGCCAGGCCTGGCCGTTCTGACTATGCTCCGCGATGAAGGCACGGTGGGGAGGTGGGAATGCCCTCGCGGTTAGATTGTGCGCGTTAGGTTACTGCGGGTCGCGACTTATGGCCGGCCGTCTCGGTGACGGCCCGTTCCGTGTGTGAGCTCATGAAACCATGTCTACGGCTTCTGATTCGGCCGCCAGAGGAACCAGAGCGTCAACGAATTGGGTCCACAGCGCACAAGCGAGCAAAACCTTATTTCCCCAGCTGAAAACAGGCATACGGTCAGGGCTGTGTAGGCCCTTTTTCCTCGTCTCCCACCCGGGACAGAACGCATCTCTAGACAGCCTCGCCCTGTGCGCGAGTGCGTCAGTGAGAGAGTGTGTGTGGGAGCCGGGAGTCGATCGAGCCAGGGGCCCAGCAGCAGCGCCCGGCCCACGAATCATGTGAGGACCTAGGCATGCGAACTGCCGGAAGGGGCAAGTGTATGCCGAGGATCCCTGGGCGCCCGCCTGGAGTTGTTCGAAGGAGCCAATGGCATAACACGAGGATTCCCGGTGGGCCCTGTCTCTCGCCCTGCTCAGCGGGCACCCTCGCAGGCGGTTGAACCCATCCCTGGGCCTGATCCTGACCTGACAGCCAGCAAGCCAGCAAGCCAGCCCGCCACTTTTAGCCTGCGGGACGATTGTCACTCGTCGCCCCCAACCGATGCTGTACGACATTGGATTTTTGCCCCTGCTTTTTTATTTCACTGTTGTTGCATGGCCATTGCAGAGGCTATAGTGCTATATATATATATCTACACGGGATATAGTGGTGCTGCCAAGGCCAACTTCCTGTCCCACGCAAGGACGCCGGGTGAAGAGGCTTCGGCACAAGCGAAGAACGGACGAACCCATGACAGCAGGCCGCATATGGGACAGGTGGGTTTGTCGGCCTCGTGCTATTTCAGGCTCTGTTGATTTACTCACCTCTGTTTTATGAATTTTGCCGCAAAGACGCGTCTCAGGTTCAGCCTCCTCGGCGCCTCACAGAGAGCCTGATTGGTTGGGCACCACTCACCCACCAGGGTGTGGGCGAGATGTGGCCCGAAAAGCGGCCATGCTCGCACAGGATCTCCACACATGCTTCGACGGATAAGTATGCGGGCCCCGGAACGACACAATTCTTCACGTATGCTGAACGGCAGGGTGGCTGTGCTACACTCAGAAGTGCGGTGGTGTGGTGATGCGTGGTATCTGATAAAAAGGAGGGGGACATGGGCAGGGATGGATGGCCAAAGAAAACAAGTCTCGCGGGATCTGAGGGAGCACAGATCACGATCTGTATGTTTCTCCTTATCGGAATTACAAGCCGAAGACTTGGCCCACCTGGTCAGTCCGTGGCCCCCAGTTCTTCCGGCGGCGCGGGGCGTTGCTGGCCAGGGAAGAACAGAGTACGTTCCAACTAACAGCACTTACACAGTAAGCTAACCCACCATCGACCCGGGCAGGGCGTCAGGCGTGCAGAACGGGATCCCCATCTACGCACATGCATACAGCTGTAAAAACATGCATGCATACTCACCCAAAAAAAGAAAGAAAAGAAAGGCAAATACATATGGGCAGAAACATGCACGGGGACGCACGTCATATACATGCCGTCCCGGCAGCCGTACCCGCGGGCCGGCGATGCGTGACGGATCCTTTCTGGACTGAGAAGGCCTCCTCGTGCCTTTGACAATGGCCTCGAGGAACAATACTGTATCTAGGTGTGATACTCGACGAGACTGAATCGGATCACGAAGGTCAAAGGTCATTGGCTCTGGGCGAGCTGAACTTGGTGATGTATTTGTGCGTGTGTCCGCGTGGGTGCTTATTATGAGTGGGTGGGCAGAGGGATGTAGGTGTGTGTATGTGTGTGTGTCACAGCGGAGTAATTATTTTGTCAACCAACAAGAAGACTCGTGGCCGGCATGGGCGAATGATGATAGTCGGGCACACGATACAACCTCGGTGAGAAAAGTTAGGCAGGGCGGCATGCAATGACATCTTGGATGGGCAAGTTCGGCTCTTTCGCGGCTGAGGCTGGAGGGAGGTGATAAATGACAAGAGGTGCAGAAGTGCTCTAGCTGTTCAAGTTGATATCGATGGAGCAATGGAGCCTTGGTTTCCCGGATCACACACATACTGTCAGGCAAGGCAAACAAGGCAGACTAGCAGGATGGCAGGATGGCAGTCAGGCAGGCACAAAGACATGGGAAACCCAGCTATAGCCCAGCAGGGGAAAACCAGCAGGGGAAAATGTCTTGCAGACGGTTAAAGGTGATTTGTCACCCTGCCGAACATGCATGTTGGCATGTGGGTACTGTAACTTGGTCGTGCAGGTATTTCGAGATGCATTGCACATCAGGCCAGGTCCAGGGCCGGTTCGAAAGTGCCGTTGTTGCCCTTGGCCTTCAGAAACCAGAGTCTGCAGGCTGGTGTCTCTCTTCGGTGGGCGGGAGGCACCGTGGGCAAATTACCTAACGTGCTCATCCAAAAGAAAAGGGACTAAATCACTTGACTGATAAGCTGACTGACTGACAGCTGCGGGAAGAGACGGGACACTAGAAATTCAACGGTTCCATGTAGATGTTGTGTAACTAAAGGGGACGCCTGGTGGCTGCGCGCGGGTGGGCCACGGGTAAGATGAGATGAGACGTCGGCGGGGGCACGGCACGGAACAACCCACGACATCTCGGGCCAACATGTAGACCGTTGAATACTTTGAGTGTAAAGCAGTTGACCGACTGTCTGCCCAGCAGACAAAAGATGTAGTCCACCGGCCAAGTACCGAGCGAGGTGACTGGCTTCCTCTGTCGACATCACAACATCACAACATCACAACATCACATATCACTCTTACTCACACACACACTCACACACCCAAACCCACACCACACGCACAGATATCACACACACCTTATCCACCCACACCCACGCATCACAGCAAGGTGTATCAAAACGGTAGACTGCCGCCAAAGCATGGGCACCTAAGATCGGAACGGTATGGGCACGACGGGCATGTGGTGTCGTTGACTCCGTTACCCCGCAGCGTCATATGGCATGGCAGGCCCCACCCGTTATTTCGTCCGTGCCCCATAAACCCATAAACCCCCCCTGTGGGCTGTCACCAAGCGACCCGGACTGGGGAAGGCGCGAGAGCAGGGGTTCCCAAGCCTTCCAAATACGGCGGTACGTGGCACAAATGCGGACGCCACGGCTGGAGATGGAACGTACCAAGAGCTTTCCTTCTACACGGAGACTGTACATGCACTGCACACTGCACACCTCGATGCAAGGCAGAGAGAGATGATGAGTTGTCATGCAGATGTGCATACCGTAGCACGCGTAGCCTCGAGGAATAGCGACGAACAAGGCCGACCTCACCTGAACCCCGCGCCGTCTCCATGTGGCTCACCGGGGGATTGGGAAGGTACCACAGTACCAGAGTACCAGAGTACGCGGTTGGCGCACCCCCGCCAGATGCAGACGTGATGTACTCCGTACCCAGGTACGTACCGATGTAACGATTGGCGAGATCGAAACGGACCCGGCCCCTGTCCCCTGGAGACGTGACGCAACGCAACGGGCAGTGTCTCATCTCAGCCCGTCCCGTCCCAACGTCCTGTCCTCACTACACAGCACTCACTCCGTCCGTACCACGGCGAGAACAGGCTTCTGACGAACACATTCCACGACGCACCCGCGACACACAAACACACAACACCAAACACAACACCTCGCGACCATCACCTGACCGTTCCTATGGCTGACCTGGATGACCGATGAACCACCTCCAAACCCCTCATGACTTAGCTTCTGACATGTGTTAAACGATCAATCATCTCGGTTCCCCTACACGTGCATCTTTTTTCTCAGCTCGCCCCGTCCCACCTTTAGGCACCCAAATCTTAGACATCAGCAATACCTAGACAGACAACCCAGTAACCACCTCATCCAGCACTTGACTTGTCTCACCCTCGCCAGGCTGCCAGGGCAATAGAAGCTGTTAGTCCAAAGTCTATCTGCACGCGCGTACCTGTTTCCGGCCAGGTGACTTGGGCGCTAGGTTCGTGGCTCCGCCCTTCCTGCTCCGTCCTTGTGCTCTGCTCCTCCTCGTGGCCTCGCCCCCGTCTGCTTGTTGCCAACAGCTGTAGCCCTGGCTAACAACGACCCAGGGCCTCGCAATTTGAGCATTTTCTCGTCCTGTCCGTCCGTCCTCGGCTGCTGAATCCTTCATCAAATATCGGCAAAAGCCCGCAATCCACTCGTTTCCGACTCGGCCATGACCTGTCACCTTTTAGCCGCCAGCGGTTCTGAATCTTGATATTGAACCACCGACTTACTTACCTCTTCCGTCTGACGCGTCGAATCCCCCCCAGAGGACGACCCACGCGGGCTGACTGGTCCGTTGGCCCTGTCCCGCGCCTGTAGCATCCTCGAGAAGTCGGGCGTACCTGCGTTGATGACGCCTACGCCCAAGCAGTCCACATCCGAACAGACGGGCGACCTGCCTGTCTGCCTGTCTGCCTGAGTGACTGAGTGACTGACTGACTGATCGATCGAGACAGCCAGTCTCCCTCTCGGCACCTGACGCAACCGCGCTGCAGCCGACAGACATAGTGTGCCCCATCGCACAGCGCAAGCCTCGGTACCCAACGGCGAGAGACATGGACTCACCAACGCCCCTTTGCTCCCAACCGGCTCCCGCCTCGCCAACCCTTGCTACTGCAGGAACGGTGCTGCCACACGACGACACACAGTCCACACAGCTGGCCCGCCAGGCAAGCCACCTCACCCTATCCACCCAGCTGCCATGGCCCACGACGCCAACCGCTGTTGTCTCACCGGTGACGCCTCCGCCTGCCGAGCCCCCAGATCCCGCCCCCAAACGCACGCGAGCCTGCTCCGCCTGCTGTGTTGCCAGCGACCACTGTTCCCCGCCGCTACAGCGCCCGCGGCAAGCTTCCGCACCGATCGGACCACTCCTGCCTCTGCCTGCCACTGCTCCCTCGACGTCCACCCCTGGCCCGGCCGCCGATGCCCAACCGGCTCCACTGATATCACCACCACGACCCCCATGTGAGCATTCGAGCGGGAGGGGCGACGGTCACGCATTGGACGTGGGACGCGCTGCGTACCCACAGGCGATGGACTGGCAACAGCCTCTGCTCGCAGCTGAGGATGCGCCCCGCGCGAGCTGTACGCCGATTCCCGGTCCGAATTACGAGGGCGACGCACTGCTGTCTCCTGGGCGTGATGCCAGGGTGACGCTGGCCGCCCTTCCGAACGAGGTCCTGCTACACGTCTTGAGCTTCCTGGATGTCTCTGATCTGCTGGTCACCTCGAGGGTGAGTGCAAGTTTGTTCGTCCCTGGACGTGGTGGGGCTTGCCTTTCCTGGGGCACGCCCGTGTCGCCAGTACATCCTCCGTCATGTGCTTGCTTGGTGATCACTGCGGGCTCCTGTCCTCGCGCTTGTTTCGAAGAGCGTCCGAAGAGCGTCCATGTGGGAACACACCTACAACCCCGAACTACTGATTCCCAAGCCCACCAGGGCACCTCCTCCTCTACTTCCTAAGCTGACCATTATCTCCACCCAGACATCCCATCAGTTCCGCTCCTTGGCCCTTGCCCCGATCCTCCACCGCCTCCGCCTCCGTCATGCGCGCGACGTGCTCCCGCCACTGCTGACCAGCCCCTCGCGCCCGACGCTGACGGAGCTGATCCAACGCTCCATATTCCTCACGAACACGACGGTGGTGTCGCGGAGGCTCGCGCGCTCGCTGACGGCGATCCGGCTCTCGCGGCGACTGGCCGCCCGCCCCGAGCCCGAGGCACTGGTCGCCCGGTCTGTCCTGCCGCCCGAGTGCGTGCCCTTCGGGTCCGTGGCCCCCGGGCTTGTGGCCAAGAGGCGGGCTGTCGAGCGTGAGCAGGTTCGCGACGGCATGCGGCGGTGGGTCGGCGGGGTGTGGGAGCGGCGGTGGCGCGAGAAGGCCGAGGACCGGCGCCGCTGGCAGGAGCGAAGCGGCGTAGGCCGCGTGTGGAGGCTCCGGCGCTTCTGGGAGCGTGTCGGGAACGGTGACATACAGGCCGGCTGAGGCGTGTGATGACCTGCGTGGGGGCGATCGGTAAGTCAAAGAGCGTGAGAGTAAGTGACGAGAGCCGGAGGACGGCAATATGGTTGAATGATTCGTGATGAGATGAGATGATGACCGATGATCTGGTTCGACATGGCGCACCGGCATGAATGGCGTTCTTTGTTTTTGGTCAACTTCTGGGGCTATCTGGCCTTCGAGGCCCAAGCAGCAGTGCTGATAAACCGCGTTTTGGTCCCATGCCACACACCATGATGGAATGTTGCGAAATACTTCCCAGCCGGCCGCATCATTCTAAGCAGCTCTTACCGGGACTTTCTAGACGGGAGTTGCGTTGGCCGTTCCACATGGTTGCGGGGTTGGAAACGCAATCACGCAGCATCATTGAACGCATAGATTGTGTTATACAGTTGTATTATTCGAACAAATAGTCTCAAACAGTATGTTGCCCCAACGCCGATGTTGGAAGAAGGCAGACCCTCGACCCAAAGATGCTGCTACCCTCTTGAGCCTGCCATCGCCAGACCATGCATGCAATGCTTTTCACAAATAGCCATCAATCCCTTATGCTTTGAACCTGAATCCCGCCCAGTCATCGTCCTCGTCCTCGTCATCTTCATCCTCCTCCTCTTCGTCCTCATCGTCGCCACCCTGGGTGTCTCGTCCGCCCGTGTCTGCCTCCGCCCCAGTCTCCTTGCCCTCACCACCCGCGGGCACGGCAACAGAGGAGGGGGCAGCAGCAGCAGCACCGGTAGGATTTGCGACGCTCCCGCGCCGTATGGACTCCCTCTTCTCCTTGAGCCTCCGGACGCGGGCCTCGAGCTCCTCCATCTCCTCGAACTCGTTCTCGAGCGCCCGCGTCGCCTCCTCCCTGTCGTCCTCGAGCTGCGCCTCGGCCTGTGCGCGCCGCCCCTCGCGCTCCTCCTCGCGGGCCTTGGCGGCGATCTGCTCGGCCGTCAGCGGCGCGGCGGCTATGACCGCGTCGGAGGAGTAGCCGCCTGCTGCTGCTGCAGCGGGGATGGTCGAGGCATTTGGCGGTGGTGGTGGAGGGGCGTTGACGACCTCCGCCTCGAAGGCGGCCCAGTCCTCGTCCTCGTCGGCGGTCGTGGCATTGGCTGCTGCCGGTGCTGTTGCTGTTGCTGTTGCTGTCCCTGCCCGCTGCGTCGCTGGCGTCGTGAAGGAGGCTCTCGGGGCGGACGTCGTCGGCGGCGGCACGGACCCCAGGCCCTCCTGGGGTATGAGCGGGCTCCTCCCGATCGGGGCCGCCCTCGGGGTCGAGCCCCCCGACGTCCCGTTCGCGTTCGGGGTCGCCGGTCTCGAGGGTATCTGGAGCTCGATGCCGTGCGAGGGGGTGCCCGAGGTGCGGCGCGAGAGGCCCGGGGGCGTGGAGGAGGAGGGCGGCGTCTTCTTGCCTGCGTCGGCGTCGGCCGGCGAAGGTTTCTTCCCGTTGCTGGTGCTGGTGCTGGTGCTGGTAGTAGTAGTGGCAGTGGTGGAGGTGGGCATGGCGGCGGCGGCGGCAGCAGCCGCAGAGGAGGGCGCTGTGGGCGAGGTGATGTCCTGTTTGCTCCGCTTCCTGCGTATGCTCTCGTCTTCCTCTGCTGCGTCTTCCATGTCCACGTCCGAGTCGGCGTCGCTGTGTTTACGCTTTTGGCCTCCTGCCCCCCCTCCTCCCCCTCCCCCGCCAATGATCTGTGCCAGCAGGGCCTCGTCGCTCAGGGTGTCCGTGCTGGCGGATTTAGACTTTTCGGGCCCGCTTCCGTTGGCGCTGGCCGTGCTGGCAGGCGGGCCCGCCTGTTGTGGGTGCTGCTGCTGTCTGGATTTTTGCTGGGCGAGGAGTCGCTGGCGGTGGCCGACGCTGCGGGCGTGGCCCTCCCAGAGCGCGTCGCTCCTGAGTGTCTCGCGACATACGGTGCAGGTGAGCTTGCCGGCGTCGGTGTAGGAGGCGTGCGGGTGGTTTATTCGGCGGGCGGTGCGCTGCTGGCGCAGGAGGGAGCGGGCGTCGGACATTCTCGGGTCGTAGGATCGCGGGATCGCGGGATGGTGTCGGGTCGAGGGGAGGTGGTGAGGTTGCAGGATTTATGGAGACGCGGAGACGGTGAAAAGAGTGACTGATGTCGCCCGATTGTTGCGCAAACGGTCTGCTGTGTTTCCTATTTGCTCCCGTCGCTCAGACGCTGCCACCGCGCATGCTTCCCCCACGTCCAATTGCAGGTGGTCAGCCAGGCAGAGGGATTGAATGTCGATTGGTCGTGAGTGGGCTTGTGGTCGGTGACTCGGGTTGCCGATCTGCTGGTAACAATTGTCTTGAGTCTTGACTTGTGTTTTCCTGGGCTCTTCCATGTCCAGCCCTTTTAGCATTCGTTCATTCTTCAAAGCTCCGCGCACCAAAACAGAGGTGGAGCCAAGCTGCCCACTGCCCACCGCCCATGCCTGCACAAGGGTAGCTTGAGCCAGGAGTGCTTGGAAGGCACGTTCCAAGAGCCTAGACCAACCCTCTCCCGGCAGGCATCGATCTTGAGCGACTACCGTCTTGGAACGTCACTCTCGCTTTGCGCCTGTCGTCTCAGCTCACCTGCCGTTTCTTGGGCAGGTCGCGACAGCGCATGGTGAAATGAAATTCATTTGATCTCCAAATTGAAAACGTCTTATTTCTTATCAAGAGGACAAATCGATCACACTGGCGGGCGCATGGATCGCCAACTGCAGGAACCTTGGCCTCCCTCGTGGGAAAGGTGACAAACGCAGTCTCTCTTCCTCCATCACTTGCAAGTCGCGAACTCAACCTCGGCCTGCATCTCAGCCTCGTCTCCACTCTGTCTCCCACTTTCGCCTGCGGGACGACCAGGCTCATACATAGTAGAAGCACCTATCGGCAGGTGGCACCATGGCAGAACCACAGCACCAGCCTCCAAACATCTCGTCCACCTATCCCAACCCGCCCGACTTCCTCTGGCGCGACTTCACACCCGAGAACATATCTCGTCACGATGAACTGAGCAAGCAATGGCGCCAAGACCACCCAGAAGCCTCCGAGCAGGCTACCATCCTCATCCCCGACCTCCCAGCGGACCTCAGACACCTGCAGCCACCACCCGAGCCCGCAGAAGGCGTGTGGAAGCTCTACGGTGACCGCTTCACTGTGAGTTCCCCGAAAATCCATTCCTGGGTGTATATTCGATGGTTGCTGACCAAGTTCCCAGCTGAAAGATGAGCTGCCCACCCTCGAGGAGATGGGAGTGCCCCGTCTCGTGCCCAGCGCATCCCAGTCCACACCCGCCAACCATTCTTCCTCAGACGCCAACCGAGACCGGGCCCTGAACCTTAAAAGGCTCGCAAAGTCCGTCCTGCTCAACTTCCTGGAGCTCATAGGCGCTGCCAGCCTCAACCCCGAGGGCATCCTCGAGAAGGCTGCCGACATCCAGACCATCCTGTTCAACATGCACCATGGCATCAACGAGTACAGGCCCCACCAGGCGAGGGAGAGCCTCATCCAGACCATGCAGACCCGCCTGGACCAGATCCGCGCCGAGACCGCCGCTGTCAACGCCGTCACCGACAAGGCCAAGCGCGTCCTCGAGGGGCTGGGGAGTATCGAGGTGCCTGCACCGAGCAAGACCAGTCTGGCTGAGGCTCAGTCCGCCGGCGGTGAGGACGCGGCATATGAGCTAGAGGATGAGGAGTTCTGGGAAGATGCAGCTGGCCTTGCCTGAACCGGCTCTATGAAGGCTTTTGAGCTCAGTCGTGGTCAGGGCTTCTGTGTTGCCTCAAGATCTCGCAGCTGGTATATACCCTTGAAATTTAGCAAATCCATCTCAGTGAATCATGCCCAATGTGCATATGAAGATCTGTTCCCATATCAAATAACCTTCCCCGGAACAACATCTGAACCTCGTTTGGGATGGCCCTCTCTGGAATAGCCTGGTAATGTTATTCCTGCCCAAGGGAAGAACAGCCAACGGTGCTGTTTATCCTGACGCGTGTAAATCGTGTCTTTCAGTGGGCATGATTATCTAGACAGGAGATTTAGTTGATATACAGAGCATTGGCTGCAGGAGAAACTACCGTTGGCAGACAGACTTGGAAGGGTTGCCTTGGTCTTAACAGCCCACCAACAAGATGGACATGCTTGCTTCATCTGAATCAACGTCTCATGCTTCTTCCAGATGTCATTTATTATTCCGCCAAAGCGACCCTGAGGAGCCAAAACCGTAGTCCTGGCCAAAGCCACGCGACATGTATACCTTCCACCCGCAGCCTACCACTTGGTCTCATCCCAGAAGATTCGAGGCATTCAAGCTGGCCTCTGTGGATGACGAGTTCTGTCACTCCCTGATTTGGAGACGCTATAGAAGCAGGATGTCAGTAGGAGGCACATGAATCGATGATCCGCCCTGAAAATGTATGGGGCGCGGACGTATATCTCCTTCTTCATAGATGAGACTCGAAAGAAAGTTTGTAGGTCTTTCCAAATCGAGAATCACTGCAAATGGACACTGAAGTCAGCCTGGTGAGGAGTATTGCTACAGCAAGTGACTAGAAGTGCGCTCAACATATACATAGACTCATGACTACTTGCATCACACAAACGAATGTAGCTCCAAGAAACAGGGTAGACTTCATATAGACACCAACCCGACTTTCTTGGATTCGGAACTTGAACTGACGAGACTCAACCAGGCTACCCAGGCTATACAGAGCAGAGTGAAGGACCGAGAGACGTCGACCTCAATCTCCGCGAACGCAGTCAGAGACCAAGGGTAAATTGCTGCTCTTTTTATGGAGTTGCCATCAGATCATGGTCCAAGGTCTGTGGACTTGTTGGTGATAACGCAGACGACATCTATGCCCCTGGATATTGGAACTAGGCCGCATACAGTGCTATGTTTACGTACTCGGGGCCTTTGCTAACACCATCTGAGAAACAGGATCAATAGTAACGCATTGCACCTTTTATTCCAAGCCTTCCAAGCATTCCTCATCTCGCTAAGTGTTAGTGAGACAAGATTTAGGATCCCAGCGGAGACACTAATTGACGAGGTCGTCAGCAGCTGGACAATGTTAGTGATCCTGGACCTGCGCCACGGGGAATTCCGCAATCTTGGAGCCTGGATGGCCAGCCTGGTTGGTCCTGTGGCAGAGACAAGGTTGAGTGGTCGCGGAGCAAAGGACACAAACACGGTCTACTGTTCTTTGGACATGCATGCTGTGTCTGACAGAAGGGCACTCGGTAGACAAGGTAAAATCGGCCCACAGGCCTCAGCGAGCCTTCCAGGAGACGAAACTTGATCTTTTCTCGGCAACAAGACTTTGAACACATATGATACCCTGTTACGCTTCGCCGTCTGAGATGCTGCGCCGTACTTGCGGCATCTCACAGCTTACATTGCTTTGGATCAGTCTGAAAACTCGCCACCGCCATCTCACAACCTCCACGATGATATTGGGACGGTGCTTGGCGAACAATGACGGGACCTCGTCTGATAGCAAGCCCCTGATTACGCCCAGACAGAGTGCCCACCTCGAAGCCGACATCCCGTCCAGCTCGTCCTCAATCCTGAGACAACTAGCCAGCTTCGGACGGCGGTCAGCAAGACGGGGACGCCTGGGCTCCACACCAAGTCACTTGACTGAGATTATGACATGCATGCTAACAAACCTCGTTGTCATCAACTGTCAATGCGACAAGCGACACAGATCGCCGGTCGCCCCACCCATCAAGTGGAGAAGGAAAGATATAGTTAATCGACGTACATCCACCGGGTCCACTATCTGGCGGCTGTCCTCGATATGATTTCAGGCGAGGAGATAATCTTCTAAACCCTCTCCATTCCCCAACCTTACCTACCACTGCTTATCTCCTGCGTGTTGATACATTGAGCAGGCTAAGAGAAGACCACAGCCAGCTCATCGATTACGAACAAGCCGTCCCGTCTCCCAGACAAGTTCAAGTTACGAGAAAGAATCATTCCCGTGGCTTTGGAGTGTTAGAGGTCCTGCAGTATTCGGCGGGGAGACCCAGGTTACGCCCAAAGCCTATCTGCGCGGGTGCGGCGTGTGAGACAGACGCCAGACCCTTCGCCACTGCTTCACTGCTTGTGGGTGAACTGTGGCTTGTTTGTGGTGTTTCAGCCCGTATGGTCAAATCTCCGTGAGGGGGAGGTTTGCAGTAGCGCGTGTGTGTTGGTTAAATATCCGTACTGAAGCTCATCAGAAGGGAAGCAGCCACTACCCACAGCGTGCCTAGGCGGGTGTGAAGATGTGTGACCATCACATGCGACTGGGCCGGAGATTTTCCAAAGGGGCTAGGAGTTCATTGGCGGCGGTGGGGGAAAGAAACGTCGATACATAAGATGTATATTATATGTACGACACTCCTACCCTGTGTGCTTTATAACTGGGGCGTGCTCTGTTATTGTTGACCGACGGGCAAGGCTAGTCACCGGCATCGGAATTAGATCGGCCGAGTGTTACTCGGACATGGATGACCCACGACAAAGAAGTGCTGTTACTGCGGCTACTGTCGTAGTTGCAAACTCAAAGCAATCCGTACGCCGTAGTTGTGTTCTCTGCGCGCACAGGCGGTGCGGAATACAGCCTCTCTGCCCAAACCACCGGCTACCATTTCTTGGAGGCTGTCCCGCTTATATTCCGCTGCTCTACATACGTGTGCGAACTCCACCTCGCGCTTGCATCGTTAGTGTCCCGGAATCTTCCCCGTGCCCAGCCAGCTGGGCGGAGAAGTCGACAGGGGGTGTTGGAGGGCCGCTGAACAAAGGACTTGAGGATCAGATAACTTGGCCAAGACTAGCGGACAGTGGCGTGCAAGTATTCTCCGCATAAAAGCAGGGTCTCCACGGAAGTTGCCGTGGGAGTGATGAATCAACTGTGATCGATCCGTCCAAAACCTCTACCGTCTTGGAAGAACACACAGTCGCTGTGGAAGTGGTGGGACCCGTACCGCAAATATAATTTTCATATTTTTAATTCGCTCGGTAGTTGACTTTTCTGTAAATCAGATGAACCAAAATAATAGGGGTTCAATAACCAGCACCAGCCTTGTAAGTGCGCTTGAAAGTGCACAGTCTCTCCCCAGTCTCTCCACCGCATACCAAATGGACGGCAGACTGGGGCAGAGTGACGGAATTGCGCTTTGATAAAGCTTGGGCCTCTACGGGCCCGGAACCTCGACAGCCATCCCCGATAGGCGAGCGTCTCCTGGGGGTCCCTCGCTAGACTCCCACATCGCATAAAGAGCCGCCCGTGTAGAGAGCAAAGCTCCTGCAGCTGTCATCTAAAGCGATACCACGATACCCGCCGGAATGCTGCCCCGGACGTTCGCTACCGCCCAATATATCCAACTTTTCCCGCAGTGCACACTCATCACGGGATTGCTCCACCACCTGCCTGCCAGCCAGGGTCCAAATGTGGAGGCCGAACAAGGTTGGGCACTATTGTGTAGTACTGGCTTGACTGGATCCAGGGTCTGCCCTCCACGCCCATCACGGAAATAAGACTTGGACATCTCGGCCCGCTTCTGGGTATGGCCCAGGTGTGCTGCGGTGCGTGCCCCAAGCGCGAGGCCGTGCGGGATCCCAAGTCCTGCAAGGAGTAACGATGAACGTCCTAGTGCGGTCGATCAAATCGATCAGGTTTGGCCGCCCGGACGCGCACGCCAGCGGTATTTGATAGTATGCGGCACGCAAGAGATTTACATGTGTGCTACGTAGGAGACCTCGGGACACGGGGCCGGCCATCTCACTCTTCTTTTAGGAAGAGCTACCTGTCGTTCGTTCCATCCGACGTGAATTCGTCTCGATTTCTGGTACTCGACATCATCGCTTGACGCCAGCACACTGGAGCTGTTTCCCAGGCCACCATCACCTCATAAACCTGCGCGACAAATCCGAACAGCCTGATGGCTCCGCAATCGACCTTCAATTTGATCGTTGGGACCTCAGTAGCGTTCTCGCTGATTGCATGCACGTCTGTGGGTTTAAGGTTATACGCTCGCGTCCGTATCATCAAACTCGCAAAGTACGATGATGCTGTGCTTATTATTGCCTTGGTGGGTCCTATTCTTCATCATCGAGTCATTATCTCATCTGATATGACAGCCTGAAGGCTAATGAGATATGATAGATGGGCATGTTAGCATACAACATATTTGTCTGCGCCCGTAAGTCACCTTGGGTTTGGATACAGTAAGGCTTGCTTGACACTGACGATCACTAGAATTACCATACGGCCTGGGTGTTCACATACAGGATGTCCCACTCCAAGATCTGTCCAAACTCCTTATGGTCAGTTCAAGTCAACATCACAATGCGCAGACACTACGGATCTTACTAACCATCATCCATTGTTGTTCAGTACTTGTGGGCAAGCATCCTGTGTTACGCCATCTCACTAGCCGCGATCAAGATGTCGATCCTACTTCAATTCCTCCGATTCCTCGTCGGAGCCAATATTACAAGATTCTGCTGGGTCATGGTTGGCGTCTGTCTCTGTTACGGAATTGCCGGAGTCTTCAGCACCATCTTCTTCTGCATTCCCGTCTCAGGATTTTGGAAACCTTCGCCTACCGATAAGTGCATCAGCAAGGAGGGTCTTTGGCTTGCCCACTCGGGCATCAACATTGTGACCGACGTGATCATATTTCTTATTCCGGTTCCCACGGTCCTCAAACTGAGTAAGCACAAGTCCTCTCCTTTCGAGGTGCCCCGTCTGTTATGCTTTTTGGGATGGTCCAGACTCCCTGGTTTGAGGCTCCGCAGCAGGTGACTAACCCGTATTAGACATGAACATGAGACAAAAGATCGCAGTCATTGGCGTATTCTGCGTGGGCATCATGTCAGTACACATCCGAAGATGAAAAACACTCCTACCAAGACATAACACTGACATCCAATATAGAGTCTGCCTGATCACTGCGCTTCGTCTCGATAGTATAATAACTGTTGCAAAGACATCAGATGTGACATGTAAGAAAGGATTTATCAAACCTCGGCTACCCAATCAACTGACACCGCCTCCCCAGATGACAATGTTCGAGTGGCAGTATGGAGCAACGCTGAGCTCACGACGGCGATCTTCTGCGCGACCGTGAGCGGTATCAAACCATTCGTCCAATGGGTATCCACGCGGAAGTCCCTTTCTCGGCAATCCTACAGCTTCAAGCTCCCTGGCAACTCCAAGTCGTCAACCCGTCGGGCTTCGAAAATGACCCCAGGGATCACGACGCAGAATCTCGGCTCTGAGCCGAGTAGCACCAAGCTGCACAAGGATAGCACGGCGCGGCAGGCCACAGAATCCGAAATCGAGCTGAGCTCGAACGCTGTATGATGGGGCATTGATTGCCACATCGTTTCTCCTTTTTGTAATCTCACCCACCACTACCGACAGGCGCGCGAACGCAAGCGATGATACCCTTTTAGAGTTCCAATTTATCAGATATCTAGATAATTAACTTGTAATGCGTCGAAGCCAAACCCATGCCATGTGAAAATAGTACAATCAATTATTCGAAAGGTGTCTGGAAAAGACACCTGCTACGGAACCTATCAAGGCAGCTAGCTACCTACATTGTTGAACGGAATGTATAGCAAGTCATATCATGTCGGTGTCCAATTCCGAGCTTTTAAGCCCCATAGTCCAAATCGCCGCAAAAGTGTGGATGTAAATCAATCGCGCAAAATATCAAGGCGTATGATTCACCCTAGTAGCTGTAGACCTCAGTCTTGATCCGCAAGGGAGGGTTCATGGCTCATGACTGGACACAAACCTACATGCGGAGAATAAATAGAAGCATACTGTGCTTCAGCAATGTAGAAATTTGGAACAGCCAGTGAGTAGTATCATGTGTGGAAGACGGTGCGTCCATCATCCCGTCGGCTCGGGTCTTGCGACAGTAAGCCTAGCATTCAAATCCTCGAGCTGATATATAGCACAGTGAAATATTCGCACGAGAGTCCGAGGACGAGTTGTTGCAGTTATCACCGAGCGTAAAACATCGTCGATCTTTAACTGCATGGATCTTGTGATTCCATGCAAGCCTGATGCGCTAGAACTGAGCAATGGTTTATGCGCGCACACAATAAACCTTTAACGCTACACTTAATAGCGTCCCGATTTGTGCCCAAGCTTTGATCTACGTTGCATGTTACTTGGCACACACAGCTTTGTGGGTGGCTGCAACCGGCTGCAGGGTGCATATTTCATGCATGGCGTGTAAGCGAGGACCAGCCAAGGATACGCTGAGATAATGATGTGCTCAAGGGTTTATTGACCGACCCTCAGGAGCAGTGATGTGACTGACTAGGGACAGCCAGTGAGCCAGCCATGAGCTCCCAACAGAAAATTCTCACCTGGTCTTTCAAAATCCGCCCGTCGCCCATTTACAGGACCTATCAGGGTCAGATTGTGGGAATATCTGCGGGCTCATGCCATGTGCTACACGGCGCGGTGTTGAAGGAGATGGATCAACACGCAAGGAGGAACCCGCACCGGCACACATCCCATATTTTGTGTACATAAACAGCGGTCCCCTCGGGCCCATTTCCCACTAGACTTTCTCCTTTAATGATACGAATTGCAATGCTCATATGCCTATATTCAACACGCGGTACGAAGTCGTTAGTGCAGGTGAATGTAAATTTAGACAGTAGCTCTACCAAAGCGTTTCTCACTGCTCGCAATCTTCGGGTTGGTGACCACTGTTCATCAAAATAACTTGACATCGAGAATAGAATGCTCCATACACCATCGACCATGACCATTGCTTGAGCGAACCTGGAAGGCTCAGCCTGAGCAAGTTCCAACCTTGGAAGGCTCGCAGCCGTTGCTGCAACCGTTGTACAGTACGCAAGGGTTCGAGGCGTCCTGACACATGTTAGTCACTTGCTTCGGAGCCCAAAGTGTTGGATTTGGAATCCCAAAACATAACAGACGGGGAACCATGCAAGGAGAATGATGGTGCTTACGGTGCAGACGTTCTTGAGTGTGCAGGTATCTCCGTAGTTCGAGTTGATTCCGCAGACATCGCCAGCCTTGCCGCCTAAGTATGGGTTAATCACCTGTTACAAATCTCAAATTGATGCATTCTGGAATATTCCAAAACATAACGGAATAGAAAACATGGAAAGAGGAGAATGGAACTTACCCCCTTTCCTAGCCGTAGTTCCCTCAATGTAGACGTTTCTCTTGCATTGGCTTGAGCACTGTTCGAAGGAAAAGGTCAGCCACTGTAAATAGACACTATGATTCGAATTGGGGATCGGCACGGGCTTCTTACATTTCCACACGACCGGTAGACCTTGCCATAACTATTGTGCGTTAGTCACCTCCTACAGAGTATGGAGGGAGGCGTTCTGGCAACCTACTCTGAAGCATAGAAGTTGATGATCTATTTTAATGTCAGATTCAAACCACGTTCGACTGGAAGTTGTGTGTAAAGGCACTTGGACTTACATTCACGGTACCGCAGCCGTTGTGTTGAACCACCTTATCGCTCGCGTGGTAAGCTCCACCACCAACGATCCATGACTCTTGGCCAGCCTTGTCTCCTTTCTATTGAATCGGTCAGAACTTTTTTTCCGCAAGTCTTGTGCGAAGTATTATGAAATGGAATCTTACAATTGTGATAGCATCCTCACACACGTCCTCAAACCCTGTTCAAAGTCAGTTTTTCGCTTAAATTTACCGTCGAAGAGATTCCCTGGTTCCTGGGTGAATAGGTTTGTAGAGAAAAAGCTTACAGATGAATTCCAGGTTGCAAGCACCCAGGCAATGGACTCCTTCCCTAGTACGTATCAGTCACCTGCTACGGATTCTAAAGTGGAGCATATGGCTTCACGAAAGGAGAAGGATGATACGAACTGTTGATTCTTGCCAATGATACAGTTCCGGAGCGTGCCGCCACCTTGAACCAGGAACACGGCATCGGCGTCGCCACCCTCACCATCCCCGCATGCGCCTGAGCCGCGGTCGTACCTGGCCCAACCGCAGTCGAAAACCTGCCCAGACTTCACGGTGATGGGAGACGAGTTCGTGACTGTCTTGGTGGCGGTCGGGACGCCGCCCTCGTAGCCCAGACATGCCATGGCAGCTGGCAAGGCTGACGCCAGGGCGAGGAGCTGAGTTGTAAAGACAACCATGTTGAAGCTTTTGGTGGCAAGGCTGCTGGAAAAAGCTCAGTCGAGCAGTCACTGTGAAAACACCAGAAGGACTGGGATTGCAAAGTCTTGTAACTTTGTCAGAGAAAAGAAACTTGCTATTTATGTCAGTGAAGATCGCCATAATCCGTCTTGGACTTCATCGTCGACACTGGATAACGTCCACGGGCACTTCGTATTGACGACTCGCATTTTCATTGGCGGATATTTAATTTCTTTTCGACTTCCACCACTACCAAGATGTAGTCCACTTATTTCCTTGATTCACTTCAAAAAGACGTTCGCAACGCGGGCTGGGCCACTGTGGAGCACGGCCGGCACTTCTGAAATATGCTTAATCGTACTAAGCTCATCAAGGACTACGGAACTCGGTCGGGGACTAGACTTTCCAATTGTCGACTTTGCCCCGTGCTTGGCTTTTGTGTGTTGGTACCAAATCGCGTGGGCTAAGTCTTATCGCGCTCACCTGCTCACCCGCCAAGACGGCGGATGGCACTCGCTCTGCAGCCAAGCCTTTTGGAATCTCGGGACTGGATTTTGCGTAAATCATCGCGAAGCTCTAAACGGAGACCTTGCGCGATTTCATCAAAACATTGGAGTCAAACCAACTTTTCAAGGTGGATAGAGATGGCATTGCAATTATGGGGGAACACTGCTTCGATAGTTCATGTTCACCCCGTTGAGCTTCGGCCGCGAACGACTCACGAACGCCACCTCAATAGACTCTCATCCAAACTTGTAGTGCGCGTCGCCCTTTCGTGTAGAATCATATTCCATTTCAACAGAATCCAATGGGGAAGCAAGATGCAGCGTGGCTGGGTTCTTTAAAGAGTGTACGCCACCTCATTGTCATAACACAAGCCTATTGGAGCGGGTAGAATCTCGTCATTAGTTGGCTCTTTCGGATGTGGTTCTACCACCCCTGTTCCGCACCGAGGAGAGTCAGCGGCAAGGCTGGCATTTCCGTCCCACAGATCGGATAAGGGACACAAGAGCCCTCATTGGAGTGAAGCGATCATAACGCAACGGATAATTTAGATTCAGATGATATCTACAATGGCTCGATGCTGGCTCAATTTTCCCGTGTCCGTTTGGCCAAGCAAGGCTTACACAGGCCCTGTTGAGACCGTCGTGCAAGCTCACAGGCTTGATGAATGATCCAAATCTGGACGGTTCGGTGAGAAATCACCGTGCCAAGCATTGAGGACCTGAGAGCGGGGCGGGATCTCGTAGTCGTGTATGCCAAGAGACGTTCGCACTTGAAGGCTGTCAGGCCCAGAGTCATGCTTAGAAATATCATGAGAGCCAGATGCATAAATACGAGCGAAATTTGAGAGGATGTCGTGAAGAATGATCACCTTCTCACTGACTGAGAGAGCTTGGAAGGCTACGTCTGCTTACAATGGGCCGGAAGAGAAAGGCTTCGGGATCATGGACGACAGTGAAGCGAGCTTGACACACAAAACTCGCTCAACGACTGGGGTGTGAATTGGGTCCTGAGCATATCATCCGATCCTGCCAGTGCCCTCGCTATTGAAGCCGGGTGAATAGTTACTGGCCAATAAATAGCACATTACTAGGAGTTGGGCGAGGGCATACTGAGACATACTACGTTGAGGTGGTTATCGGCCGTCATCGCAGAGCATGCTAGCGCTTCAAAACTGTGAATTCCAAGCGGAAAATCATATAGGTGAGCGAAGACCTGATCTGTGCAAACCGGTCGCTGCCTTCCAAGGCTCACCTCGTCTGCTCAAATCTCTCTTACAATGGCGTAGTCTGAGGTCGGTCAAAGGGTTACGAGTTCGTTCGTCTGTGCATTTTGTAGTTCCGTCAAGTGAAATGACCTCGACCGGCAGGTAGGCTTAGCATAGAGGGGGTCGCCCTAGACCCTACTCTCTAGAAAATTCTCTAAGCTGTGGTACTTGAGTAGTGATTTCGTGCTGTCCCAAAGTGAGGATCAGAAATTAAAAGGAAGTCAAAGGCATGGAGCTTAACAAGTGAGGTGAGTAATCAATAGTACTTATGCATGATATAAATATGATCTTTCCCACACGGATACGGGGTACTGCTTTCCAGTATCCAGAGGGAAGAAGACGGTAGTTCCGTCCATGCCATGTATGGAAACCTTTTGTTCAACATTTCGATCGCTTAAACCTGGCACAAAGTGTGTCGAATAATTCTTTGGTGAAGAATGGGATTCCGGCGTTGTACTTCGTCTGGACCAACTGATGTGCAGCCGCCAGCCTCTCGCGTTCTTCGTCGACACCCATTGGCGGTTCAGTTGGAGTTGCCTGAGCCAAAACGATGTACACTACACGCCGTCATCAGATTGAAATGGCGAGGATATAATCGGGAGACGTGTGGGGGAGATGGTCGGAGATGATTCGTGATGCATAATAAGCTAGATCCTTCGTCTGCTTTGCGATCCACCAACTCCAACATGAGCCACCCAATCCACAGCACAGTAGTATCGCCCTGCGCGGGAAGGATCAACAGATACAATTCCAGGGGTCCAAGCGGCGGGTTGTCCAATTTATCATGTACAGGCTAAACTGAGAGCGACCCTAGCTCGTACCTGAGCCTTGATTACTACCAATGGGACATCTTCCTGGCAACCAACAGTGCCATTGGGGGCCATGCACATCGGTAAGGTTAGGACCAACTTACCGTCCCGGTGGGTAGACTCCGCTACTCGGGTCCCAGACCTTGACGCGTAGAAGTCCTGACCGGCCGTACAAAGTGACATTGGGACCCCTCCCGATCTTGGACCTGGGAACTCACTGCTCTTACAAGCCCAAATCCAAGAGTGACAATGACATTGGCTGGCTCGAATATGCCAAAGGGTTCAAAATGCCAGCATGGATTTCCGAGCGGCCACGGCGGGTGTCACGAACACACTGGAGTATGGCATGAGTCTTTCTGGCAGAACGAACGCCGTCATTGAATCATGGCGTAACACGCCGCCTCTGATATGCGCCCTGCATAATGAGATATCGGACCTCGTCGTTGTCCTCGACAATGCCCGTGCAGCGGCAGAGACAGCGGTACTCGATGCTAACATAAAAAGCGACGAGCTTCTGAACGACCTCGAGCGACCGCTGGTCGCAGTATTTCGGCTCCTACAAACGATCGATGGGTTGGTATCACAGTTACTTGCAGCTCGGGATGAGAGGCAGCGTTGCAGAATCTTGTCCAAGAATGGCCAGACAGCAAGCTTCCAAGATCGATTGCGGGATGTACGGATTGAATTGTACAATTGTCTCTTGACTCACAACGTGTATGGGTACCTCACCCGCTCCCAGTCCGGCTAATGCTGATGACCCTGCAGCAAAGTGATCTCTCAGGCACAGCTCGATCTGAAGGAAATCCACGGGATAACCAGAGACAGGAATCAAAAGTCGCTCTCGATGGATACGTCCAAAGTCAAGTTGGAGACCAAACGAGAAATTCTAAGGGGACGACAGGAGGGACCATCCAGTCGAGACCTTGCCCTCGGTCTCGCGTTGCCGTTTGTGGAACGCGCAGATCGCAAGCACTTGGCGTCGGCCGACGCTGAAGACCAGAGGAAAAGTGTCGCCAAGGTCTTGGAGAACATCGACGGACAGAAGATTGCTTTCTCACACAACATTACCGATGTCCGAGCCTCGAAATCTTCCTCGTCCGGTAGCAGTGGTGGGAAGGTGGCATCACAGAGCCTGGCTCCCATCCCAACGGTGGCTACCAGCCTTCAAGCCGGTGCTAGGGCCCTCGGCGCAATGTCGCCCATCAGCTTCGTCATGCAGAGCCGGAGACGGGCAACATGCTCTCCGAAATGCCCCTGCGTGTGCCACTCACGGCCAGCCCAGCACCTCTGGTTCCGAAGCGGTCTCCTTGGGATGCTCTTCATCGGCTACTCGGGCCAGCCAGCAAAAGGACCGCAGTGCAGCTCTATAGAGTGCCGCGAGCAGGGGAGGACGTCTTTGGAGGTCAAGTATGTCTTCCCGGGCTGGTTTGTGTACTACGCCATATCAGCCACCTTCAGCAGCACGATCCAGGGGAGTCCCAGATTTGAACTGGTGTTCAAGAGGCGCATGGACTTTTTTCCAGGCACGATAATGCTCGCAGTCAAGACAGACGATCTAGATGCGTTGAAGATGTGCCTGAAGCTCGACCCAGACTCGATCAACTGCGTCGTTCCTGGCACAGGATGGGGGCCGTTGCATATCGCGATAGAACTGGGCTTCATACGGTCCACCCGGTTCCTGCTTCAACAAGGCTCCGACCTCGATCAGGTGGACGACTACGGGAGGTCTGCCGGGGGTTCCTTTATATTCAACCTACTCTCTGGCAGGTTCGAAGGAGAAATGCTCCGCCAGTTCAGCGATCTGATCTCCACGTCAAAGTACCTTGAGGACCTCGAGCTCTCGTACCTCAGCAAGGTGGTTGTAGGGATCTACCAAGGAGACATCCAAAAGATCGTCAAGACCCTCACAAAGGAGGAGCTAAACCACAAAGACGCCATTTTCCAGATGACAGCAGTCCACTGGGCCGCCGTCAGACAAGACGACATCACACTGAGAGCTCTCCTCGACGCCGGTGCCTCCCCCGACCTGGACAACCTGACCGGCGTACGACCGCTGTCCTTCTGCCTGAAAAAGGGCGAGAACCCAGCCGCGATATCCTGCTTCGAGGCCCTGGCCAGCTACGGGGCGGACCTCAACTACCGCGACCCCGTGATCGGGTGGCAGCCCCTGCACTGGACCTGCAGAACGAACTGCGTCCAGGTGGCCCGGCGCCTCGTCGCCGCCGGCACAGACGTCAACTCGAGGGCGCTGAAGCCGGGCGTCAACGACACGCCCGCGGCGGCACTGGCGGCGTGGTGGGGCAGCTTCGACGTCCTCAAGTTTCTGGTGGACAAACGGTGCCGACATCGAGGCCGACAATGGCGTCGGCCACACGTCGCTCGTCGCCGGGCTGCTGCAGAACCAGCATGCGTGCCTGAGGTTCCTGATCGAGAGGGGCGCGGATTACCTCCTCCCGGAGCTGCCAGGGGAGAATATACTGCACCTGGTGGCGGAGCTCGGGGACGCGGAGACGATGCGGATATTCAGTGCGATTGGAATGAGAGGGCTTGACATTGTGGGGAGGAATAAGGCTGGTCTTACGCCGCGGGAGATATTCTTGAGAAGACCAGTTACGGATAAGATGCAGCAGACAGCATTTGAAGAGCTGCTGGCATCGGTCGAGGTCTTGGATGATGGCGAGGGGGACCTGTCAGACAGTGACGGGGATTTGTTCTTCGATGCCGAGGAGGCTAAGTGAAATTCAGCATGGTAGATGCGTACATATCATCACGGGCAGGCCTGGATCCATGGGTGCTTGAATAATAGCCACGCCTCTAGGACCCGAGGTTATCGGTCGTGAATATACCCATGCCTATTCCCATGCCCATGTGCGTCTCCGAGCCCCGAATGAGAACCCAATCAGTGGAGACCTCAACGCAACTTCAGTATATCTTCATCTCCTCCTCATGCAAAGAGCCAACCTTTATCGCCTCATCCAAGTCGTCCCAATCCATCAGGCCCGACACGTTTGCAAAGCCGACGATACGATACCCGTCATGGAACGGCCTCAGCACATACATAAATTTCATCCCCACAATGAGAGTAATGATGTCACCAGCCTTCACATGCTTGGTACCTACGCCTAGGAATCCAGACCGAGATATGAACACCTTTTTCTCGTCAACAGTTCTCCTGATGGCGTGGAGGAGAGGTGATAAGATCGCTGCCTCCAGTGCCGGCAAATTGCTTTGCAGCTCGGGAGAACAGGCCGTCTTCCAAACTTCGGGAATTTTTTGGCGACCCAGAAGAATCTCCCACAGCTTTTGTCTGTCTCTGACCGCTCCTGGCAGCCACTCATCATTTTTGCCTCCACTCCCGTCCGAAAGTTCACCATCCTTCCATGCAGTAAATGCGCTCCAAATGGGAATCTTGCCCCGCAGGACCGAAAAAGGGGCTAGGCGACTCGAAGCAGGGATTGGGATACTGAGTCCTTTTTGTGCCATAGCTTCTATCTCCTGGAGCGGTTCAATATCAACCTCACCGGGGGCCTTTCCACGGTGGAACGTTTCAGACCATCCATGGTTGAAGTCGAATTCCACATTGTCGGCGATGCTGTCGAAGTTGATGGCCATAATGGTCAAGATATTGCCTTCAGCATGGATTTCCGCTTTTCTCTCAGGCCGCCACGGCCGAGACTGTTGCCTCATATGTATAACGTTGTGAAAATCCGAAATTGTCTGTCTTAATAGGTTGGGCGCCCAGGACGGCACGTCCAACTTATCATCTGCCCGGCCGACAGGGATAAGATAGGGAATCGTGGTACTGATCAGCTCGTCGGACCCTGAAGTCCATATCGCAACCATTGTGTGCCTGAAAACTTGTTCAGGGGTCTTTTTATAGTCAACATCCACCATCTGCAATTCCGTATGTGAAACCAGACCTAGGACTCCGTAGATGAGATCCCGCGGGTCTGTGGCATCAAGTTGGACGGTCATGATCAACGCACTGCCAAGTGGGATCGATTTAGACTCCCAATAGGCGTCACGCATGATTTTATGGTATGAGGAACTGGTAGCGTGTGACATACCATGATGCCAGGGCACTTCGCTCCCGATTGCAGCCCAGTCGAATGCTAAGCCGGGGTATGACGACTGGTCAGGCAAGGCACTCTTGCACTGCGTGTACCACGACCAAGGCACCACTCTAGAACCACAGAGCATGACCGGATCGTAAGACGCGAGCACAAACTCTTGCAAAGTCCAAGTTCTCGTCCAATACCGCCTCTCTTCGAGATTTCTTTCAATAATCAGCTTGACTCTGATTTCGTCCAGAGTGGGAGTTCTCGATGTGGTCTTCAGCTCTCCGCACGAAGCTCGGAATGTCACATCTCCCATCCGATCCAGCGCATGATCGGAAAGCTCGTCCCCTTCTCCTATCCAGAGCAGGACACGGGTAGCCTGACGGTAGATTCTACCCATGAGAAGAACCTGCTGAGTTCGCTCCTCCAGGTCGGCTTGGTTGATACAGATGGCATCGATCCATAGTGGTACCGAATGGAGCAGGAGAGTATCGTAATGATGAGAGCGGAACTGTTTCAAAAGTGTGGCTAGGCTTGATGTAACTGGAACCACATGGCCGTCGATGTTGATACGGCCCTTCTCGGTGCCAGTGCCCCAGACGTACGAGAGAGCGTGAAATGCAGGTTGGGCATCCAGTGAAACAGTCTTCAGGGTACATCTTAGTTCCTGGTTCCCAGAGCCCTGGTGAAGTGTTATCACTCGGATTTCTTGGATGGCTGCATCCAAAGTTTGGTAGACAGACTGATCGGCTTGTGTAGAGTTCATGATAAATCGGGGCTTGAACATTCAAAGCCCAGACATCCTGAGGCTTCGTTTGACTGTGATGGGTTGTTTCGCACCTTCAAAACAAGGATTAAATCCTTCGGCTGGTCTGAAAATTTGATTTGTGACTGTCTTTGGCTCGCTTATCTGCAGCCTGCAGGCGAATCTCAGCCGCAATGGAGCCCCGACCCATAATGCTCATACATAAAAGTTCAACAGGTTAACGAAAAGAATAGAATGTATACCAATCCAAACCAATGTGCGTACGCTGTAAGAATGACTACCTCGTGTACCACAAACATAGCAAGAAGGGATATCAGGTTACCACAGAAAGCATAGGGCCACACTCAGATGATGGTGGTGACCTACGCTACCGCAGAAAAACAATGTAGGCCGGGGCCTTGGGTCACAGCCGCACTCAAGCCTTCTCGCAACCACCTATGTAGATATTTGGCCCTAGGCAAGAAGGTTGCTTGGATGGAAGATCTTGTGGTTTACCAGAAAAGAATTCCTTCCCAGAGATAACAATGGATGTTACACTCACGCATCAGAAGTCTGCTCGACTAGAGCTAAACGGAAAAAGTAATTGTTGCCCTGGCAAGGAAAGCCATTCGGCGTGTGTGACACCTGTTCAGCTACCTGTGGGGCACACTTGACCACTGCCCACAACTAAGTACAACTGAGATTTCATCCCATGTGCAATGCCTGGGACCAAAGTCAAGGCCTCCAAGCCATCCCACACCAACGCGCCCCAACGAAAAAAACCAGCTTTGAATCATCACATCTACCATTGTTGTCAAAACGACTAGACCGTCGCTGATTTCAACCCTCAACACACCTCTCAAAACACACAGACAAACCTTGCCATGTTGGCATCATGAAGAATGTCCGCTTCAGGCGGAAAATCAAGCAACACCATGGAGAGCATCCTTGTGCCACTGTCAGCGCGGCTGACTGCAACGACCCACTCCTCGACCTTTCCAGCTTCCTCGAGCTGGTAGCACAGTCTGAGGCTCGCGGTTACCTGGATTGCTTCCTCAAGATGCCTATCACTGACCTGTCCTCGCGCGCGGCCAATTTTGACGACAACATCGTCGCAGACCTCCCTACTCGAGTCCCCGATGATCTCCCTGATTTCTTCAAGATGCTTGCCTCTGGTTTGTGCCCCCTCCCCACCAATCATAGTCCCCGCTGACAATGTTTTAAAGGGCGCGTGGCTTTGGTCCTGATGGCACTTTCTACCCGTTCTCGATGTTCCCCGGCGAGATTCGAGCCATGATCTGGGAGAACTGCCTTCCTAGCAAGATTCACCTTGTCGCCGAGAACATCTACGAGGGCGAGATTGACAATCGAATCCGACGACTCGAGCTTGTACTTAGCGGGGCACGACTCCCTCTAGGAGATGCTGAACAAACATACGAGATCATGTTTGACTGCCCGCCCCCATCGGACCTGCATGTCCAGCTCTTCAACCAAGGTCGAGCCAAGCCCCACCACAACCGCGACTGCTGCGATTCTGCCTTCTTCCCTACTGGTTTCACCGCCACCCAGAAGATCCCCCTCATAGCAAGAGTCATCTGGGAGGCCCACGACGTGGCTCGTTCTCGTCCACAGGGACGTAAGGCCATCGATCGCGCCGAGGAGCTGCCCATCTGGCTGGACGTCAACACGGACAAGGTGCTGATCAACACCCAGTACATCCCCCCCCGCAACCAACCAGGTCGTGCACTTTTCGGAAATGGCAACAACTTTCTCGACGTCAGAACCAACCGCCTGTTCGGTATGGTTGACAGGAACATGGTCAAGGTGGCCATCTTTGCGGACTCCTTTGTGAGACTGCCCACAAAGACCTACCACCGTCTTGCGAATGCAGAGCGAGTTGACGTGGTCTTTGGGGTTCTGCAGTTCAGGGGCATGTCAGACAACGAGGCGGCAACCACTGACCTGTTTGGAATGTTTGGCGAGGAGAACATGGGTATCGTTCCAGCCAACGACCCCTCGCTCATGCGCAAGCTCTTTGAGGCTCATCGCGCCTTTGGAGCCCACGCTTCTGACGAGTTTTTCCCGCGGTGTCGTCTTTGGCTCAGGCTCTGGTGCATGCAATATCGCCCGTCTGACTTCGACGAGTACTACCACGACGTGGACACATTCGCACACGACGCCATGACAGCCTGCCGACAGGTTCTCATCCAAACCCCCTTTGATGGACCATTGGATGAGTTGAACTCTCTTCAATGGAAATTGGAGGTGGATGAAAAGTTTGCGTTGACTTTTCAGCCGGTCTTTCTCGTCCACCGCTGTCGCGACCCGGTGTTGATTCACGCTGGACTCCTGGCTAACTGAGGCATCAGATGGCGCGGAGACGGCATGAGCTGGCGGCGATGGAAGTGCCATGGGGCCCAACGCCTTCGAGGATCATGATTTGGACAGTTATCGGTGGTAATAGCTTGATGAAGGACTGGTGGGCTGACAAGAGGGATGCAGGGCTTGCACCGAGGATAACAGGGTCCTGATAGATATTTTTGATACTCATTTGACTGACAATAGAATTCATCTGCACCAGCCGGCACGAGAGACATGCTGTAACACTTGTACCATTAGAGATCCCAGTGGAGGCTATCCCATAGTAAGCTATCCCATAGGAGATTACCCACAGAGGTTATTCCACGGGAAGCTGTCCCCCAGTAAGGTATCTTGTGGGAGGGTAAGCTATGGGAGGGTATCCTGTAGGAGGTTATCCTGTAGGAATGTGTCTAGTAGGAGATTACCAAAGGAGCTTGTCCTATGGGAGACTGTCTCATAGGAGGCTGTCCTATGGGAGGCTATTCGGTAAGAGGCTGCCCTATGGGAGGCTTCCGGTAGGAGGCTATTATATAGGAGGCTATCCCACAGCATGCTATCCTACAGCAGGATATCCAATGGGAGGCTGTCCTACGGAGATGCTGTCCCATGGGGGGCTATCCGGTAGGAGGATATCCAGATATCCCATGGGAGGCTGTCCTATGTAAGGGTAACCTGTAGGAGGCTGTTCAGATATCCTATAGGAGGCTATCCAATGGGAGGCTATCTTGAAGGAGGTTGTCCCATAGGAGGCTATCCTATGTGAGGGTATCCTGTGGGAGGCTGTCCAGGCATCCCTAGGAGGCTATCCTAAGGGAGGCGATCCCCGGTATCCTGTTAGAGGCTATTACTTAGGAGGCTATGCTATAGTAAGGTATCCCATGGGAGGTTGTCCCACAAGAGGTTGTCCTTAGGAGATTACTAAAATCCTAAGAGAGGTCATCCTATGGGATATCTGTCTACAGAAAGTTCTACTGCAGGAGGGTATCCTATAGGCCATAAGATATGGGACAGGAGGCTTGCCTGTACTGTAGAGGTCATGCATGTTGTCTTGCAGGAGGCTGTTCCAAGGGAGGCCATCTGTTACAGACGAGAATACGGGTGTGAAAAGGGCAGAGTTCAACTCGTCACCCTCGCCCTGTCATGAGCACCCTGGGGCCCAGGGAGCAAATGCAGAGTTGCAGAGATGTTTCCTCTCATGCCTGAAACCACAACTCGCATGATGTGTGTTGGGCAGCAGAGTATATGAGATATGAGTCCTGGTAGAAGATCGTCTCGTGTGTGTCGTCGAGCTGAAAGTTGAGACACGGGACAAGGCAGCCACGTTCTGGGATGATCCTCCTTGAGTCGGGAGCTTAGCCAGCTTAGGCGGCGGACCGCCTGTGCAAGCTCGATAGCTCCACTGTAGGGCGGCCCAGCCTGGTGGGGTGGGTGGGTCATCAAAATCCTCCGCCAAACTTAATCTGGGCTGTGGGTGGGGTAAGCAAACACCAGCCTACCGCCGGCAAGAAAAGCTTCGATTCGACTCGAAGCGGTAAATGCAACAGTCGACCCGTGCTGTTGGGTTGGGTCTGGGGGCGCAGAGTCGGTGTCAGGTCAGAGCCAACAGGTGCAGCTAACACACCCACAATGCCCACCACCAACAGAGGCTGCACCAACAACATCACCAACCGCGCCGTTGGAGTGGGCTGCAGGCTCCATCGCAGCGCCGGGGCTCTCGTTGGTGCAGGCATCGACAGCCTGTGACCGCTCTTTTCCATTCGAACCATCCCGCATCCTTCCATGCGGCACAGCAGCTCGCTTGTTGACAGCCCCCTCTGCCCCTTTGGAGGGCAGCAGGAAGCCCCCCTTTGCGCCTTTGCGCCCATCAGCCGGCACGCCTCGGATCCGGCATGTGGAATGTGGCTGTCCCACCCTCCTGATCCTGCAGAGGAGGCTCCATCCAGCTGAAGGGGCTCGACCCTCAGCCTTGTCCACCAATCCACCAACGGCGCCTGACTTCTTTTCCGGAAGAGCCAATGGGTCTGCGTCGTCCTCGTTGTACTGTGTACTGTACGGGCCCCGATCAACGTTCCCGCCCTGGCTTCTTTTTTTGTCTTGCGGCTCTTGTCTGTTTTGATCGTCTTCTCCATCTGTGCTGACATGGCCTTGCGCTCGTGCAGATAGAAAAGATACAGCATGCCGCCCTTCTCGACATGAAGACAAATGCCCATTTTGCGACTACGTCCTACCACACAACCTGCTCTCTAGCACATCTTCCTACCTCGATCGTCCTGTCCTCGACGACGGTTGATACCCGTGATACCCGACCTTTCGGCCTCTTTCTTCTTATTCGCTCCTCAAAATGGAAGGCGAGTACCTTGTCTCGATCGTCGCCCTGATCATATCCGTGATCGCCTTGGTCGGGGCCATCCTGCAGCTTCTCCAGCAATACGTTGCCTCGGCAGTCGGATACTCCAGCTGTAATGACCGCGTCATGGGCCCCTGGGCCGAGACAAGGAGGAGGATCTTGCGATACTCAGAACTCCGATTCGAGGTCCGCTTCGAGGCCCCCGTCCTCTTCGTCTGCCCGCCAAACAACACGAGGGGTCCAGTACCCAAGGAGGAGGTTCTATTCCTCAAGGGCACTGAGGAGAGCGAGACAGAGACCAGGTCCCTGCCGCTTGCGAGGACGGAGCAGGACAGGCAAAATGCCGAGCAGAAGGAGGCTGCGCAACAGAGCCGTCATGCGAGGGTCCACACGCGCGTACACACCGCCGACAACGAGCGCGCCACCTGGGCGATCCTGCTGCAGGCGCTGCAACAAATGGAGTACAAGAGCCACGAGTGGGGGGCCGAGACACTCAGGCAGGACGTGGCCCGCTCCGGGCCCAAGGCCGAGCTCCCGGAGTCGGTTGCCGGCTGGGAGTCGCACTCTGCCGTCGTCGCCCTGCAGCCCAAGCTGAGGAGCTGGGACACCATGCCCGACTCGGTCAAGAAGCCCTACGCGACGACAACCATCTGCCATATCGTCGAGATCGCGGCCATGCTGGGTCTTCACTGGAGGGAGTTCGACCGGTCCAACCACAAGTACCTGGCTGAGGGCAACGGCTACCTGCTCACCGGCCACGAGGCCTCGGATCTCGGCATTGCCTTCAACTTCCAGATGTACGGCAGCAACAAGTTCGAGCAGAACCGCATCATCCCGACCGACGAGATGAAGCTGCTGGCCTTTGGGAACGTGTCCACCATCTACCGGCCAGAGGGCAAGGGCGGCAAGGCAGAGTACGATAACGAAGACCCCAAGAACACATGGGTGCTCCAGTTCGGGAGCACGACGGAGCTTGTCGAGTCGCTCACATTCTTTGGCTGCAACTCCAAGACGACAAACTACTTCCGTGACCCGCAAAAGAAGCACGCACATCTCTTCCCTGGTAAGCAGAACTGCCCTGCCCGCACTTTTCCCTCTGCTAGCGGTACCGAGGAGTCAACATTTCTGGTCTTTGCTAATGACTCATCACCTTGTCAGTTGTCTTTGAGGTCCTCGGCATGCTGGCCAAGCCCTTTTACATCGAGAACACGTACTACCGCTACCTGCCCAACCCGACGACGTACAGCTGGAACAAGAAGAACTTCTCCCTCCCCAAGCTGATTCTCGAATTCAACCGCGCCATCAACGATGATGACATCGCCCCCCAGACTGACCACGTGCTCCAATTGCAAAAATGGGTGTACGGCGTGGCCAAGCACCTCCACAACAAGAAGGCGTGGAGCGACGACAGCGTGTTCCCGATGACGCTCCTGCGGGCGCTGAACGAGGCCATCGGCAAGTGCGACAAGTACCTGAAGGACGAGGGGTCGGACCTCGTGTCCCTAGTGATCCGCGAGCACGTCCAGGAGGTCATGCGCCTGCTCAACACGCGGGCGCCGCCCTCGTCGGCCGACAGCGGCGACGAGTCGACGCTGGAGCAGGAGAGCCAGACGTTCGACGAGCTCAACTCGGCGGGCCCGGAGGAGAAGCAGCAGAAGTTCATGGACATCTACTTCACGACGGTGAACCAGGCGGTGACGCGCAACTGCCACGAGGTGCTGCGCAAGAAGAACAGCACCAGGTACGTGCACTCGCCGTCGCAGTCGAGGGTGGACCTGAGCACGGCGGGCGACGACGCGACCACGGTGGTGCGCGAGAGCGTGGGCTCCGAGCTCAGCGGGGCCGCCAACCAGCTGAACGAGAAGGCGGACGGCGCCGAGGTGCAGGTGCAGCCCCGGCGGTCGTCGACGCCGCAGCTCCTGGTGACGCCCGGCCACCCCGGGGAGGGCATGGCGCGGCTCAAGAGGATGTCGACGACGCTGCACGAGCAGCTGACGGGCAACGTGTGGTGCACGCTCGTGTTCCGGATGCTGTGCTGGCTGCTGCTGCACGACTTCCACAAGAAGGACGTGCAGATCAGCAAGAGCGAGCTGTACGGGAGCCGGCTGCCGGTCTACATCATCTAGGGCCTCGGGCCTTTGTGTTTGTTGTCTTGTTGTTTGCATTTTTTGGGCATACATATTATACCAGGGGGGGCGGGCGCATTTTGCATTGGGTCGAAAGGTGTAATTTCTGGGCATGCGGTGTGATCTCAGCGTGCATCTGTCTTGTTCTGTATCGGGACACGCGGTTCGGTTTTGCATACGAAGGATGTAGATATGTTCAGCTTGGGCTCATCTCCAAGCGCTACTTAATCACGAGTTAATGAGGTCATTCAGCAGCTACCTACATGAGGCATACCGGGTGATACGGTGTTGTTGGTCCATGTCAGACCTGTCTTGTCCTCACTGGGAGAGGTCGAGCCTCGGTTGGTGCCGTAGCTACAGTAGCTCCTGGCCACCCCCCACCGCGGTGTAACAAACGGCCACCCACGCTGCCACGGAGCTTGCCTGACAGCTGCCCAGAGCTGTCATTCGGAGCCAAAACATGCTTTGCCCCGCTGGTTCATGGGCTTGTGTCTTGCCACCGCAGCTAGTGACGGTGGCTGCCTCACAGACTGATAGGAACTGAAGCTCTGACTTGCCCTTGGCCAATGGCAGAGGTTACCAGCGGGTGAGTGACCCCCGTCGCATGAATTCTGTTGGTATATGCTGGAATGCTATAGCCCTCTTCCCGCGTGGCGACCAAGCTGGCGATGGAAATGCGTGCAGAGTCGCGGTTGACCTGTCTGTCTGGCGTTCAACCGTCCCCCCGATGGGCAGCGAGTTTAACTCTGTACAGTATGCTGTGCGTGCTGCAGACTGCACCGGGCAGATTACAGCACACCGGGCACACCACAGCACACAGTATGCATCCCGTCACGGCCTGCATGGGCTGCCGATATTTCCGGCGTTCTGGAACCAGGTCACGGGACAGCTGCAGGAGGCGTGGGGACCTGCTGGGCGCGCGCATGCAGAGGTGAGCTGGATGTTCCCCAGGGGAAGAATCCGAGTTGTCGTTTAAAGGACCACAAGCTGCAGAAGCTGCAAGGGCCCCGCCCTGGATGGGGGGCTGATAGGTGGTGTGGGTCGGCCAATGACTGCCGGGCGGTTGGAGCGGCTGCCACATGCTCAGGATGCTGTGTGTGTCTCTGTGTGTGTGTTTTTTGCCGACTGGGGGATCCGCTCGATTGGCGCCGGGAGGACCTTCTGGGCGGTTGTTCGGAAGCCTCACTGTGTGTTGGGTGTGTAATCAGGGAGCGTGGGAGGGCGGGAGAAGCTCAGGTTGGGCTGTCCTTGGGTCGTCCTTGGGTCGTCCTTGGGCCCATCCTCCCGGAAGAGAACCCGGGGCTAGAACATGTTGAACTTTATGCATTGGCTGGAATCTTGACCACTGACACATGGCAAAAAAGGAAGGAAAAGAAACGGCTGGCTTGTCTTGTCTTGGTCTCTGTCTATGCTTCTGTTTGCCTGCCCACTGCACTAATACCCTTAGTCCCTTCCCTCCCAGGCCCTCCCTCCTTCTCCAAGTCCACTCACCACAAGCTTGCTCCGTCACTTCAACTCTCTCGCGTCTCCTCTGCGGAACCAACGACTGCGACTGTGGGCACCTGTTTCAGAATCCTGCACTCCGGCGAAATCGATATCCAGTGACGGTGGCTGCAAGTGGGTGGGCTCGCCACTACTGCAGCAGCATACAGTACGAAAAGGGGGGCTCCCAGACCGCCTCTTCGGGCAGGCGACTCTCGCGAACACACACCGGACGGACAGACGGACGGACAGACAGCCAGACAGTGACCTCAGGTGGCTGGACACCGACCTTTACAGCTCTTCCTGTAGTTTCCAGGGGGACACTGGACTTATACCTACTTTTTTGGACCATTTTCTTTTCCTCCTTCTGGTTCGGCAATTGGCTCTGGACAGTCGATTCTTTTAGGAGGGCTCGAGGGATTTTTATCACTGCTGTTCAAGATGCAGCTCACCGAGACGGTCACCATCATCAATAAGTCGGGCAAGATCATTGGCAATGTGAGTTCCAGTCCCAGTCCCGCCCTTGTCCACCTGACTGTTTCTTCCTTGCTCGCTGTACGACTTGCGGGTTGAGAGGGAGATGGAGATGGAGATGGAGAGGGAGAGTGCGAGTCAAACGGTGCTCTCTCAGTGCTGTTCATCCCCGCCCTCAAACCCACAATCCACAGCTCTCAACCAGAGTCAGAGACAGAGACACAGAGAGAGACCCTCCCCTCCCCCTCTCATCGTGTCTCGCACATCCACTCCCGCACCGAGATCGACTTGCTGACAGGCCTGTCTCCCCCCCCACAAAACAGGGAAAGCACATTGTCAACATCTTCAAGGAGGCCAAGGCAGCCTATCAGGACAAGAAGGCCTCTATCAAGGCCGACCGCGCCGCTGCCGCCGAGCTAAGGCCCGGAATCAAAAAGGCCCAGACCTATGCAGGCCCGGCCCCGTCCCAGTACACCTACGCCCAGGACCAGGACCAGGACCAGGTCTACGACCTGCCGGACCGGAGCAGGCACTTCCTCCCCTACGACGAGGGGAGCTACTACACCCACGAGCCTGAGCCCATAGACGACGGCGACCGCAGGCGGTCCATCGACGATGCCAGGTCCGACGGGAGGTCCTTGGCCAGCTCCAGGAGGAGCCACGCCACCAGCCACAGGTCGCACAAGTCGCACAGGTCCAGGAGGACCACGCGCGGCGACGATAACGACGGGACCAGGAGCGTGCGCCCGCCCCTGACCGCGAGCAACCTGCGCACCAACAGCGAGATCTCATCCACGGCGCCCAGCCAGATCACCGCCGTCTACCGCTCGCCCTACGCCGAGACGGCCCCGCGGGACAGCATGATGATGAGCAGGCCGAACCTCGCCCGCGCCCCGACTGCTCCGCCGTCCACCATGGTCACCATGGAGCCGGCCCTCGTGCCGCGCCAGAGCTCCGGCCTCATGCACCACGCCATGTCCGAGTCGGACCTGTCCACCGTCAGGCCCAGCCCGCCGCCAAAGGACAAGAAGAAGAAGAAGGAGATCGACATGAACCTCGCCTACGGCAACATCCCGCCCGACCTGGCCTCGCGTACCGACCTGGGCCCCGTCACCAAGGCCGAGGAGGACCGCGCGCAGGCCGACGCTGAGCTCAAGAGGCAGCAGGAGGCCCGCACCCTCATGGCGCGCATCGACACCATCCTCGACGAGGCAGAGGCCGTCCAGCACTCGGCCACCAGCATCATCGACCACCTGCAGCGCAAGCCCGAGGCCGCCGCCGCCGTCGCCCTCATGCTCGCCGAGCTGAGCACCCTGCTCAAGACCCTGGGGCCGGGCTTCCTGACCGTCGTCAAGGGCGGCTCGCCCGCCGTCTTCGCCCTGCTGGCCAGCCCCCAGTTCCTGGTCGCCGTGGGCGTCACCGTGGGCGTCACCGTCGTCTGCTTCGGCGGCTGGAAGATCGTCAAGCGCATCAAGGAGGCCAAGACCATCGCCGCCGAGAGGGAGGCCAGCGCCCAGGCCTTTGAGATGCAGGACCAGTACCACTACCAGCAGCAGCAGCAACAGTACGCGCCCCGAAGCGGGCAGTCCGGCTTCGAGGCCGGCTCGAGGTACGGCGCGCCGAGCGAGGACGACGCGCTGGTGCTCGAGGAGGAGCTGAGCACCATCGAGACGTGGCGGCGGGGCATCGTGCCCTCGGTGGCCGACGACGAGGACGAGCTGGCGCGCAGCATCGCCGAGAGCGCCGACCTGGAGCTCATCACGCCCGAGGCGGCGCAGTCGGTGCGCGACGACGGGCGGTCCATCCGCACCGTGCGCACCCACCGCTCGTCAAAGTCGCACCGCAGCCACCGGAGCCGCCGCGAGGACGACGTCGAGATCCCGGAGCGCAAGAGCAGCCGGGCGAGCAAGGCCCCCACCGACGCCGCCAGCGAGGCGGGCAGCGAGCGCAGCAGGAAGACGTCGCGGTCCAAGGCCACCACCGCGCGGACGAGCGCGACCAAGGCCATCGAGGACGGCAGCCGGCAGCGGGACGAGGACTCGCTCGAGTCGGTGCTGCAGGGGGGGTCGCAGCCCTCGCTCGGCAGCAGGAAGCCCAGCATGCTCAAGACGCTGTTCCGCAAGAAGAAGGACCGCGAGGACGGGAGGGAGAGCAGCGCGGCTGTTTCTGTCATGGCTTGATGATTTTGATGATTTATTTGTTTATGATTTACTGATGAAACTTGGGTTTACTTGCTGTCTTTTCCTTTTTTCTTTTTCCTTTTCTGTTCGCTGCATCTGCATTGGCTACTGGAGTGACACGCCGAGACGAGAGGAGCTCAAGTGCTGAGCTAGACTTTCTTTGTGGCTACGGAGTACATGTTATGGTTTCATGATTTGTTATGTCGGTCTAGGGTCAGAAATAAATTGTTGCTCAAGCAGTACAGTCCCCAGTTTCACTGCCTCAGCCTAATGAATGCTTCATGTGCTTGGCTGACTGGGGATCCGGCCACGCACCCTCACCCAAAACTGGCTGTGCACACGATTGCGACCTTCAAGGACACGGGATGACCTACAGATCGCCAGCAGCTGATGCTTTTAGTCTGTCCAGGGTCACTCGTATCAAGGGAGGCTGAATCAGTCCAAAATGAGTTTGCATTGCTGGTGATTTTGCTCTCTTGCCCATCTGATATGCAGCCAGGCTATCATCCCTAGAAATACATACGGTTATCCTCCTCATCCATCAAAGCTTTTGGTGGCCACTCAGTATGACTTCTGTCTTGAGATGATGAGAAGCAAGTCCCAAACATGTGTGATGCTGTGATCACGAGGCTGTCAAACCACGTCTTCAAAAACCGATGGCCACTATGCATGTAACATCGGCGACCATTGAAAACGGGGGAACTGGACGGCGATACTCGGGCAAAGGATGACGCGAGAAGGCCTTCACTGAATAACTATGGCTCCCTTGACCCTTCCGCTAGTCCTATAATATCCTCTTGGCCAAAGTGAACTTCGAAAGGAATTCAAGTTCCGGGACTTCGTTGTTTTGGAGCATTTCTTTGAGATCAGAAACGTCGACGCCGAATGCATTTGACTTGAGATACTCCACTGTTAACACACATCAAGGTCAGTCAAACTGAAATCCGGTAGGCAAGAAGGGAATATTACCAAAAGCTGGGTACCGGTCCATCATCCACAGCACCTCTTTGCATCGAACAGATGGTTCGTATGCTGTGTGGCGATGGAGGACATGCCTGAGAAAGGTTGAAGCACCACCAACGATCTTGTACCCAGCCGCGGTAGGGTTCTGCTTGGAGCCATATTGATCGTGGAAGATGGTCTGGCACAAGGAGCACTTCATCCCAGAACCACCGTGACGGAAGCCATTGAAAGCAGCGTTGTATTCCACAGTCTCTTGACCAGCAGATGACCGGTAGAAGAGCTGTAAACTCTGTTTCTGTACTTCAAAACACTCTTGGAGGTATGAATGCCTCTCAGATCGGGAGGCAGAATTTCTGAGGTGCGCCGACTGGGACAGCTCCCAGACTCTTTCCCTAGTAGCCTTTTCCTCAGTTCCTAGGGGCCGCACATGAGACTTGAGCGCTGGTATTTCTTCAGCCTCCTGTCTGGAACCTTTCGGAAACGCAATGAACTCTCTTCCGGAGACCACGCCGGCCTTGGGTGGTACACGCTGGCCACTCACGCCGACCTGATCGTCAGGGTTCTTAGATGCCATTCCCGTGCGTGGTGGAAGAGAGAACTGCTGCCCGTACAGAATCTTCCGGAACTTCAAGACCCGTTCAGTGGGACTGATCGTTGCCAGGACGTCGCGAACAAGGTTTTGAACCAGCTGGGGAGGGCTTGGCGGGATCGAATGGTGGTGTTGAACAGGGTTGGTAGCAACTGGACGTGGTCGTGGGATTTTGGCTCCACTCGATTCACTTGTGTTCTCCTTTTTGGGAACAAAGAACGATGATCCACTCTCCTTCGTTTTGGCTGCCATGGATATGGAGCTTGGATGCTTCAAGGTAGGGTTGCGGAGTGGTTGGGCGGCGGCAGCAGGTTGTGAAATCCGGTCTTGCCAAACTGCCAGCTGCTGCTGCTCACTGACCCTTTGCGTCTTTTGCGCCTTTGCCTTGGGGACTCTGAGATGTTCATCCTCGTCTTCGGAATCCATCATTGTGGGAGGGGAGCGATCACGCTTCGTTGCACGTGTGGCAAGAGGAGCCGCTGCGGAGGTTTGTTGTGCAGGCATTTGGATGCTCTCACGGCGCAGCGGTTCGTGACTGACCTTGGGTTCGATATGACCGAAAGGATTGCCGTATGGAAGGTTCGCCGTCGAGTTCGTCGCCAAATTACCCATTTCAGCAGCTCGTGTGCCGGAATGAAGGGGGAAACCTCCCGTAGGAAACGCAGCGATTGACGCTGGACCATATGGGAGGCCTTGGGTGCCGGTAGGGAATACTCCTGCCGGTTGGAAGGCACTCTGGACGGTAAAAGCGCCGGCGGGGAAGGGTGCTGCGGGCCCAAAAGCGTGATAGGAGGTAGGAAACCCGGGATAAAAGTTTCCTGCGGGCTCGAAAAGATGATGGTAGGTAGGAGCACTAGTAGAGAACTGTCTTGCTGGCTCAAAGGTATTGTGGACTGGAGGACCGCTGGGAGGAAAGGTTCTCGGGGGCTCGAAGGTTCCGTGGCCGGTGGGGATACCAATAGGGAAGGCTCCTGCGTGATCGAAAGCGCCGTGGATCAGGGGGCCAGGCTGTGCGTTGTAGTGGCTGTTGGCGGAGGGCTCAGAGCCGGAGAAGGCGGATTCGTCACTCGATCCATCGGAGTTCAATCCAAAAACCGGCATGGAATCATTCCAGTCGTCGCTTGGGCTGGGAAGGATGGCCATCCAGTTGACTCTGGTGAAATACTCGGCGCCCGGCATTTGTTTCCAGCGAAAGGCATCCCTAAAGGTCACGCACAGGTCAGCATCAGTTGAGCTCGGAAAGAGGCAGAGAGCAGAAAACAGAAAACACGTACCCATAGATTGAGAATCTCTGCTCCCATCGTGTGAAGCGCTGTTGGATCTTCGCGAGTTGGGACTCTATGATCTGCTTGTTGTGACGAACGCATGCCGGGCTCGGTGTCTTCTTCTTTGCGTTGCGGGAGAGCTCATCATTGGCGCGCTGGATCTTCCTAATATGGTCCGGAATCCGGTACTCGATATCAGAGCGGACACATTTGTATGTCTCGCTCTCCCACCAGTTGGTCTTGTGGGGCTTGTGCATCATCTTGAGCACTGGTGGACAGCGTGCTCTGGGTGGTGGCGTTCCAGAGGGGGTCTTGTCTGTGGAAGAGATCGTACAACGGAATGAGAATGTCTTGGGAGGGTCTGGCGAGTATCTTGCTGGCGCCGTGGATAGGATCTCGCCGTACGAGAGTGGGATAGATGGCGGTACGAAGGAGAGAGGCAGGGCTGGTGACTTGTCGAGAGCGGTGCTGGGGTGAAATCGAGACTGGGGAGGGGGGAAGGTACGAAAGACGGTGGTTGCATGTTGTACGGGAAGGTACATTGGTTGTTCTAGCCCAGATCAGCAATGAGCAGGCCTGGATCCAGTGCTTGAACCTTGGCTGGCAGGAGCGATGGATGGAACTTACTGTGGTTGAATTCGTTGCAGTTTTCAACTCCTGCGAGGAGCTTGCGGTCCCTTCGACGAAGAAGAGACCTCGGCAGTTTAAAGTCATGCCCGGGACTGGAACTTGAGAGTGACTGTGGTTTGATTTTTTCAAGGGCAGGTTTTGACTCCTGTGAGGAGCTTCTTGGTCTCGGCTTTACGACGATGATGAGACCCGTCGAGGCAGTTTTTATGGTCATGCCCAGGACCAATACTGTGGTTGGATTCGTTGCAGTTTTCAACTCCTGCGAGGAGCTTCCGGCCCCTTCAATGATGAAGAGACCTCGGCAGTTTTTATGGTCATGCCCGGGACCAATCACGAGGGAAGATAGTGCAAGTAAGAAGACCTCCAAAATGACATTCTGCTATGGGTTTCTATGGCCATCTCATCAGTCAACCAAGGCTTTTACCCATTCCTACGCTGTCAAATGTTCAGGCAGAATCCTATGAACCACGCAATCCCAACTACGTGATCATGCCTCTTGCTGCGTTCCATCGTTCTGGGACTCCCCGACGCCCTCGTCCTCTGCCTCACCGTCGCGGATAAACGCCATGCTGTTAGCACGTAGAAGAGCATGCCTGATGTTCATGATGTGGTAGTCCTGCTCGTGACCCTGGGCGCCTTGATGAGTCCGGATCTCAACGCGCTTCTTGTCGAAACGAGCCATGGTACCCTTCGGGTTCATCTCAAAGTCTGCGCGCTTCTGCAACTCGTGGGTGTACAGGTTGCGCTGGGCCTCGTACGGGGCGATGATCATGACCTTGCCAGCGTTGGGGTCTTCTCTGGTGGCAGCAAACTTCGGGTCGCTCAGGAGATCCAGAACATTCGCCAAGGCAAAGTTCATATTTGTCGGGTTTAGGAACGAGCGTGCCTGGCAGTCCTCGAAGGATTTCATGTTGATCATGATCGAGTCGCCTTTGAGCTTCTCCATGCCGGTCCATCCCTCTGTACCAATTGGCCACTGCTTTGGCCTTGTCGCTGCGCCCCTTCACCACTTTGAATGCGACCCTGCCTGAGTAGAATTGCTTGCTGAAAAACTGTCCAGCATTGCCGACTTGCCGGAAGTTCTTCGTCAGCATACAGGTCGGGTGGCCAGCCTTCATCAGGCGGTGGATGACCGAGTCTCCGAGCTGTGGAGCAAACGTCGCTGGGTTGGGGAGGTCCTCGACCGGCTGCTCCTCGTCAGCGGCAGCCTCCTTTGCCTACGGCTTGGCAGTGGCAGCCTCCTTTGTATCCGGCTTCGCAGCGCCAGACTCCTCCGAGTCTCGTCAGTGCCAGACTCCCCGGGCTCAGGCTTGCCAGTGCCGGTATCCTCGGGCCCATACTTGGTGCAAGACTCCTCTGAGTCTTGTCAGAACCACCATCAGTTTAGGAGCATCGACGAGTCTGTCACATCGGTCGTCCATCGTGAAACGAAGACTTCCTCCAGAGATCCCACTGCCATCCAGAGAAATCGGAGTTCCTGGCATGGGAGACAGTCTCTGCTCGAGCTCGATGAATTTGCTGGTCACAAAGTCGACGATGTGTTCAGTGAGCTGGGGTTGTTGAGACGTTGTATCATCCCGAATGCCTCTTTGACCGAGTCGCCTCCCTTTCGGGGGCTCTTGCCCGACACGCTTCCGGCCTCGCTCTCATCGTCATTGCCAGCCTCGAGCTTGTTCGAGAGGAAGATTCCCCTCGAGGTGGTAGAACAGGCAACCGGAGCTTGTCTGGAAGAAGCCAGCGTCATCAATGATTGCATCTGGCATTTCCAGAACCAGGGGCGCCTCTGCGCTGCCAGTGGCCTTGTCGACTGGAACTCGCAATTTCCAGACATGTGTCTGGGCCGGGAACAGCGGATTCGGGATGTCGATGCGATGACCACTGAGGCGGACTGGGTCGTCAAATGGGTTGGGCTCATCCATACCCGGGGGCGGTGGACCGAGCCAGTTCCGGTTCGACTTGACGAGATTTGCGATAGACTGCTCTTGAGCTTCTCAAGGTTTGCCGGAATGTCGTTGCTATTATCATCTGGAACGACAAGAGGCTTCACCATTTCCTCAAACTTGCCGTCAAAGTCAGACGCCGTTTCGATGCTGTGGTAAGCCCATCCTGCACGCACTCGCGGATGTACGTGGCAATCTCCTTGTTGACCTCGTCAACAGTCCCCTTGGGGGGCTCCTGCTTCTGGGTGAAAACGCCAATGAGCAAAACTTCACCGCTGTCTCCAACCCGTGGGAGAAGGTAATCAGTGGGGCCTCTATTGGTCGAGTCGATCTGCATGAAGAGTTTCTGAGGAGCATTGTTGGTTGGGTACAAGGTTCGTCGGTCTGCGATGAAGTGGACTTTGACTTCCACCTCCCCCATCGTAAACCTGTTGCAGTTTCTTATCACCACGCTTCCCCTGCCTCAGCTCCTCCAAGATGGTCATGTGCTCCAGCAAGGGCTGTCCATCACGAAGCTCCGCTTTGATCAGGTCGTCAAGCGCGTAGAGGCTCGTCAGAGATGGAAGATCATCTTCGGGCATGGTGTGGGGCGCCGTCAGCTTCTTGAGAGCATGCATCTCAGCTTTGTACGTCTTGTCGTTGTCGACTACACGAACTCTCGTAACGTGCGCGGCACCCATTCGTTCTCTGAAGAGTCTGACTGCCCTGATAGGATTTCCCGCATCATCCCTGCTTGCGTCTGGCATGTCCAGGATCAGGGGCAATTTTGCGCTACGCGTAGCCTTGTCGGTCAGAACCCGCACGCAGCTTCCAAATGTGCGTTTAAGCTGACCACAGAGTGTTTAGAGCGTTGATGCAATGGCCATACAGGCGGATTGGGTTGCCGAATGGATTGGGCTCGTCCATTGCTGGAGGCAGTGGACCGAGCCAAGTGCGATTCGATTCGACAGACCGTGGAAGCTTCAGTTCATCGCGCGCCTCAGCGATCAGTTTCTCGAAATTCGCAGCAATTTCCTTGCCATCCTCTTCCGGCACACAGAGGACCTTCAGCATCTCTTGGAGGTGTTCATCAAAGACAGAATCTGAGTCAACCATGTGGTTGTCCATGATGGACTGGATGCACTCGTCAATGTGTGCGGCAATGTCTTGGTTGACCTCATCTTCCTGCTGCTTCGTGAAGACGTCAAGAAGCACGACCTCGCCGCTATCGCCGATGCGCGGAAGGAGGTGATCCACGTTGGGACCCGCAGCGGCCGCGTCGAGAAGCATGAACATCTATCTCCTGCGGTGCCTTGTTGGTTGGATGCAATGTCTGTGCATCGGCAATGAACTGGGCTTTCATCTCGATTCCAGGAGCTTGAAATGGGAACGGTCGTGGTACTCCTTCTCCTGCTGGGTGGCAATGGCCATTCTGACATTGAATTGCGCTAGCGTCTCGAAGATCGCCCTGGGCGGGAGCTGGTCAATGTAGGGAATGGAATGGCTTTGCCCTTTGGAACTGTGCCGGCGTCGAGCATACGCTTGTTCGGCGAGTTGGCAAAATAAATTGCGTGCGGATCCTTGCCGTCTCGCTGCCAACCTTCAGTGCAGTTCTCCAGCATGGCATAGATGAGATCCAGGGTCGCATCATCTGTCTCCTCGTAGATTGGGTGCAGCACGGTGATCTCGACCTTTGATTTGCCATCGATGATCTTGGCGATCTTTTCCACTCCATCTTTGATGGCGGCATCCTTCAGGGGCACGTCCGGCTCTGTTTTGAACAGGCGAGGTATTCCGGTGACAATGTACTTGACTGCCATGCGCTCACAGGAGTCGACTCCGAGCAGCTCGGCGACTTGGGCACTCGTGAGGATCTCGATCTTGGGCTCTACTTCATCGGCACCTCGATTCTTGCTAGCTTGGCCCTGCTCGAATCATCCTTCCATGTGGCTGCCCACCGATTGATCTCGACGTTGATGTAGGTGTTGTCGTGCTCTGGGAACAGGTAGTCGGTCTGGGGGAGCAGCGCGTCCTCTTCTGTCTCGAGCGGGAGGCAGATGTTCTTCCTTGTGTGCTCGCTGGGGTTCGCCATGACCTCACCATTCAGAAGCAGGATGGTGTCCAGCTGGGGGGTTTGTACAGTGGAGCTACCGCGCTCTTCCTGCATCCTGAACCCGGAGTCCATTCGATCGTCCCCGGACGGCTCGTCTATGGGTCTGCATGGGCAGCTCGGAGGTCCACCAGGGCTTTGAGGTTAGCCTCGGGGTAGGTCGGATCGACCTCATCGGACGCCAGCATAGCGGCTGCAACAGCTAGGTTTGCATCGAAACAGACCCACTGCTCGGCAATGGTCTCGAATGGGCGAACTGGACGTCGGCGGCGTGCTGGATCGAGCGGGTAAGCACATCGGCAGGGTCGTCCCACTCGCCACGGAGGAATTCCTGCATTAAAGAAAAGGTTAACAACCTATTCCAGCATCACAGCTCATTGCTTACAGACGTGCCAGAAGCTGGATACACGGTGAGGCGTGAGCGAGAGACGTTGGCTGATGGACTTACCTCAACGTCACTTGTTAGGGAGCGGAGGCCCCTCTGGGCCGCCCCCGTCCGGAGTCTTCTCCGGCCCACCGCCTTCCGGTACACCCTCAGCTGGAGAGCCCTCTGGCCCTTCGTCTGGTGCGCCACCCTCTGGTGCGCCTGCTTCAGGTGAGCCGCCAGCCGCCACCGATACTGCGGTGAACGAGAAGCGAGCTTCGTGTACTCACTGGGTGCCGCAAGGATCTCGAAGAACAGGATGGTGTCCTGTTGGGTGGTTTGGAATGTCGAACTGCCTTGTTCCTCTGGCATTCTCCAACCAGGGTCCATTCGCTCGTCCGCCGGCCGGGGTGTGTCAGCTGGAATGAATTCAGTGGCCTGCGCGTGCTTCTTCTTGAACTCATCCAGGGCTTTGATGTTGGCATCGCTGTACGCGAGAGTGCCCTCATCGGTTGCCAGTAGAACAGCAGCAAGCTCTGAATCCTTGATCCAATCCTCGGTAGTATCGTCAAAGGCAGTGTACTGGGTGTCAGCGGCGTGCTTGATTGAGCGCTGTAAATCGTCGGAAGGGTCTTCCCATTCGTGACTGAGGAAATCCTGTGTCAAAGCAAGAGTCAGAAAATTGTCCCGGCTTCAGAAACCATTGAGTACAGACACGCCAGAGCCGCGAGATACGGTCAGGCGTGAATGAAAGTTGGTGGTTGACTTACCTCGATGCCCTTGGCCAAGTCACCTGGGAAAGGGGCAGGGTATGAATCCAACCAAAGCCGGAGAGTCCATCAGCCTCGGCTGCAAAAAACGCACCCGTTCCGTCGTGAGGAAGATCGAAAAGATCCCTGGGTTCATTCGAAGGGTTCCGAGAGGTGAGGAAGGTCAAGGGAAAGAGATCGCCTCAGTGGTATCCTCAGGAGGATCAACGGTGTCCACGGAGCCCTGGGCGGCCAAGGGTCAGCGCATTCGTCGTGGAATCAATCAGGTGCCGTCAACTTACGTTGCGTTGGAGGACCTCATCGAGAGGAGATGAAGGGGAAGCCGCTGCTTCGGCGGTGCGCTCAGGAGGCTCGTCGTCAAGGATAGCGCTGTCGTCGTCGAGGTCCTTCTTCACCTCAGAGTGAGCCTGCCGGGAAAGATGTTGGTAAATCTCCCAACATTTGAAAGGTTGGCAGTCAAAGTTGCGCCAAGGCTGCGGTGGTGGTTGGGAGAGTCGCTGCCGCTCTGTGAATGAATGTTGCGGTCAGCTCATGTCGATCGCGACAGCAGGCAATTCACGAGGAGTCTACGTACCGAAACACTCTGCGAGCGTCCGCGAGCAGCCGTGTTCGGGATGCGATAGCCAGAGCCTGTCTCGCTCATGTTGTCCTGGTTGGTGGAAGACATGATAAAGGGATTTGATGGATCGTCGTGCGGTCTTTCGACTTGCGAAGGTCAGTACGGGATCTGGAGGCGTTGGCTTGGGGACTAAATGTCTTGAGGCAGAAGAATTGAACAATTATTTGAGGTTTCGACCGCGACACGTATGTCTGATGGGGGGGGGGGGGAGAAGGTTTGGGTTGGGAGAGTGCAGACTTTTTGAGTGAAGGAAAAGCGGGAGGATTGGGCTTCCCATTGTCAGCAAGTCGATAATTGCGCAAGAAAACAGACAATGGGAGCCCGATAAATCCCAAAATGCAACGAAACATGGGATCGAGTGGCGTAAACGAGTTTAAGGGGACGGGAAATCTTGTCACGGTCAGAAGGCAGGTTGGTGGAACTTACGTGGTGAGAGTTGGCGCGTCGGTGAGGATGAGGGGCGTTCTGATTCTGGAGTCTGGTAGGTTGGGTCAGGAAGGAGGACGAACGATGGTGGATTGGTTAAGAAGGGCAAACGAAGAGCGCAGTGCTAGGAGGCAGGTTCGTGAGAGCAGTCCAAGACGACCTAAGATGAAGTGATTTGTGTGAAGGAAGCTTCGTGCTCGTACATATCAATGATTTGTGTTTCTTGACAGGTTGCAATGCTGCTTTTCGAAGTGAGAAACGAGGGATTCGAGGGTGTGTAGGTGATGGTCTGTGATGGGTGAAGCGATGTTTTTGTGGTTGGAGGGGAGCGTGTTTGTTTGGAAGTCTAGGTAGGGAAAGCTTTCTGGGGTCGGGGCTGGTGGCGGGTGCTGTGGTCGGCCCAATTTCCCAGGTTCAACTTCAAATTTTAGGCAGCAAAGAAACTTACCGGGCGGTTGTTGTGTCGACTTTGCTCCAACCGAGCAGGCTTGTTCAATGTTGTGTTGTGGGAAAAAGGCTGGTTTTCCTCGCTGTCCCGAGCGGATTACCTTCTCTCGGCCTTCCAGCCTCATGATCGGGGTACCGGTCGCGGCCTTGATGATCTCATCGGCTTTTTTGTCCAGGCAGGTGCTCAGTGCTGATCTCCATGCACTCAGTTTTGTCAGTGCCAGGCTACTCTGCCGTGTCCAGCTGGCTGAACTGCTCCCTGGCGGCGGTGAAACCGATCTTGCCCTTGTAGAATTGAGTGTTGAAAAACTCTCCGACAGTGCCGTGCTGGCGGAAGTTCTGTATCAGCACAACGGTTGGGTTGCCAGCTTTCATTGTGTATCATCGAGTCTCCGAGCTGCCGGGCGAACGTGGCCGGATTGGGGAGGACTTCTTCTTCTTCGCTTGACTTGCCATCGCCAGACTCCTTGGGCTCAGGCTTGCCACCTGCAGACTCCTTGGGGTCGTTTTCAGCGGATGTGTTGACCCCAGTTGCCTGATCAATATCGACAGACTTCTTGAATGATGACCTCGGCGGCTTGACCTGATGTGCTGGAAAGTGGAAAAGATCATCGGGGCCAGCTGCTTATGATCACCAAAGCACAAGAATGCCCGGGGGCTGAAGTTTGCCAGGAGAATGAGGAAGGTGATTTCCTTGTCGCGAGGAGACTCATCACAAATGATGTGGCCTGCAAGTCTGGGGGAAAGTCCTGTCTGCCGCTGCCACCGGCGTGGAGATAATGACATCGGCTGCGGCAATGGCGTCTGTCTGCGGACCAGTCTTGACCAAGCGGCCGATTTGCTTCCTGAGATCGGGAATCGGCCAGGGTTGACAAGTTGGTTAATGGCGACGGAAAGGTCGTCGTACTTTCGACCCGCTGACTTCTTGCGGTCATCTCCTGGTATAACTAGACAGCTTTGTCGACGAGGGAAGGGTTCTTGCTCTTCATTCTTCGACCCTCTTCCGTGTCGATTCTGCTTCATCGGAGAAATCACTCAAGAGACGCGTCGGAATTCCATCGGTTGACTCATTCTTGATGCGCTGATCTGGAGCCCGATCTTGGCGAATCGACGAGGAAAGTCCCTGGTCTCGGTCTCGAGGGAGTTCAGGCGAATGATGACCGGTTTCTCATCTCTGGTAAATGGGAGCTCATCCCACATGCGATCTAGCCGAGGCAAAAGATCCTCAACGGCAGTGTTCTGACCCGTGGCTATGAGAACCTTTGTCCTCGGGGTGGTTGATGGAAGGGCAGCCTTCTGTTCGACTGTGAGCTGGACTGCTTTGAGAGGCGCGTTCATGTCCACCTTGTCGAGCTCATCTGGCTTGAGCCGGGGCCCCAAGTCCGCGGGAAGGTCCCACTCGTCGTCGATGCCTGTCGTAGGCGGTGGGGTTATGAGGGCGACGCATGTGATGAAGAGAGCTGACCAGGACTTGCCAGTACCAGGTAGACCGTGGATGTACCCGAGCAGCTCCTTGGTATCCAGAAAGAACTCCACGGCCTTGTGCTTGTCCTTGCTGAGCTCGTCGTAGCTCTTTTGCAGCTTCTTGGCGCCATACTTCCTCTGCCTTAGCTCCTCCAAGACGGCCACGACCTCCTTCAATGGTCGTCCGTCACGAAGAGGCATCTCTCATCGTCTGTGACTGATGTAGGCGGGTCAGAAATGCGAGTGATGCGTGTGGTTTCTAAATGGACTTACGCTCAGTCGCAGTAACGAGAGAATCATTGGCCGGGGATGGCTTCCAGGGGAGCTCGTGAGAGGTTGGGCAGCAGAGCAACGTGAAGAAGCAGCCAAGGGAAAGCAAGGTTCGGGGTGTTGCAGACAAGGAAATGGCACAAGAGGTTCAAAACTGCTCGGAGCCTGCAAGTAAGTTTGTCGATCCAAGAGCCTGACTGGATAGAGCATGCATTTTTTGGAAGTGGCAGAGGTTTTCAGGTTGAGATTGAACTGCAAGGGCCTAGAAGGCACCTGGGCAGGGTTTAAATTGTTGTACGGAACCCGCGCCCCTCCACTGACTCACTGGTGTCCCCCATTTACTACCAAAATCACAGTGGTCATTCATTCTTGACATGCTGGGATGAAATTCAGATGAAAATTGCTGTTGAAATGGTAGGAACTTTGGGTTGGGGAAGAGAAGTAGGTGGTGAGAGGACTTGGGTGATTTTCATCTGAAGTTTCGACAATCAAAACAACTTGGTTATGTTGAGCATCCACTGGTCTGACTGCAAAACAAGGAGCCAGTGTGCCAATCAGGATAATGACCATTCTTTGTAGATGGCCAGCTATCGGGGAACGATCCCACGAATGTTGTTAGCCTTGGTTCCCAGTCGGGGTCGTCTTTTTCATGGCAAATTCTTCCCTGACAAGGCAATGCTTATTCATATTTATCCCCATCCGCAGAGCTCAAAATCTAAAATGCTACAATCACAACAAAAAGTGCCACGATAGCCGACCACCCGAAGAAATAAAGCACAACCCCCATGCCAGTCAGCACCCAGTCAGATTCACCACGCAACTGTACCCCATCACCGCCTGGCAAGAGCTGGTTGTGATGTTTGTAGTACCGGTAGTCATTCCTGCCGCCACGCGAATCATGTGAGGAATCAGAGTGATCCGAATCGTCTGGGTCTCCGAGGATCCCACGTATGGTGGCACGCTTCTTCTTCTTTCGCCGTGGCGCGTCGGCATCCTCTTCATCCTCTGCTGACGCCTCCCCCTCCGGCTCGCCATCATCGTCGCCGTCGTCATTTCGATGATTCGGGCTGAACTTGTCAGTCTCACGTGGCGCAATCTGTAACGTTCCAAGATGTAACAGATGGGTAATCGTGAGAGGGCAAGAGTTTTACTTACTGGACAGGCCGGAATCCTCTGCATGTAGCACAGTTCTGGACAAGATTTCCCTTGGCTCCGCTCCTGGCATTTCTCCTTCTGAAATAATGCATGGGGCGCCTCGTTCCACACCCCGGGCAGAGCCGCGTCAAGCCTGACCCCCCGCCGCCGCCGCCGCCGCCAGGGGGACCTGGGGGACCTGGGGGCGGATTCACTCCGCCTCCGCCTCCGCCTCCGCCTCCGCCTCCGGCTCCGGTTCCGGCTCCGGCCCCGCCACCACCTCCGCCACTCGCCATTTGGTGATCAGTGTGCGACTGAGAACTACGTATGCGGGTTGAGTTCACAACCAAGGTCGGTAGATCCTACTACCGGTAAGGCTCCGGTGGATTGGTAATTCAACGAAGGAACGTGTTTCCAGAGTATTTGCGCTTCAACAACCAGCACTCATCTAAAGACTTTAGGAATTATTTCAATCAATTGCAAGGCGTCGTATATATAACAAAACAAAGAATCAAACTCAAGTCGCCGTTGTGGAAACTCTTGTACTTCACAAAGGCTGTTTCCGGACAATATGCCGTTTTCAGCCTGCCGCAGCAGCACCAGAAAAGAGCTTGGAAGGATGAAGTTCAAAGACATGGAATGTTTATAAATGTACTTCAATGCATCCCTTGGGTGAGGAATATACACTTGGCGATACTTCTCAATGTCTCACTGAGCCCACATCATCCTACATCATCTGTTTCACCTTGAGTGAAGAGCAAAAGTGCACTAAATTTCCGCTTCTGCAGCACTCGAATCCATGGACAGCTTGTTGTTCGCAATTGGGATCCTCCTTTCAGGGGCCTTGATTTTCCACTTTACCACACAGTTTAGCTACACAATATGGCTTATATATTTTATTGTCGGGAAGATGTCGCCCTTCATGGGCCAAAACGAACCATGGGATCCACACAAAGCTACTAGGAACACAGAGAATATAATTGACGACCAAAACAATCTCCTCTCAGCCAGACGACTCAAGACACCACTTGGAGGGACGACGTACCTCAACTATTACGTAATGTGGAACGCAGCAACGAGAGCGAACCCAAAGTCAATGACTATAGTCGCGTCTATCTATATGGCCATATGCCTTATATTGATTGTGTGGACCTCATACATCTTCGCCTTGGTGGTGCAGATGACCCGACAGGAACAGCGCTCTGCCATCAGGACCGTGTTGCACCTGACAGCAAACAGGCTCGCTATGCCCGCCTTCGCCTCGGTGGTCATGCTCGCTGGCTACCTTGCCTATGGCTCGTGGTCCTGGTTCAATCTGTGCGAGCCCAACACCTCAATGAGCAATCTCAACTTGACCAACGCTCTGATGCTTACTGTGCCACACTCTCTCTTCACCGTTGGATGGATTGTGGCCTCTGTATGCGAGCTTTGCTGGGTAGTTAGGAGCAACCGTCAAGATGAAATAATACCGTTACCGAATCTAGGCCCACCCGCTGCTCAGCCCAACGCGGTGATGGCGGGAGCGGCAGATGGTGGTAAGCACCATTCTTTTCCCTTCACCGTTCCCCATATTTGGGAACATTCCAGAATGCAAAACTTTAGGCTAACACTTAGAAGGGGGAGGAGGTCGAAATCGTGTAGATGCGCTTCGTCTGGAAATTCAGAATGTGCTTCATAGTCTGGCTCGCGTTATGGCTCGATTGTTAGCATACAGGCGTTGAAACAGATACATACTGTTCATATCCCTGGATCTCAGACTGAGATATGATCATTAGGTGCAGGTGGAAATTGGTATGGTCATCTTGACAGTATAACAGTCGCATTCGAGACTCCAATCAAAATATTGTGACTTTATCGGGCTTCAGTTTGCTACACATGAAAGCTTTAGGCTCTGTGATGTTACTTCAATCATATATTTATCAGAATATGGGCATCGTGCACGGTTTTGCTGTATACTAATAGTGATTGAATGTATTGTGAATCCAAGTATTGTCACAGAATGATCAATGTAGAAGCACCCCTGAAGCTGCCTTTCAGCATCTATTCCTCTTTGAAAACGTGGATGTCTGAGATCAACACTGTACAAAATAGTACAAAGTCGACTATCCTTCTCAGTCAAAATGCAATAGCTGGATTGCTTTACAGACGAGAATTGTCAGTTAATGAATTCAAATTGCTTTAAAAGACCATTAGTTGTTTCTTCTGACTGGGCAAGGTCAAGGTCTCGGTGACCTTAGCCCGAGAAATTCAAATTAGGCACTAAGTGAACGCCATAATTGGGAACTTGAGACCCCAGAAGTAATGTAACACGTCTCGTATGATCCCGTTAGCTCCATGGGTAACCAGGTTCTCTGTAAAATCAGCCATGTGAAACTGGGTGTTGTTGAGCGTCCCTATGTTATAGATGTTTTGATACTACGCCTCACATGTCGACTCAATCAGGCTGATTTGTTTTCCGTGCTCCCAAAGTAAAGAGGATGCTTCCTATCCCTTAAATTGCGACTTGAATTTGATCAAAATGAACGCATTTCACTCCAAGCCGTACGTAGGTACAACGCTGCTGGTGGCCGAACTGATGTTCATTACTGTGAGACTGCTGTGACCGAGTGAGCAGCTCTGATATCTACCAGATCAAGTGAAGAGCCATCACAAGTGAATTGATCGTTTTCACGTAGTCCACGCAAAATTCAGCGCAGAATTCTGGAGGTTAAGCCCCGAGACCGAGCCTGAAGGCATGGCGATCAATTCTGCCATGGAAGTTGGGCATATTCACCGGGGAACACCAAAAGTGAATACTTCGTGAAATAATTTCCACATACTCGACTATGGGCCATTTAAACCTCGAATGGCAACCTCACGACTGCTCTTGTGGGACTTATTGTCTTCAACTTACCATCTGCCCTACTCAGCAACCTTCTTGTTGTTTTCTTCCACCTACCATCCATTCTCGAAGCTTTCTTGACCCAGTCTACTTCTTCACGATGTATCAACTCAATACACCAGGTTCTACGACATCAGTCAGCTCTTTCCAATCATTGCTCTCTGACGATTCGTATCTGGAGAAGCTGAAGCCTGTCGATGCTGGCTTTGTCGACATGATGAGCGAAATTCGGGCCCTAGATTCCAAGAGAAGCTTCTTTGCGGAGCGCAAAGTCCAATCTCATATCCAAAAGCGCAGGGATCAGACAGATGTTGCAGATCGAACTTGGACGGAGAAGCAGATCCAAGAATACGACTCCTACAAGGCCTCAGTCAGGAGGCTTGAGGATGCCAACAAGACAGCCACTGCGTCGACCAAAGTCGCTAAATCTCGAGATGACCAGGAGAGCTGCAAGAAAGCCCTGGCAGACCAGAAGATCAGGTCCAATGCTGCCATTCGGTATGTCCAAACGCTCTTTTTAGGAATTAGTCTAGAAACTCTTGAAACTGACATCAATTATCGTCCAGAGCAGCAGAGGCTCGCCTTGGTTTCATGACCAAATACCCCAATGCCTACAGCACTCCTTCGCACAGGAACCACATCAAGGCCATGGAAGACAACCTCAATTCCGCCAAGGTCGCACAGAGAGAGGTTCAGAGGCAAGAGAGCAGTAAGTCTCATTTATTCCATATTCTCTCCTAGAATGTGTGCCACGTTTCTGTCCCATGATTTCTGACGGGGGTGCTCAACAATAGGGCTTGCCTACCTGACCAAACAGAGATGCCGTTGAAGGCCTGGGCTCTGGAGGTGTCATGGTTTCAGACAGGGAATACTCTGATATCCATGTACCTGGTGTAGTGCATTGTGCTTGGATTCGATGGGAGTGACTATCGGAAATTTTGGGAGGACATCTCTTTGAGGAGAGGGGCGTTACGGCGCATAATATCAGGAGGCATGGGAAGGCTTCAGAGATCTTGGAGGATTGGCGTAACACAGGAAAGGGCATTGCAAAGAAAAGGAGCATTCTTAGTATTCTGCACAGTTAGCGATGCTTTTCAGATACCCCTGATCATATTTCTACTCGCCATTATTCTTGCAATTTTTTGCAGTGAGCATCTCATGTGATCAATCTGCTGCCATGATGAGAATATTAATTCTGGCTAGTCTTTTAATATAGGAAGACCTTTGTTGGAGAATTAAAATTATTCAGCAAGGCATTGAAGATAAAGGGAGTCGGTCGCTCATCAAGGGGCTCACAATGCAATCCTTCGACCTCACCAAGTCATATATGAGCTGACAAATTCCCTCAGGTGCAGCAGGTAATGAGCTGATCTCATTTGAAAATTCTCCGAGTTCGACCTCAATTTTCCAAGGCCTCTACAAGGACTTTTTCATAATTTGGCACATGGATGGTGTTTGATGCGTTGAGACAAGAACTGATGTCCCCAGAGGCCCCTGACGTGGCATGCAGGTGCAAAGCCGCCACACAATATCACAAAGTCTAGAATGCACGCTTAGTAAGATAAGGTTGGGGTTCCCCACTGAACATAACGCTGGGCAGTCACTCGAAATATTTCATAGAAATCATCAGGATAAAAATCGGTAGGAAAAATGCGATTGTGGCTCGATCGAGAAGGCGTACGCGGCGATAACGAGCTCCCAGCCGGCGTGGCCATGTGCATACTTCAGTTCCGGCGAGTGCTTGCCAAGGGTGTATGTGTATGTACCTATGGCTCATAATACTCTCAGTTTATCTTATATCAGCGCCGGCCTGTCCGAAGATCAGCCTGATTGGATGCACCTTTACAAAAATAGATGCCCCTGGCGAAGGGTCGGGGGTCGGGGGGTTGATGGGTGGGCCCCATGTCTCACTCCTTTTTGAATCGCACCGCCGTCCCTAGATATGGTTGACAATTTGGATGGTGTCTGTTATTGGGCAAGTGAATGAAAGATTTTCTGGAGCACTCATCGGGGTTGGAGCCCCGATATATGGACTCGGTACCAGGCGTGGCTATCTTCGATACACGACATGCCAGTGCAGTGCGGGAAAGTGAGGCAGTCAGTGTGACACTGTGATTCAGGATGTCCCGAAAACCTTTATCGGGGTCCCTCCCGGCCGGGGAGAAAAATTGAATATTCCTGAGTCAAGTCGTATCTCGCATGTCAACAGCTTCAAACTTCCCTTCTCGGTTTCCGAAGCTTCATCACCGTCCCGGGAAAGCTCCTGACACGGTCGACTATTCCCGATTTTGCGTCAGTATCATGGTATCTTGCCAAATTCTACACAGTTTCAATTGAATTGGGCTCCTCTCGCATTTCCGCCAAGAAGACTTGTGAGCCTTTCCACATATTCCTGCTCGGCAATTTCCGCCAGACTGAGGCGTGATGCATGGGATGCGACACGCGCTGCGTGCTTACTTAGATCCACTCTTAAAGTCCTATTCTTTGAATTTCTAAGCGGCTCACTCCCGGTACACGAGCACTCCATGACCCACCAAAAATGTCTGCTTGGTGGCTTACCGACAAGGCAGCGAAACCTTGGCTGCCACACTGCCCTCTCATGCCGGCTATCAGATCCTTCTGAGCCGGGAAATGTGATACTACGTGATTGTGACGAACACAGTAAGCACGTGGGGGCGAGCGCACATTTTCTGTGTCCGCAGCCCAGTTGTAGCTTCGATGTAGCAGGCAGAGAGTGGGGGCTCGATATAACATGTGGTTTACAAGGTACCATCGTCAGCTGGAGGCAAGACTCTTCCTGCCAATGGCATGGTAGGGGAACCTCGTATTAGATGCTCGACATTCTCGCTTTTTTCTTGGTGCTCATGTATTGGGGACAGACAGCTTACTCATGTAACGTGGCCGAGTTCTAGTCATTGAGGACCCGTCACCAATGCGCTAATACGCGTACTATTATGTTGGGGGCTCCGATGACTAGTGTGTTGAACTACTGCTCGATCCCGACTGAAAATCTCGGAACGCTTGGAAGCTTCTAAAGCTCTTGGCTCCACCGGATGACGATAGAAAAGCACTCAAAATGCCGATCAATTGGATCGATCAAATCCCAGCTCGGTGGTACGGCAGACAAAACCCACCTGCACCTTGCACAAGCCAGACACGTCGATGAAAGGGCGGCGGGTATTAATCAGCGCCCAGATTCCCAACGAGGCGCCCGGATTGTTAAGCCCTTCAATCTAATCTAATGTCCATCCTACCTCCGATAAGGCCGGAAGCGGACGAATCTGAACTGGGGAATGAGGCTCTAGAATCAAAAGCCGTCGAGGCGGTGACCCATTCCCAGACGAGTTAGGTTGAGGTTGGTCCGCACCGACCTCGAATTTGTAATGTTGAATTATCAGCAGCAAGAGAATGGTCGATGACGTGCGATTCGTTCGCCGTCTCACCCACGGTGGGCTTCTACACTAGCTTGGCTTGATATGTAATGCAGTCCTCTCTGTGCAGTTATAGCTACTGGCTTCTTGCCCTGACCCCTTGCTTCCATTCCCTTTCCTATCCACAGCCCTGGTTCAGCAAGGCCTGCCACGCAGACGAGCCCAGCAGGTGAATTGTGCCTGGAGCTTCGAGACACCACTTCCAGGACCTCCCCATCTGCAAGTCCGCACCGTACCTCGAATCCACGCACTTATTCACAATGTGGGGCACCACGGTTGACGAGGCCAAGCTGTCAAAGGCGGACAGCCGGCAGCTGAACCAGTGGCACAACGAAGTCCTGCCAAATACAGCTGGGACACATGGAATTCACGATGCTCCTGGTGAATCTGGCTCAAGCTCTGACGAAGCACGTGACGGGACATGGGGAGAGCACGACGTAATAGTGCATGAGGAGCGGGCGATGCAAGACTTCGATAACCTTAGGAGAGAACTCACTAGATCTCGGTCCAGAGCCAGCCAAGCGACCAGAGGAACAAAGAGACCAGGTTCCCGACCGCGGCGACCTTCGACCGCAAGAGACGATGTCGAATCGCGGGCCGAAAAAGGCGAGAAGGATGACGAAGAAGACTTCGAGCTGGAAGAGTTCATGCGAGAAGGCCATTTCGAGAAGCGCAAGGATGGAACATCTGCCAAGAAGGTCGGAGTTGTCTTCAAGAACCTCACGGTCAAGGGGGTGGGGCCCTCGGCCACCTTCGTCAAGACCTTGCCACAGGCTGTCCTCGGCACCTTTGGGCCCGACCTATATCGACTCATCTCCCGATTCATCCCGGCTCTGCAGGTCAAATCCGGCGAGACGAGGACCCTTATAAATGATTTCACCGGGGTGATTAGGGACGGCGAGATGATATTGGTGCTCGGAAGGCCAGGGTCCGGATGTTCGACGTTTCTCAAGGCCATCGCCAACAACCGAGAGTCATACGCCTCCGTCACAGGAGACGTGTCGTACGGCGGTATCCCAGCGGAAAAGCAAAAGAGTAATTTCCGGGGCGAAGTCAACTACAACATGGAGGATGACGTTCACTTCGCAAACCTGAACGTGTGGCAGACATTCGTCTTTGCCCTATACACAAAAACGAAAAAGAAGGCGAGAGACGAGATACCGATCATTGCAGAGGCACTGATGAAGATCTTCGGGATCAGTCACACGAAGCACACTCTTGTTGGAGACGCATTCGTCAGGGGCGTGTCCGGCGGCGAAAGGAAACGTGTCTCAATTGCAGAGACACTTGCCTCAAAGTCTACGGTTGTTTGCTGGGATAACTCCACGCGCGGGCTAGACGCATCGACGGCTTTGGACTATGCTAAGTCGCTGAGAATCATGACGGATATAAGCAATCGGACCACCCTGGTTACCCTATATCAAGCCGGGGAGGGTATCTTCGAGCTCATGGACAAGGTCCTGGTTATCGACGCAGGGCGCTGCATCTACCAAGGCCCCGCAAGCGAGGCACGTCAATACTTCACTGACCTCGGCTTCAAAGCTCCAGACCGCCAGACGACCGCCGATTTTCTCACAGCCATCTCGGACCCGAATGAGCGCCAATTCCGCGAAGGATGCGAGGCCAGCACACTAAAGACACCGGAAGAGCTCGAGAAGGCCTTCAGGGAGTCACGGTTCCACAAGCTGGTGGAGGAAGACATCAAGTCATACGAGGCTTACCTCCAGGAGACCAACCATAACGATGCCCGTGAATTTCAAGAGGCCGTTCGCGAGGATAAGTCGAGGACCGTGACAAAGGAGTCCAATTACACCGTGAGTTTCGTTCAGCAGGTTGTCGCCTGCACTAAGCGTGAGTTTTGGCTCCTGCTCGGAGACATGACCACGCTTTATACGAAACTATTCATCATCATCAGCAACGGCCTTATTGTCGGCTCCCTCTTTTACGGACAGCCTCTCACCACAGAAGGTGCCTTCTCTCGAGGCGGCTCCTTGTTCTTCTCGATCTTGTTCCTGGGCTGGCTGCAACTCAGTGAGCTGATGAAGGCTGTCAGCGGCCGAGCCGTAGTGGCGCGTCACAAGGACTATGCCTTCTACAGCCCTTCAGCCGTGAGCGTCGCCAGGATTGTTGCCGACTTCCCAGTTATCTTCATACAGGTCTGCATATTCACTCTGATTATGTATTTTATGACCGGCCTGGATGTCGTTGCCTCCAAGTACTGGATTTATCTCCTCTTCGTGTACACGACTACACTTTGCATCACTGCACTTTATAGGATGTTCGCCAGCCTGTCCCCGACAATAGACGACGCAGTTCGGTTTTCTGGTATCGCTCTCAACCTTCTCATCATCTACACCGGCTACGTTATCCCTCGAACGCAGCTTCTGTCGGATTACATATGGTTCGGCTGGCTCTACTGGGTCAATCCAATCGCGTATAGCTTCGAAGCTGTTATGGCCAACGAATTCTCCGACCGCAGAATGGAGTGCGCGCCAAACCAGCTGGTACCTCAGGGCCCGGGGATCGATCCCGCGTTTCAGGGCTGCAGCATCAGCGGCGCCCAGGTCAACTCCAACTCGGTCAGCGGCGCGTCGTATCTGGAGACAACATACAACTACACCCGCGCTGACCTCTGGCGCAACTTTGGGGTGATCATTGCCTTCGCTGTCCTGTACATTCTTATTACTGTTCTCGCCACGGAGAAATTCTCGTTTACCAACGGTGGCGGTGGCGCCTTGGTCTTCAAGAAAACAAAGAAAGTAAAGCACGCCCTACAGAAGCAGCAAGGCGCGGCAGCAACAGTCGACGTGGAGAAGGGCCCAGCTGGAGGACCCTCCGAGCTGTCTCGAGAGAGTGGCAGCACTACTGCTACTGAGGAGAACGAGGCGCTTGAGTCTATTTCCAAGAGTGAGAGTATCTTCACCTGGCAGGATGTGGAATACACAGTGCCCTATCAAGGTGGCGAGCGCAAGTTATTGAACAAAGTCAGTGGCTATGCTAAACCTGGTTGTTTGATTGCCCTGGTTGGCGCCTCCGGCGCTGGCAAAACTACGCTGCTTAATACCCTTGCCCAGCGCCAGCGCATGGGCGTCGTCTCTGGAGATATGCTCGTCGACGGCAGGGCTCTGGGGCTTGAGTTCCAGCGTGGCACAGGCTTCTGCGAGCAGATGGACCTTCATGATGAGACTGCCACTATACGGGAAGCACTCGAGTTCTCAGCAATCCTCCGCCAGGACCGGAGCATTCCCCGGAGCGAGAAGGTCGCATATGTGAACAAGATTATCGACATGCTTGAGCTAAAAGAAATCCAAGACGCGATCGTCAGCAGTCTCGGCGTTGAGCAGAAGAAGCGGCTCACTATCGGCGTCGAGCTTGCCGCAAGGCCACAGCTACTTCTCTTCCTGGATGAACCGACTTCTGGTCTTGATAGTCAAAGTGCTTGGAGCATTGTCCGTTTCCTGAAGAAGTTATCACAGGCTGGGCAGGCGGTTGTGTGCACGATCCACCAGCCATCTTCGCAACTCATTCAGCAGTTTGATATGATCCTGGCCCTCAACCCGGGCGGTAACACATTCTATTTTGGACCAGTCGGCGAGAACGGCAGCGCAGTGACCAAGTACTTTTCCGACCGCGGGGTGCATTGCCCGCCCAACAAGAACGTCGCCGAGTTCATTCTCGAGACGGCAGCCAAGAAACCCAAGAGGGCGGACGGCACGCGCATCGACTGGAACGAGGAATGGCGCCAGAGCCAGGAGGCCCAGGACGTGCTATCCGAGATCAACAGCCTCAAGCTCACCCGGAGCAAGTCGGCCGGCGCGCATAAGAGCAAGGACGACGAGACCGAGTTTGCTGCGCCGGTGTGGACTCAGACGACGATGCTTACCACGCGTCTTTTCACTCAGTACTGGCGGGACCCTTCGTACCTCTACGGGAAGCTGTTCGTGGCGGTCATCATTGGAATTTTCAACGGCTTCACCTTCTATCAGCTAGGAAACACGGTTCAGGACATGCAAAATCGCATGTTCTCTGTTTTCCTGATCATCACCATCCCTCCGACGATCGTCAACACCGTCGTGCCGAAGTTCTTCCAGAATATGGCCTTGTGGCAGGCCCGCGAGCACCCCTCCCGCATCTACGGCTGGTTCGCCTTCACCACCGCCCAGGTCGTCGCCGAGATCCCCATTGGTATAGTTTGCTCTGTTATCTACTTCTTGCTCTGGTACTTCCCAGCCGGTTTACCCACAGACTCGTCGACGGCCGGCTACGTCTTCCTCATGACAATGCTTTTCTGGCTTTTCATGAGCAGCTGGGGCCAGTGGATCTGTGCCTTTGCCCCGAGCTTCACGGTCATCTCGAATGTGCTGCCGTTCTTCTTCGTCATGGTTTCGCTATTTAATGGTGTCGTCCGCCCTTACGCAATGCTTCCCGTCTTTTGGCGGTACTGGATTTATTATATAAATCCCAGTACCTGGTGGATAGGCGGAGTGCTTGCCGCGACGCTGCAAAACGCCCCCATCGAGTGCGCCCCGTTCGAGACGGCCCGCTTCGATGTCCCCGCCGGTCAGACGTGCGATTCGTATGCCGGCTCCTTCGCCGACGCTGCAGGAGGCTATCTACTGAATCCGAACGCCACCGCGGACTGCCAGTACTGTTCGCTGAGCAACGGAGATCAGTACCTGGCCCAGCTCAACGTGGAGGCGGGGGACAAGTGGAGGGATTTCGGAATCTTCTTGGCCTTTGTGATTAGCAACTGGGCTTTGGTATACTTCTTTATCTACACTGTGAGGATCCGAGGTTGGAGCTTTGGATTTGGGCGGTTGTTTGGCGTGCTTGGTAAGGGTGTTGACGGTGTCAAGGGTTTATTCCGGCGCAAGTCACAGGGTGAGCGGGCATAGACTGGTAGAATATAGACTGGAGGACTTAGAAACAGGCAATTGTTAAAGACTGAGCCGGAGTTTTGAGATAGTTTAAGTTCATGTGAATACATAGCTCATCCAGGCAACCTTTGTTCAATTGGGGAATACCAAGAGCTTCAATCTTCTTCAGCTTCGGGCAGCCAGCCACTCTAAAGAGTGTATTGATAGGCAGGGTGGCATTGCCATCGCTCGCCCAGCGCCTTTGTTCGTGACCCCTCGCGTGTAGCTTCTGCCAGCAGGTCCGCATCTCCTCCCTTGCGAAGCTGGTTATTACGCCACCTCAGATAGAAGTGAAGAGTTGTGGCAAGAAGGATGCACATGGCCGAGAAAGCCACATTGATGATATTGGCTCGCCAGTACTGCGGGCCCTGAGATTTTGGGTAAGAGTAGCTTGCGTAGATTGAAGCGAAATTGGACCCAGCGTTGATTACTGCGTATGACACGGCTCGCTTGGTCGCTGGTCGAGGAAGAGTTGTCGAGACCCAGGAAAGAATGCAGCCAAATGATCCATAGACGCTCATCATCATGAAAGTTGCCGTGTAGCGAGCAGCGACGTTGAGCGTCGTGGCGGAAATGATGAATCCGACACTACAAAAGACCTGCGGCCACACAATGTGTAGCCATCGTTCGTGGTGTTTATCGCTATGCCAAGAGTTGGTTATGCCGAGGATAGCGGCAAAGACATATGGCGGAGACGACAGGAGAAGAGTTTCGCGCTGGTTATATCCTAACGTTGCAACAATAGTGGGAAAGAAATTGGTGAACGATGCCGCCGTGTTGAGGCCAAGTTGCATCAGCCATATCATGTATAGCGCTGGATCAGTGAAGGTCATCTTGAGGCCCTGCCATGCTGATACCTCGCTGCGGTCATCTTCCTCGACTGCTTCTTCGGTGATTCGCAGAATAGCAAGCTTCCTCTCTTCATCAGAGAGCCACTTGGTGGTTGCGGGATAGTCAGGGAGAACAAAATAAACACACAAGGCAACCGGAATAGGAATGGCACCTTCAATGATAACTGTAATATTTTTATGTTATTATTGATGATTCGGGAGAAGGTGGTGGAACTTACAGAGCCATCTCCAGTCTGGTAAGCCGAGTTTTCCGTCCATGCCGCCCATGATAGCACTGCCTAGGAGTCCTCCAAATGCACCAGCCATTTGGCCCGCGGCGTACAGAACTGAGATACGCATAGCCAGTTCTTTCTTGGTATACCATGAACTGAAGAGGTAAAGTGCTCCAGCTGGTAGTCTGTTAGTATGTATGCATGCCGTGTATCTTGCAAAGATTTCACATACGGAAGAATGGGGCTTCAACGAATCCAAGAAGAAACCGAAGGATGACTGCGCCAGTGAAATTCTGAACAGCGCCAGTAGAGGCGCTGACTACAGCCCAACAGCACATGACGGCTGGAAGGAAAACGCTTGGTCGCATCTTATTCAAGATCATGTTCGTCGGAACTTGGGTGAGAATATAGCCAACGAAGAAGACACTAATTATCGTGTTATATTGTGTGCCGACTAAGCCAAGGTCTTTTTCAAAATTGCCTAGTCTGGCTGTGGCGATCTGGATGAAAGATGACAACAGTAAGTAGCTAACTCTTCCAGAATATCAGAGGAAGTGTCACACACATTGTTGCGGTCTAAGTAGTTGAGGACATGTGCTCGGAATTTGTCAGTACTCTCAATACTTCACACGATTGAAGTCTGGTGAGACTTATAGAGAATCATCATCAATGGCATCCTAACTCAAGGTTAGTAGTTGAACTTGCGCTATCGAATAAAGGATATTCAGGACTGACATTCGAGTATCGATCCTGCGTACTAATTGCCGCTCCTTCAACGCTCGGTTCTCGATATCGGCGTGATCATCTTGACTCGGCTTGACTGGGTCGTCAAGCATTACGACATGAATGCCCTTTGCAAGAGCATCGTTTCCTCCAGACGCAGGCATTTCTTGAGCAAAGATTAGAGCAGGCTCAAAAAGGCAGGAAATAAGAATTTGTCCAATTTGACCCAACGATGTTCGTATGAAAGTGCACACTGGACCTAGATATACCAAGCCTCAGTCCGCTCGGCGTGCCTTCCGACTTGATGCCCCACAGGATGTCCGTCTTCACAGCTCAGTCCCCTCCCCCGCAAACCAGAATGCGGAGAGAGTCGTGGCGGTTGTGGGTCCGGGGTAATCCAGCATGGAGAATGTCGTCCCAAGAGTGTGGTTCATCGGAAGCGACAGGCGAGCCGATCGGCTCGCCTCATCCTAGAGTTTGAAGATGTGAAGAGGATAATAATGCCGTCTTTTGTGGGAGGGTTGGCCGGGGGCAGATAGCTGCGGCTAGAGTTGCTCGCCCAATTTCTTTCACAGAAGTCGTAAGCAAGAAGTTCCCCGGGTTATGTACGCTATATAGGCCAGCTGGTATTATTTGACGCGTTCAGCTATCGACTGCGTGCAAGTAGTCTTTCTATAACCCGGCCTATAAATACGTGGTTCATTGTACTTCACATGCGCACATATATATATATTTCGGGGTCCTGCGTTTGGGAAATTGAATGGTACATGGCGAAATGCGCATAGCAGAGAGTATATTGAGGCCGTTCTTCTCAATTTCCAATACAAGGTACAAGAAAATGCTACATGTTCGAGAAATCACACGCCAAGTCTCAGCTTCCCCAGTTCCCAGGGAGGTCAGCCTGGTCTCATGGAGCAGCATCCACCCGTCGCGGCCACTCTCTTTGGTATACTCGGTTACAGAACTGGATTTCTGCATCCGATCGGCAGTCACATAAAGTTGTCAGCTCGTCTGCCTGAGCTGCACAAACGTCCTGCTCGTCGGATCTATTCTAGATAGGTCAGCGTCAGCAGAACCCCGCTTGTTGGAGCAATGCGTTGTCGGATAAAGGCTAGCTAACTACGTGAACTAATATGAGGAGATCGGACAAGTTTCCGATGACCCCAACCCCGTAGGTAAATTGGCCGAACAACGTCTACGCCCCTCTCATAGTACCCGCTGTCGATGGTTCTGATGATTACTATTTCAGTGCTACGTCAACCCCTTCGGTGACTGCCTATATGACTCAGAAGACGTTGATTCTTACAACTTGAACGGGCCAGAATTTGAAAGCTAATCAGCCTAGAAACATACGACAAGCCGCCGTTTCCAACTTCACAATGCCGAGCAGCGTACGCCCAATCGTTCTCCATCTAGGAGATCCTATCCAGTACAACCCTGAATTATACAAAGAGTTGGAGCAGGTAGCAACAATCATTAGGCCGGAAGCTGAAGAAAGGCAAAGAGAGGCATTCCTGCAGGCTCTGAAAGAGAGACGATGGGGTGATTTTGCAGCAGTTCTCCGCCCTTTTTGGAATTCCGGTGGCGAGATGGGTCGTTGGGATAGCGAGTTGATCCCACATCTACCGGTATCTGTGAAGCTGTTTGCATCCGCAGGAGCTGGATATGACTGGGTAGATGTTGATATTTTGGCAGAAGCCGGTAAGAACCAACGCCAGTATTCACATTGTCAGTTGACCCCTGACATGAAATTACAGGCATTGTCTATTGCAATGGAGCAACAGCCTCGTCCGAGGCAGTAGCTGACATGGCCCTGTACCACATTATCTCGGTCTTTCGAAATATGCAATGGACGAACACAGCGGGGCGCAGCGGTGACCCGGAGATGTTCATGGATGCGCACAGAAACAACAGCGAAACGGCACGTAATCCGAAAGGACACACGCTTGGTATCATCGGGCTCGGTAACATTGGGTACCGAATAGCTCAGAAGGCATACGCGGCTTTCGACATGAAGATTGCATACGTCGACCCTATTCCCAAGCCAGCGGAACAGGAAGAAGCTGTAGGCGCCAAGCGCTACCAGGATCTTGATGCGCTGCTGGCCGTATCTGACTGTGTGGTGATCTCTGCCCCGGGGGGTGCAGAGGGTGGCAAAGCTCTGATAGACTCGGCGCGCCTGGCGAGCATGAAACGTGGTTCACGTTTAGTGAATGTCGGCCGTGGTAACTTGGTGGATGGGGAAGCATTGGCAGATGCACTGGAATCAGGTCATCTTGTGGCGGGTGGCTTGGATGTGCACGAGAACGAGCCCTACGTCAATCCACGTCTCCTGGCTATAAGAGACGTCAGTCTGACTTGTCATACAGCGGGAGGTGCTGTCGAGACTCGAATTGGATTCGAAGAGCTTGCGATCAGGAATGTTTTGCACGCCGTTTTGGGGAAAGAACCCTTAACGCCGGTTAACCAGCATTTATTGGATAAGAGTAGGCATACTCCTTGATAGTAAATCAAAGTTTGATGTCTGCATGGTGGACAGTTATGGGTGAGCTTCCTGTTCACGAATCCTGTCTCATATCGGGCAACGAACTCGATGTGTTTCGGGCAGCATCAAATACACACATACTACGCCATATGCCCCCAGTACCATCTGCATCAGGCAGACTTGGGGGTGGTTAACTCTGTACGAGCCTAGTAAGGCTCAATAAACAACTGATTAGTGAGCCCTACCGATTTCTGAAGGCAATCGTCGGGCTGTGACTGACCGGTATTCACCTTGTCACAGGCACCGAGTAACCGGGGTTTCCTGGGCTTGTTGGTCCAATTCACAAAAGAAAAATGTGAGACAGCACAATGCAAACTGCTGACGCGTGGCAAGTTTAAGATACAGGACTTTAGATTGGTGGAATTTACATCTTCATGACCTTGTTCAGAATAATGGCTGGAATTGCTATGAATACCACACCTCACGCTGCCTCACTGGTGGAGCGTAAGTTGATGGCAGAAGAGCCGGATGTGGCAAGTCACTCTAGTCTTTGATAAATAATGTCTACCAGCCCCATTCACTTCTTCGCCAATTCCAGATGAACAATGTGGCTGCCATGGACAGTGACTGAAAGATGAAGTCCCATGCAGTCTCCAATTACTCCGTAGACCAAGGGCTGAGGTCTATGACAAGCAATTTGAGCTGGAACACATCAGTGATTTGCCCATCATGGTTACCGCCAACAGCCTCTCCAGAGGCCAGCATGCGACCAAGCTTTTCCAAAGCGTCACTCGCAAATCGGAGGTCGCCCGGCCAATTTCAAAGGTATATAAGCCCCAGTCTCTCTGGCCAGATTTCTAACACTTCATCTTTCTATCAGACAAATTACTTTAAGAGAGCAGAATTAATATTCGAAAGCGGGCGCCCAACAAGCAATAAACAAAATACGTGGTATCGATCCACTGCAAAGTTCAGCGACCGTTTAGCAGCGACAGAAGTACACCAACTTCTCGGTGTGTCCTCCAAGGTTCACGAGGCCTCAAATCACTACGATTATGCCTCCCAAAGATGGAAACTTCGAGCAATCAAGATATTGCCCACGCCACTGCGGGAAACTCAGGGAGACCTGTGGATGTCAAAATGTTTTCGGACCCGGTCCCCCCTGACACCGACCCCAACGCGCCTCAGAACCGACAGGCCGGCGGCGGCCAGAATGCCGGTGGCCAGAACAATGGAGGCCAGAATGCGGGAGGCCAACGTGGTGGAGGCCAGAATCCCGGAGGCCGGCGTTGACGGAAGCAGTTGAGTAGTGAGCTCATATGCGAGGCAATACTGGGGATTTGTCTCTTTTTTTTGGGGGGGGGGGATTGCGGATAAATAACTCTCAATCCGAGGGCAGAAAATCGAGGGTGAGCTCAAGCTAGATGCACATGAACGGTGCAATAAAAATTAGGATTTGACCTGTCGAGTACTAATGCTATCGTTTCTTTTCTGGGTCTCTGTGCCCTTCAACGCCGTTTGAGGTTCTAGATGAATTATGTGCGTCAGGTGGGTATGAGATATTCCATTAACGCGATGGGGCTGTAGTCGATGATTCTTCCATGGCGATCACAAGCGTTAATTAGCAGAAACGATTTTTGGGCGTGACGATGAATTATCTCTGGTCGATTACGGTAGGAAATGCTCTCTTGTTTGATTGATTACACCAGGACTGGAGAATCGCAATTGACCTACAGCAGACCCGTAATAGCATCGAGTAACTGGTTGTCGATCACCTGCACGAAAGAGACTAAGAAGCCTGCTGCATTCGCGGTAACCGCTTACAATATCGACGTGTGACACATCACTAATGGGGCAAGGGAATCCGCAGCGCCACCATGATAAAGAATAACATAAGCCTGGATATATTGAACCCCCTCCTCGCGATGGACCCACTGCTTCGGACTTCTGCTTCGGACTTCTTCTCACCTCACCCGTCACAAGATAAGTGGCAAAACTCACCACCATCCTGCCTTTCGAGTCTCAGCTGAGGGGGTCCAAATTGTGTGAACACACCCTATAAGACTATAACCTGCCGTTGAATCCACATTCTAAGTTAGCAATGGCAGCTGCAGAAGCTCGATTCGGGTACAGCAAAGAACAGCATGCCCACCAGACAGATGGGTATGGGCGATATATCGACGTACCCTTCGCTACTCTCGAGCATCAGCTTCATGACTCTGCATTAGGCGACTGCACTGGCATCACCGTGCTTGATCTCGGTGGTGGCCAAGGCCTTCGAGCGCGCCAGGTCATCGACCACGGCGCTGCTGCTGTGGACGTTGTTGACTGTGAGACACTATTTCTTTCAATTTCTTATTGAAAGGCATGAATGCTTCATGTGACACACTACTGATACCAGCCGATTTAGTGTCTCCCGAGATGATGCAAGCCGGCCAGAAGATCGAGCTGTCACTAGGCAGGGGCGAGGACGTGATACACTGGATCGAGGGCGATGCCTCCAAGCCGGAGAGTCTGGCGACCTTGCCTCTGAGGTTCAGAGAAGAAGGATATGACATGGTCATGGCAAACTGGCTGTTCGACCACGCCGGGAGCATGGATATCCTGGACGGCATGTTCCGCTCCGTTGTCGCTTACCTGAAGCCCGGAGGCCGTCTCGTTGGCACCCGGGTCGTTCACGGCCACACTTCCCCGGCTGCAACCACCGGCAAGTATGGCTACATCTACAAAGACTTTGAGGAGATTCCTAATGGCATGGCGTATCGCTACACTCTTTATGTTGACCCTCCGGTCTCATACGACGGCGCGAGCATGGAGGTGACATACAACCCGGCTCTGATCAGCGATTTCCACGCCAAGTACGGTTTGGAGGACACAGAGCTCGTGCCTTCAGAGAGTGCAAGCTGTATCCGGGAGGACCCGGAATACTGGAGATTGTTTATTGATCGTCCTAGTATGGCGGTAGTTTCAGCTAGGAAGAAGAAGGAGTAAAAGATGGGAGACGGAGTAACGCGTGCTGCCTATCGCGAACGCAATACGCGAACGCGTGCTCCCAGGTCTTGCACATCTAAGTTAAACCCGGCGGGTCCAGTCCACGTGGTGGTGCGAGGGAAGCCGGGAGAGCAGATTTGTTAGATCATTACATTACTCTTGCTAGTAGCACTCATCAACATCGTCCAACTTTTCCAACATCTCTTGGATGTTCATTATCCATTACGACTGGACCTCTGACCTCTCGATCTGAGACCCTAACCCAAGAATGCCGGAATTCCCGAAGATCTAAACACGGTCTTGGCATTTGCGGGGTATATTGTGATTTTCCGATCCTGGGTCTCCGTATGCCGGGCATTCTAGCCGTGCCAACACGTGGAGCAGCTGGTCGCGGCGTCAAATCGTACCACTTGGATACACCTACCCTCATTGACCCTCGTTGAGCCCCGAGCAGCAGTAGCAGTCTTCAGCTGAGTATTACCTGCACACGCGTTTGCGTCGAGTCGAGGTGTCACCATTGAGACTGCCAAGCGGTACCAGAAGTAGGCCCCGAGGCTCGGCTCAGTTCGGATTTACGTATCACGGCCATACTCGGAACTTCCGCGGTGACGTTGTCAAAGCAGACAACAAGCCCTCCAGAGTTATATCTGACACCCCAGGACTTGCCGAGTACTTGATTGTGGGCGCCGGAACTTTCAGAAAATTGACTTGCAGGCTGGAGCAAAGCCCAGCTAAACACCAGCGACCATGACTTCTGAGGCAGCGCAGGCCGAACATGGCGGCGAGTACCGCCAATTTCTGCCCGACCTGAGCATCCCCAGGTTCACGACTATGCAAAAGCAAGATGCTCACGTATACGCAAAAGAGTTCAAGGAGGGCGGAAATCCTCCGTGGCTGCACAGTCTGTACTTGCATTGGCTCAAGTTGCTCAAAGATCCTTTCAAGGGCGTCACAACCGATGGTATGCCTCACACCTGGCCTGCGTCACCCGAGCTTGCAAGGCTCATCAGAGCTAACTATACCTAGGAAAGGTGACCCCAGGCCTCTTCAAGCTTCAAGACGAAGGCGTGCCTATCGATGACATAGTCTCCGCGACAAATGCTGTCGTTGACTTGCTAGACGCAGACCAGGCCAAGCGCGTCAAGTACCACGTGGACGCCCCGGAGTGGAGAACATGGAGCAATCCCGAGTTCCTGCTCAGTGACAAAGGCGTCCGGCTCGACGAGATAAGCTCCGAGCTGCGAGAAAAGATCTTGCTCGTCCTCAAGGCGACGCTGTCACCCGAAGGATACCAGAAGGCGTTGGGCGCCACGCGTGTGAATGGCTTCCTCGGTGATCTTGTCAAGTCACCGGCGGTAATGAACGAGTTCAGCTATAACTTTGTCCTCTTCGGCGAGCCATCGACAACGCAGCCCTGGGGCTACTCATTCTACGGCCACCACCTCTGCCTGAACATCTTCTTTTACAAGACGCAGATCGTCATATCACCGTGGTTCACAGGCGCCGAACCAAACCTTATCGACGACGGAAAGTACAAGGGAACACGTATACTCGAGGAGGAGGAGAAGTTGGGGCTACGACTCATGCAGAGCCTCCCTGCCGATAAGCAGTCCCAGGCCCAGACGTACAAACTGTTGAGGGACCCCGCCATGCCTCACGGCCGATGGAACCACGACGACCAGCGCCATCTTTGTGGCGCCTACCGGGACAACCGAATAGTGCCTTACGAAGGGATTCTCGTCTCGGAAATGACATCCGACCAGCAAGAGCTCGTGCTAGGGATTCTAAACCAGTACCTGCTATATCTGCCTGCCCAAGCCAAGAAGGCCCGACTGGAAAACATCAAATCCTGGTTCCACGAGACCTACTTCAGCTGGATAGGGTCGTTTGGCGATACAGACCCTTTCTACTACAGGATCCAGAGCCCTGTCATAATCGTGGAATTCGACCATCACTCCGGCGTGTTTTTGACCAATAAGGAGCCGGCGAAGTTCCACATCCACACGCTTTTGAGGACACCGAATGCAGGCGACTATGGCATGGCGTTGCGGCCTTTGATTCCTAGCAACGAAGAGCCTTTTGTTTGGGACGGTGAGAGGGACTGAGGCTATGCGGGAGCTCAAGCCTCAAAGCAGCTTAAATCATGACATCTCTAGTGCGCCGCAAAATGTATGGAATAAACCAGAACATTCAAAGTTATAGAGACAGGCCTTACCAGAACCTATTTCACCAGGGTGGGCCAGATTTTACTGGCTTTCTCTGCAGCCTGTGAAATTCCACTTCTTGATCCAAATTTGGATCCACCAGTTGGAATTCCAGTCATGCCCAAACAAGCTCTTTAGCATCTGTGATATTGCCTCTTCAGGTAGTCCCTGCTGAAATTCCTCCATCTTGCGTGGACCCCGTTCGCTCATTGGCATGAAGATGAATCCTCGAGACTGGATACTCTTGGGGGTCTTCATCTCTCAAAGTACGCATCAAGATGGCTGGTAACGTAAAGATATCATGTGACTGCGTTCTCATCGCAATCAGAATGACTTTAAGATCATTGTCGCCATTCCTTGTTTTGTCTAGACTGCGAGGGTAAACCAACGGCTGCACAATACGTGGCAATGATACCGTGCAACTGCAGCTTGAGACTGAAACTTCAAATCAAGAGAAGGTACATGAAAACTGGCACGGAAACAAATTTTCGCCAGCGAATGTCGCTGATTACTGTTCAACATGGAGTTCTGCCGCGGCGGCTCGTACGGCTGGAGAACAAAAGCTAGGATCGACGAGATGACGAATGTCGAGAACGATCCGCAAGCGGTCTAGTGCTTAATGGTTTTCCAAAAGCCCTCAATATTGATGGGGTTTTATTTTCTTGACTGCGGTGGGCGATGAATCCAAGCAGAGCGACTTTCAACTTCATGAATTCGTTCTAGAGTGTGCCCGGTCCTCCACGCAATGTATGAAAGATGATGCCCTTCTTCAATACGGCAATATGGTATTCGCAGGGTTTCCCCTCTACGGAGCAGTAGAGTCGAGTTTAGGAGAGCGTTGACCGACAGAAGATCCTGCCACACCATCTCCCAGTGACGGCCTGAAGCAATTGTTCTGGGTTTATGCGGGAGAATCCTGGGACATGGTGTTCAAGAACAACTTCTAGGGTATTGATGAGATCCCGAGGACATGATAGAATGCGCGATGATTCCATCAACTTGGCGAAGGTACTTTCGTCCGAGCGGCTAGACTTTCAATGATAGCTCGCATTGTCTTCCATATCAATATTGTCCACTACTCTGGACAAAGTACAAAGCCTCGCATGTGGAACGGTACACTCGGGAAGCATCGGGACGCCACAAATAGTCGTGCTTTGCTCTCACATCTATCAGCCGTGGTATTATTTCTCTCTTGATAATTCCATTGATGTCTAGAGATTGTTAATCTTGCCTTTACAATAGTATGTAGATATAGGTATGACAATGCCATTGCTTGAGTAATGTACTTCTGTGTTCAGAGGCGAGCTATTCCATGTGAAATGTGAAATATGACAGAACTATTTATTGTGGCTGTTCACCAGGTCCTGAACAGATTGAAAAGTTACTCATTCATCGCTACTTCATTCGCAATTGTAAGGCCCCACACTTCTAAAGAAACACAACTACAGAAACACTAGGGCTTTTAGCGAATATGAGCGGAAGCAGAATGACCAAGGGCAGGTACCCTTTCCCCACGATTTCTGGTGTCCGCGACACCACAAGGAGAGTCGCTGCTTCATTCAACCCCAGGGCGGTTCTACCCAGGGGTAGTGCCAGGTCCAGTCTCCAGGAATCCCTTAACACTGTCGAAGAAGACGTATCACATATGGTGGAAGACCCCGAGGAGCCGTTGACGCTTCTGACAAGGCTGGCATCTGAGCCCCCGAACCCGCTTGCCAATCTGGAGTCGCTCTTACCCGTCCGACAAAACTTTGAGGATGAGAATGGGTTTATAACGCTTTGTAATGATCTGCTTGTCCTCAACTCTCAAGAACACAGCGACCCCACTGTCCGTTCAATCCACATTCCGGGCACTACTGGAGTTTTCATCAGTCCGCATCAATTTTACCATGCTCACCATCTTCTCTCCCAGCGGGGGGGAAGGGACCTGAACGGGGGTATTCTAGCCGATGAGGCCGGAGTTGGAAAAACGTTTGTTTACTTTGCTGCGAGCTTGCTGCGCGCATTGGCATTTGAGTCGCAGAGGACGGTCAGGCTCTACTGGAGTGGGAAGGGAAGGAAGAAAGTTGGAAAAGATGCTGAACATCATCTTGCACAAGGTGGCAATGGCCGAAGCTGTCCCAGTCAGAGAAGCGGGTCCATAGTATGTTATTGTGTTCCTGGGTCCCTCACCAGAACTATATGCGACCACACGCCCAACGGAGTCAATGCCCTTTACGTTGCTGCGGAGACTTGGCCTGACATTTTGAACATGGTTCGAACTGCTGGGCTGAGCCCTTCCATTTACCAGCTTTGTCTTGTGCACCAAAACGCCCCGGTGCGGTTTACCCGCCCCTTACAACCCTTGATCAAGACGTTATCCCGTGGGGCCGAGCCTGATCTGAAGCACTTCTCGCCCGCATCGTACATCTTCATCACAACTCTAACCTCTCCGAGGCTGAGGAATGTTTTCTCTGAGGCTACCCTAAACACTGGGTTTGTTGTAATCGACGAAGCTCACCAGATCCTGCGCACGAAGGATTCCCTGACGTTTCGCATGGCTTCCGAGTTTTCTGATAATGGGGCGAATGTGTGGTTTGTTACCGCCACACCATTCAGTGGCTGTAACCTTATTGACTGGATCCCTCCCATGCAACTCATTGCTCCTGGTCGAGCAGCAGCTATGCGGGCATTGACGGCTGCTTTGGACACTGCCAAATCATCTGGTCATGCTCATGATGCCGAGTCTTTCCGCGCCCAATTTGGTGCTGTCTTCGATAGGGACCTCGTGGTTAGGCATTTCGGAACTTCAACATTCTTGGGAAAGTCCATCTCGGACGTCCAAGACATCGTCCCCACGGTCATCTCCAGGGAAACACCATTTGAGCACCGGAGCGCCGTCCAAGAGCTTGCAAACCAGATCGCCTATAAGGACCGCCAGTTGCAGGATCCAAGTCAGCGCGGATTGCTGTACCTTGTTTCGCTCTTTCCAGCAGCCGCTCAACTGATACTGGAGAGCCCCATCACCTTTGACATCGAATCGATTCGTGATCTCGTCAGGCAGTGTAAAAGCAGACTGCGCATTGAGCAGTCACAACCCCTCAGAAGGCTGGCTGATCAAATCGTCAAAGACAGCCCAAAGCTGGACTACATTCTCGAGGAACTGAGCCGTATGGGTCAAGATAACCGAGAGCGTGAACGTATTGACAATCACAACACTTCAAGGTTCGGCGCCGGCGAGGATCTTAACATGAAGAAGATGGTGATCATAACTCCCACCGTCGTGAGTGCTGTATTCCTCTACCTGGCTTTGATTCAACACCGACCTGATGTTGCTTTAATCCACAACTGGGTCTCAGCCCAAGAGAAGGAACAGACTATCAACAACTTCAAGAGCCTGAGCGCGGCTAAGCTGGTGAAGCACAACCGAGTCCTCATCGCACCGTTTGCAGCCATCGGTACTGGAGCCAACCTTCAGGTTGCCTCGTACGAGATTCTGACCTCGCCCCTCCCGGAAAAGACAAGCCAGGTACAGGCATTTTCGCGAACAAACCGCTCTGGACAGCGGCTTTCTCCCCTGTCGCACAAAATTCTCGTTCTTGAGGACAGCCCCGTGGACCGCGTGGTGCTTGCATCTCACGCTACCCTGGAGATTGAGAGCGATCCGTTCAATATAAACGAGCCACTTCGAATCGCTGGGCACCTCTCCCTTGGCAGCCTGGGCGATCCAGTTGGGGTGGTTGAAGAACAGTCGTCATCCAGCCATGCTTCTACCCTGGGCGTGGATGAAACCTTGCTCCTCGAAAACGCTCTGCCTTTCCCTCCGCATCCACGTGGCCTAGAATATGGCCATGATGATGCGCAGGAGTCGGGGCAAGAGAGTGGCTCTGAATCGTCATACATCGTCGGAGGAGACGCCTTGGTTCTCCAAAGCGCTTTGTCCTGGCCTCCGGGGTCAGGCAATGATGTTCGTGGTCAGAGGACCGACAGCCGGTACAGTCTTTTCAATGACCTGTCGAATCCTTCCAGCTCTGGTCCACAAACGAGCGACACACACACGCCGGCACAACGACCCGCGTCCATGCCTACACACCACGACCTTGGCCACCGCCCCTTGCCCCCGCTACCGACTGATATTACATTGTTGGGCGGCCAAAACCTTGGCCCTAGGCGTGACTTGGGCAGCTTGTTTCCTCCCCTCCCGTCGGGCCCCCCCGCTCGCGTGGATGCTGGACCAACATTGGCATCCCGCCGGTATCACGCAAACTTCCAGCGGGACAACTTTGAATCTCCTCCCCTTCCGTCGGGCCCTCCCGCTCTCGTAGACATAGAGCCGGCCTTGGCAGGCCGCCGGCACCACGCCAACTTCACGCGGGACAACTTCGAGATTTGGGTCGACGACTCCGCATCTCCGGCCGGCTTTTCACCGTCCCCCGACAATATCGCGACAGTGGATTGGATCCATCGCGAGACTAACCTTACCCAGCCGGGCAGATCCATCACCCTGGGCAGCGACCCGCCCCGCCAAGGGTCTCCCGTGAGCCCGATCGAACGTACCCCAACGCCCTTCCGCGAGTATGGAGACGATATCCCCGAACCGAATCTGCAGCACGGACATTTTGACGTTGACTATCTCATCCGCATGGCCCGAAGGAGGGCTCTTCTCGCTCAGAATGACCAGTTCGAGGAGGACGCACAAGACGCCGAGACGCTGGAACAGAGAAGTCAGGCTGCGAGAGATCGTGGTGGGGCCTCCCGACAACCTGGACAAGAGTTTCAGGACTGGTAAGTAGTAACTAAATTGTAGTGTCATCACGTGGTACGTAAGCGCAAAAGTTTCAGCGGCATTGATATCATGGGGACACGGAAAGTTGTTCGGAGTTAAAGGTAGGTAATTGAAATTAGTTTTCTTGTTGAACAAGGCACAGCGTCTCATATGACCTGTCACTTGCAAAGTGAGTCTCGGTATGATGCATTCCAAGGACGAACTCCCGAACTCCGGTTTCCAAGGTTCTTTGTTTGCTGAGTGATATCACCTGTGATTATGATGTAGACAAGATCGAATAATCATTATTCAAGCCACTCGAATTCATCCGTTCTCTCACCAATAGCCAAGCTTCTTAGACACTATAGGATAGACGAACTTATTCATGTACGGTAACTTGCAAGACGCTTTGCGAACAGGTCCGAGGCAAGTCATTCTCGGTGTTTGGTTTCCCAGAGAGACAAAGGGAGTAATGCCTGATCGAATCATAAAGCTAAGAAGGAGTGTCACAGAAACGTTCAAAACAGCGAGGTGTACTTTCCAAGGGAAAAAGACCTCAAAGGACACTGTTGTTCAAATATCAAATATCAAATTATGACAGCTCGACTGATTGACCAGCCATCGAAGAAAGAGTCTGGCCCATGTAACAAGCTTCCGCCCCCAAGACGTTGAAATCGGTTCGGATCCGTCACAGAACGGCCTAGAATGAGAAATGATGAGGACCGCCCTGGCCGCCGGAAGATGACAATAACGTGGACCGGAAACTCCCCAGGCTGTTGCAAATCATCATGCGCTCTTTGACTGGTCTTGGTCTCGCGATTGTAGCAAACCTGCTCGGTGCGGATTGGGACATCCAGACAAAGCCTCACTCTAGTACCCCTTTTGATCGGGAGTCCCGTGTCTCCTGGTCTGATAATGTCCAGCGCAGCATGCAGCCCGTCATCAACCACCACGACAGCCTGTGCCATCGGTCCCTCAAGACTTAAAGTTGGTATTTCCATAGAAGTCTGCTCGTAGATTCCCCTAGGGTACTTTAGGACTTTAGCCATTTCGACAGCGTCGTCCCCACTGGGAATATGCTGCGTCAATATTGCCGCGGAGGTGGAAGCCCACGTCCACGAAGGCATATTGGGTGCGCCCATCATACCTGGCTGATGAGCCATCCAGCAAAGAGAAAAGAGAAAGTCTTGCCTCCACAGACCCCAAAGATAATGATCTCCAAGTTCTTGCTGGAAGCGATCTGCAACCGCCGTCAAAGCTACCAATCGGTCAGACTGGTGTGTGAGTTGTCGGCGGGTGTAGATTTTGACAATCCTCCACCAGATTCCATAGAGCGCAAAGGAATCGAACACCATATCCTCCCGCCCTTGTTTGATAAGGCTTTCAATGTTGTAAGGCGGAGTGGTTTGTTGACGCCTGGAAACCACGTTGTAGTAAGTTGACTTGAACCCACATTCGCATTGAGAACCATCCCAGCACTCCCATAACATTTCATGGGAACCAAAAGAAAGATATATTCTCGCCATCAGGCGTTCCTGAAAGCACCAAGCACGGGTGTCGATGGGACCCTGCCTAGGGAGTTGCCATCCTGCATGGTTGGGAATCACTCGATAAGTTATGGACCCTGAGCCGGCAAGACCGCACTTATCGAGTCTCAATATGCTCTCCTTGTATGGGAGTCTTTTACGCAGTATCCCGCGCGAGACATTTTCCGACGAACTTGTGGCTAGGACGAGAGCTGCATTTTCGTAAACGCTCTTCATCCTGGCGGCTTCTTTCCCCCAGTCATTGATGTCGTCTTGTATAATACACAAGGAGTCAATCCAGATGTACTTAAATCCCAATGAAAGTGTCACGGCAATGGCATCTTCAAATTTGCGGGGAAGAGTGGCCGGGTTGATGGCTTTGATGTGCGTTTCAATGTTTTCGCGTGTTGTCTTCGGAGGGCCATCTCCATCCTGGAGAGAGCCCCAACAATGACTCAACGCGATGAATGTGCCAACCTCCTCGCCAGTTATTCGAAGATGGGGGGGATGAGCGCTGACGTCAACAATTCTTGTAGGCATCGGCTTTGATGTCGTCTGACACTGTTGGTGTGATGAATAGCAGCTCGACAACCATAGCCTCGCTTGTTCTATGCATGATTCCGTCTCATTGGAATCAAGGATAGGCGTAGATGATTCAAGTTGGTGTCCGTTGCTATCTTTGCACTATTCAGCTTCCATTCAGAGGGTGGCGGAAACCGCTAAATGTGTGGCGCACCAGGCCTTAGATGGTTATCTTGGGAATTCTTCTGCAAGACAAAGACTTACCGCCAATTTTCCCGTCCCGCACCAGAACGACGATTCGCACTTGGTATGTCACCTCTACGCGGTTGCTTCCGCAGTTGAGCAACAATATCAAACGTATGACATTTTCACTTTCACTTTCAAACGTGGACGAGAGGTCAAAGCCATCGTTATAACCAAATCTGCCCATTACATCCTTTGCGACAGCTGTGCCGAGCTGACACAGAGAGCAATCTCCAGCTTCAGCACTTGCAAACCACTTCTCTATAGGTTCAACCAGATAGCTTTGGGGAAATGGCAATTCGCAGTCAGCCCAAGGAAATGCCTTGCTGCAGTGGCAAGTGGCGCAAACGCTCTCAGTTGCTTGTACCTGCTCCATAGTATTTCTTTGTGTGCGAGTTCTTTGTCTGGATTGTACCGAAGGTGTAAGATTGACATTGGCCGCACACGTACACGTTGCGGGGGAAGATGGCCGTAACACACCCAACGTAAGCATGGTTGCCTTATGCGATCCATCATTCCGGATAAGACCATCTGCAGCAAGATAGCACAACTGAGCTGGGCACTTGAGTCGAGCTATGCACAGACGATCCTCCAGGCACGCCACACTCACTTTACCTAAAGAAAACGGAGATTCGCACCGGCTAAATCGGAGGGTACACCGGTACATATGCTGCCCCAGTGCACGAAATAACGCCCGCCACCAAAATTTGTATGCACAACGTTATTTTGACTACATTAACTATCACAGCCCCATTTTCTCATTAACACCATTCCAACACACTCAAGGGCACTAAACCACCCAATTCGATAGTTCCCACAAGCCTGAAAAGTGCCCAGAAGCCCCTAAACGCACTAAAAAAGCAGTTATCGTTGCCACACTACTGCCACAAACCTCAACGTGCCTCCATGGTGCTCAAATCGTCGCCACAGCTTACAACGCGCCTCCATCATCGCTCAGAGTAGCCCACGGAGCTGAATTGATTGATTCCGACAAGCAGTTGCGTGATTTAGCCATGCGTTGGTGGTTGGCGGTTAAGTGTACGTTGGAGGGCGCTGTGGGCAAGGCTGTAAAAAGCACTATGGGGGTGGTGCAATGAAGTTGAATGAAATGCTCTGATTGGCTGAGATAGCTTAGTCAGCGCAGTACCGGTGTACCCTCCGATTTGGCCGGTGCGAATCTCCGTTTTCTACCTAAATGGGAGAGTAAATTTCATGCCTAGGTAACTAAATAATCCAGTCATAATTATAGCCTTAACCTCTTCTTTGCCATTTCAAGCCACATTTGCGAACTAGGATGGATATGATGACGAATTTTCCCTGTGTTCTCTTGGGAAATGGAGGAGGGCCGGTGATACTTGAGTCAGAAAATCCAAGCAGACTTCGAGCAGTCCAGTCTGAGAGCAAAGGCAAGGCACTACTTCGGGCGACAACCATGACAGACTGTCTCAACGTGGCAGTGACTTGATGCCACACGCGTAAACTACGTCCTTTTAGTTATGAAGCCATGCATGAATCGCAAAGGAGATGGTAAGGTTCTTCAAGAGCGTAGCGCATTGAAGGTCAATTACTCCATCTTATCTCATTTAACATTACAGTTTTTGAGCCCTCCAATACAATTCAATATTGTCTAAACTCATGGTCAATATACTTTAGACTTCGCCTTTGAATTCAGCATGCCAGAACATCCTTGGTTACCTAGAGAAGTGGTAGCCTTCATTCGAGTCTCGCCCTTAGGACTGCTATGTTTAAGTATCGAACGGACTGCAGGTGGATGTGGCGTCAAGTTACATTGTGTGGCGGTGCGGGTGTCTGGAGAGTGGCGCTGTCCTGGCATTAGAAGAAGTGGGAAAGCGTAAGTTTTGCAGCAGTGCAGCTGAGGAGTGGTTCGTGACTCCCGCAATGACATCCGCACTTTGCCCCGGTATATCATGCAAAATGGGGGAGGGTACAGACGGTGTCGCCTGGGCTCATCAGATGTTCAAGCTTTGGGCAAAGGGGCGCGGCTTTTGTCCGGAGGCCGAGTGCCAAGATCATGCCACTGCACAGACAACATGGCCTGATGCTGGCCTGCCTGGACGTTGCACCACAGCGACGTGTGCTGACTGCCGTCGTCGTATAAAACACGCGCCGGAAACATGCTCCCCTCCAACCCTGCACCAGCCCAATAGCCATGGATGCTGGCATGACGAGACGTCAACTGCTGTTTATCGCCCTTCTGACCGCACTTACTGTCTTTGTGTATCACCGGCATTACTACTCCGCCGCAGAGCAAGGAACTACCTCGCCCAGCCAAAACATGCCGCCCAACCCTCAATCGCCGACTGTGATAGTCGTCGGTGCCGGCCTAGCCGGCCTTTCGGCCTCTTATTCTGCTCTCAGGGCAGGCGCAGCAGTCCGACTTCTCGAACGTGCCGAGAAGCCCGGCGGCAACAGCATCAAGGCCTCATCGGGGATCAACGGCGCACCAACGCGGTTCCAAAAGGGGCCCGACACATCATTCCACAGCGACACGGTCCGGTCCGCAGGTGCAAGGCTCGCAAAGGCAGATGAAGTTGCTGTGAACTTCAGACGAAAGGAGCGCGAGTCGCTCATCTCGCGACTGACTGGCTCTTCCGCCCAGGCGGTGGACTTCCTGGTGGACGAAATCGGAGTGGACCTGAGCGTGGTCGCGCAGCTGGGCGGCCACAGCTTCCCTCGCACACACAGAGGGGGTGGAAAGCTCCCGCCCGGGGCGGCCATCGTCACTGGACTGTTGGACAAGCTGAAACAGGACCCGAACTTCCAACTTCAGACGGGATGTGAGGTCAGCAAGATATTGACTCGGCCTGAGGATAAAGGTACTGTCACTGGCGTCCAGTATACCAAGGAAGGCTCGCCACACACGCTGGAAGGTGCTGTGGTCTTCACGACGGGGGGTTTCGCCGGCGACACCTGGGGCTTGCTGAAGCAATACCGTCCAGACCTCGCTGGCCTTCCCTCAACAAACGACAACAGGCCGGGGACACACAACATCCTGAAAGACCTTGGCGCTCATCTGGTGGACATGGACAGCGTCCAGATCCATCCAACGGGTTTCATCCTTCCCTCAGAACCTCAGGCGAGGGTGAAGTTCCTCGCCGCCGAGATGCTCAGAGGTGAGGGAGGTATCCTGCTGCACAAGGGAAAACGCTTTGTGAACGAGATGGACACAAGAGAGCACGTCAGCCGCGTTTTAATGAGCCTCCCTTCAGTGGAGCCAAACCAGGAGGGTTCCGACACATTAACTCAATGGGACGTGGAACTTCTGCTCGACCCCGGCGCGTGTGAAGCCGCTGCAACGCATATGGGCTTCTACATGTGGAAGGGTCTGGTGTCGAAGAAGAAAGTCAAGGAGTTGAATGAGACAACGAGACAAACGATCCGCGATTACTCACAAGTTGCAGCTGGCAAAACAAAGGATAACTTCGGGCGAACCACGTTCGGATCTTGGAGGCTGACGGGAACCGACGCAGATGACGAGCAGGAGGTCTGTGTCGGGCGGGTGACACCCATCACGCACTTCACCATGGGTGGCGCGGCGATCGACGAGAACGGCAAGATACTTGTCTCCGGCGGGGCCGGGTCGGACTTAAAGCCCGTACAAGGTTTGTGGGCAGCCGGAGAGATCACCGGCGGGCTGCATGGGGACAATCGGCTGGGCGGGTCATCGCTGCTCGAGTGTGTAGTCTTCGGACGAGCAGCGGGCCAAGGAGCGGCTGCGTACGCTGGGCCGACAGTGGCCTAGATCCATTTTATTTTGCACAGTATCATTCTGACCAGAAATGGAAACAAGTTGAGACCAATATTCTCCTATCTGGCGGCGCAGCATCCGAGGTAAAGATGGATGTCGTGCGTCGAAACATGTTTTGAAGCCCTGAAACGCTACCACGTTGCCCACGACGGTTGAGTAGCATGTGAGTAGGATTCCGGGTCTGAGATTCTGCCGTCCACTACCACGACTTGAAGTGCCTGAACCGAATCGCAAAAGCGGAGGTAAACTTGACTGCAACGTCGTTATCCATATCAAGAAAGATGATGCCAAGTCCGAATTGTGACCTTCAGGTCCTTTAAAGCGACTGACCTTGCCGGGTCTACGATAATGTAGGTGTAGATGCATCTACTTGCAATTGGTTCCCTTGATTCTAGCCAGTGCTGACGTAGTAGGCAAACGTATTCGTATGTCAGCCTGTTCCTCAGGAGATGTAGGCAAGAACACAAGCAAAGTCGATATTGAATCGTTCCTGGGAGGTTGAATGAACTGCTGGTTTATGAACTCTAAGTTGTCGTATTTTCCCGACGGAAGAGATGGACGGGTTTCACCGGAGCTCGCCCAGGCTGCTACCCAAGTGATGCACCGAGCCTATTCTCACACGTGGGATTCTGACCAACACCAATAAACCCGCCAGAAGGCCTCTCGAGACGTGGGACCCCCTTGAAACCGTGACAGGGTGTGTGATAATTAGTCAGATTACCACTCCGGCAGATCTACTCGACTGAGACCCTGAAGACGGAATAGCCCTACTTGGGAGTATTGATACGCAGAGATGCAGCTCTATACATACTTTTGGATACTGCCGTGTCGGGGCTCAAGTGGTGACAGTACAGTTCGCTCAAAGGGGCAACAGTGCGCGCCCGCCAGCCTCGAATATCCCAGGTTCCCGGGACTGGTTGGGCCTGCGAGTCTCGGTGCCTGACACAATGCCTGGTTGCATTCCGCTCGCTGCAACGCCCTTAGCACACAACGGAGGTCCTGCATAGCTGCCATAGCTTGACTTTGCTCCGAGTCAAGTCGACGACAGCTCAACGGAACATACACATACTCTTTAATATCACTATGCTGCAACTTCAAGGTCTCTGATTCCGTTTAGCAATCTTCAGAGCCGTGGGATCCGGCAGCCACGCACTGCGACCGGTGCGAGCGAAATGCTTGTTGCTTGAAGAGATGCTTATCACTGCCGCGTTGCAATTAAAACAATCCAAGACCGGCGTTGAATTCAGCTGCCCCGCTCCATTGGCTGATCCCCACTAGTTGAAGCAACGGCGGACAGGCAGGATATCACGCTAACCGGGGATATCAGCGGCACTTGGAGGCGACACCGAAATGTCTAGACTGCAAGAGGCGAGCAGCTGCAAGACCGTTAGATCACACATGGAAGCTTGGCAGTTCCTCCGCCTCGGAACCCTCGGGACGAGCTCTGAACAATGCGCGCAACGAACACGTTTGCAAGTCATACAATTCATGCCTGAATCCCATAAGGCCAGGGATAGTACGTGTTCGTCCAGTGGCAAGAGTAATGCGGGAAGCGGCTCCAATCAAATCAGGGGAAAGTGAGAGAAAAGGGCGAACGTCGAACTCCGGGCAGTGGTGGGGAGAGAGCTGCCGCCAAGGGGCAGGGAGATTTAAGCTCTCGTAGTGTCGAAGTCTGTGTGGTGCCAAACGTCTCGCCAGCAGTTCCACAGCGCAGGTCACAGTGTCACCCTGTCAGGAGGTCGCAGTGTGAATCAGTGCGGATTGGAGCGACGGTCAGGGGGAGCTACTTCGGCCTCCAAATAAGGTTTTGTTTTCTAAATGGGATGATTTTCGAGTTCACCACTTTGGGCGCGATTGGTCAGCGCAGTAGGTTTGCCTTTCGGCGTGGTGTCTACGAACAGAAGATCCCACTTGAAACTCGTTTACGATAGACTTTTGCAGGCCCTTGCCCTAGTGATTGGTTGACATATGCAGGCCTGCATATGTAGTGAATGCCGTCTTGATGCAGGTACAACACCTGGGCTACAATGCCTCATCTACACGCATGCCTTTCCATACATATGCCATTCTGGTTCGGATCCGAAGGTGCTCCCAATCCCATGTTCCAAGTCTCCACCACGTGGCTGCTCACGCTCATTCCTTGATTGCGAAGCACTTCGCCTATGTTTGAATTGTTGTGTTCAGAACTACTCGCTGGTCGACTACTCTGGCACTGTTTCCGTCTGTTAGGACACCAAGATGAAGCAGCATGAGGCTGGGGCGGTGGGAGGGGGAGGAGATTCGAGCAAAGATTCCTGGGAGAAGTGGACCGAGGAGACAAAGGCGGCGATCGAATTCGAGGAAGACCCTCACAGGGCGGCACTCTTCGACAATCCAAAACTTGTATACGTCGGGAAGAAAACATGGGCCGCGTTGATCGTGCGTTTGTCATCAATGCCACTCATCTCGTATCCGTGACTGACCTTAGCGGACTTGCTCTCCAGGCACTTGGAATATCCCTTGGAGCGCCCATCGGGCTGACCTTTGTCACCCTGAACGCGATTCTGGTAACGGTGACGGAAGAAGTCGGCGGCCAGAACTTGATACCTTGGGTCGTTGGCGCCTGGTCAGTCGCCAGCGCGTCAACAGCGGGACTGGGGGGATATCTCAGCGATATATTCGGCAGACGAAATATCATCCTCGTCGGTAACCTTCTTGTCTTTATTGGAAGCATACTGGGGGCCACCGCTCGCAGTATTGAGGTCATCATCACTGCTCAAGCACTCGTTGGAATGGGCACTGGATTTCTGTTCGATGCCTTCGCTGCAGCCACCGAGATGCTCCCTAACAAATGGCGAGCACTCGCAGCCGGTGTTGTGGAGGCTGGAATCAACGTTCCCTGGTGAGTCTTCAGTATATAAATCGATCTTGGAATATTTCGTGTTAACGTGATCTCCGTGTCTAGGGCCACGATATCCGGGGTCCTCGCCAACGCAGTCGCCCGGTACGCCAGTTGGAGATGGATATACTACATCGCGATCCTTTGGAGCTTTCTTGCGTTCAAAGCTACGGCACTCCTTTACTGGCCTGTCTCACGACCAAGGGGCGACTTCCACAAGACTCGTGGACAGCAGTTCAAAGAGTTGGACTATGTGGGCTTGCTCTCTATCACTGCTGGTCTGGTCATACTGGTCAGTGGCCTTACTCTAGGCGGCGAGACCTACCCTTGGGATCACCCGTTTACCGTTGCTCCACTCGCTGTCGGGCCTGCGGTCTTACTACTAGGATGCATATACGACTGGACGGTGGCGGCCAACCCGATGATCCCGCTCAAGCTGTTCAAGCCCATCATGTTCCGCCGATACGTCGCCATACTCATCGTTCTATTCATGAGCGGCATGAATTTCCACGCACTGAGTACTTTGCTTCCACAAGGATCTCTGCTGATGTTCACTACGGATGGGATGGAGATAGGCGTCATGTCACTACCCAACACGGTGATCCAGCTTTTCGTTGGTGTCATTTTGCCGATATACTCCCACAGGGTTCATGAGTATATCCCACACTGCACGATCAAATGGCAAGTGGTGGCCATGACGGCGATGCAGGTTGTTTTTCTCGCCCTTTCAGCGGCCTCCGTCGACCCAAACAACTATTACGCATACATACTTCTTACTGCCCTCGGGGTGTCGATGTTCACGGGGGTCACGGTTCTCTCCTATGCAATCGCTGGAATGCACGTCCCTCACTCGCAACTGGGCACAGCGCTTGGGTTTCTCGGGACCTTTCGATCAACCGGCGGGGCCGTTGGGAACGCTCTCTTCCGTTACATCTTCCAGAGCGTATCGAAACATATGACTGCGTCAAGGCTCCGTCCTGTCTGCGAGAGGCTTGGTGCGTGTCCGACTGAGGATGCATTCAACAAGCTCCTTGTCGATGCCGTGGCCTTCAACCAAGGAGCCCCGGGACAGCTCACGGACTTGAGTCCCGAGGTACGGGGTGCCGTGCAAGACGCATTGAGAGGTGCATACGGCTACAGCTTCAGGATTGTTTTCTGCGCCACCATTCCTCTCGGGGTTATCGCCCTGCTCTGCGCGCTCTGTATCGACGACCCCCACGCCTTCATGAACAACCATGTACAATTTCGAATGTATGAGCGGGCAACGCTTGGCTTCCGCAAGTCAGACAGCCCAGCACCCACCGGAGCCACGGTCCTGTTTCCGGGGCGAAAGAAGGATCTTGATGGGAAAGATGGAGAGATGGAACTGACGAGGGTGCCATCCCAGAGCTCGCAGGCAAAACTCAACCCTGACACGAAGTCCATCTGAGCCGGAAGCACGGCTGCTTCTTCCATGCGAGATTATTGTGGGAAGCTGGATGAAAGATAGGAAGGGAAAAGTGACGCAAGCGTCCATTCGTATCGAGATAATTGTAATTCTACAGTGCATGATCCTTCGTGCGAACTGCTCCTTATCCTGATTGCAGTGACCGAACACGCGTAAGCTCGGAGATCGCAAGATTCAAAACCCAGAGTTGCAGGTCTTCTCGGCCGACGATAGTGGATGCAGGTCGGTGCTGTCCCTCCAAACCTGGTCTGTGGTTATCTCGCTGCACATTCCCCGGGTCGATCAACGTGGTTGCGTAAAAGTTACGCCTGCCAGTCCAGTGCACATGGCCGCCAAGCCAATAATGGGACGGTGTTAGGACGATCTAGTCTATCAGGGGTAGCGCTGTCGCACGCAACGTGTTTCAAGACGGGAGCTGAACGTCAACGCGCCAACTGACGTCCTGGAATCTATGACTGCCGACACGTTCGCTCTCAGCTCCTACCATCCAACTGCATCCCCTCACTCACCGCTATCCAATAGTCCATTTTCGCAGCCGGGGGAAAACACCATCCAGCATGGCAAACCCGTCCCCGCCCACACGGCACGCCCTGTCGTGGCTGACAGATGCCAATTACTTTAGCATGTAAGCTCCCCATGTTCCACATCCCGGCCGGGCCACGCGAGTCGCGCGCTTCAAAGCTTGGCCTGGCCGTGATCATGGATGGTTGGGGCGCGTGACTTACTGACCGGCATATCAGACCTGCATGGTACCCAATCTACTTCCTCACCAGCCAACTGCGTCGCCTGCCCTACCCGGACGCCGAGTATCGTGGGAAAACAGTAATCGTGACCGGCGCTAATGTGGGTCTCGGCCGGGAAGCCGCGCGTCACTTCTGCCGCCTGGGGGCGGCCAGAGTCATCCTGGGCTGCCGTGACCTCGACAAGGGCAGGGCGGCAGGGGCCGATATCGAGGCGTCCACGTCGAGGGCGGGCGTCGTGGGCGTGTGGCAGCTCGACCTCGGCAGCTTCGAGAGCGTCAGGGCCTTCTGCCGCCGCGCGGAGACCGAGCTGGATCGCGTCGACGTCGTCGTCGAGAACGCCGGCGTCGCAATCGGGAGCTATGTCGAGTGTGACGGGGGGTTCGAGAGCACCATAGCCGTCAATGTCGTGTCGACTTTCTTGATGGCTCTGCTCATGCTGCCTGTTCTGAGGAAGACTGCGGCACGGCACAATATCGAGCCGACACTGGTGGTGGTGTCCTCGGACGCTCACCTATTCGTACGTGGATCCTTCAAAGATCACCTGCATTGGCGATATCCGAGCGAGTGGCTGACATTCACTTGAATAGGCAAGGTTTGCCGAGCGGCACCAGCCGAACATCTTCCAGGCCTTCAAGGGAAGGGAGAACATGACCGAGGACAGGTACAACCTCTCAAAGCTACTGGAGGTCTTCGTCGTTAGGCAGCTCGCTTCTGAGATGGCGCCTAACGACCCTGTAATCATCAATGCCCTCAGCCCTGGCTTTTGCCAGACGACCTTCTTCCGTCATGCTCCTGGCTTCCTTCGGGCGGTGCTCGAAATTGGCGTACGTATCATAGGCAGAACCTCAGAGGTGGGCTCGCGAGCTTTGATGGCTGCGGCAGCCGGTGGCAGAGAGACACACGGCGGGTATATGGACAACTGCAAGCTCCGAGATCCGGGCCCCTTTGTCCTGAGCGAAGAGGGCGTCCAGCTTCAGAAACGGGTGTATGATGAGCTGTTGGAAGTGTTGGAAGATGTTCAGCCGGGCATCACAAAGAATATCCGCGCTTGAAAAGAAGAACTTGGGGTTGTTCGCATTTTGTAGTCACATCAAATAATTGATTGATTGATCCCGAGTCACTGTGAAAAGGTCGCCAAACATCATATTACACGCTAAGGCTGCCAAGGTTGTAGAGAAAGCATGAAGTGAAATTCCATTAATATTACAAGAATCAAACTCTCAACCATTGTTGCTTCTCATCACTTCTCATAACAAAATTCCTAATGTGCTCTCAATTTCCCAGATCCCTCTCAGCAACCGCTTTTCAATGGCGGTGTCGGGTGCGGTCCAGTGTGGCAGGGGCGGTGGTCTTCACAGTAACAGGGACGCTGTCTGTCTGCTCAGTCCCCGCTTTGTTCCAATTGAGAGTGTAGGTATCAGTCTCTCCCGTGGCCTTGGCCCAGAACTGAGCCTCGTAGGTGGAGCCGTCGCTCCAGAAGGCCTGCTTGCCAAACAGGAAGAAGCCAGTGGTTGATGCGTCGGCAGGCAGGGTGTCATTGGGCGCTTTGAACCCGCATGGCTCATAGACGGTGTCTGAGTTGACGATGTAGAACACTCTGCCAGTATCAACCGGCAACTCTGGATCGGTGCTGTTGGCAGTCACATTCCAGGTAGCATCCATGGATGGTGCGGACCCTGGGTCACCGTTAGTATTTCTGAGATGCACAGGCACATCGAATGTATCGCAGTGTAGGCCCGGGAGGGTAGTTGTTTCTCTTACAGGTCAACTCAGTGAGGTTGGTACCAGGTGAAGCAGCGATGTACGCTGTGCCTGTATGTCGGTTGTATGGTTAATTCAGTCCCGTGGGGAAATTTATCGCGTGCAAAGCCCCAAGCATTGACAGACTGAGACTTACCGTTGGGCCCAGCGTACACCTCGAGTCCGGATATGCCCTTGCCGTAGGCATACAGTTTTGTGCTTTCATCACGCTTGGCATGTCCAGCCGCCACGACTGTCACAAGCGAGAGCGCGAGAGTGAGAGTTTTGAAAAACATTTTTCCAACGAAGAGAGTGACTGAATTGTGGGGGGTAACGAGTGTAGAGGCAGAAGTTGCGGAAATCGGCTCAGAAGAACAATGGGGAAGCACGAGTTAGAGTATATAACGCGAACAGGAATGGATTGTCAAGTTTGAAGCTGCTCAGACTTGATGTGGAGATATACGCTTGCCGGCGTCTGCCTTACTCATGGGCGGGCCACTCATGTCGTTGATTCAATGTTCGGGCGTTGGTGGCTGTTCTCCGAGCGACCGAGATGGATGCTCGACCCCCTGCGTGCTGACGCGGCTCAGTCTCGTACCTGAAGAGCCAAAGGACGTGCATCAAGTGACCGACCCTCAAGGGTGTGTGCACGCCCCGGAAATGATTGCAGGTGTCGAGGTTTGCGAGTCTTGGCCGCCCGTGTGTGTGGGGAGGTCGCAGTGGAGGCAACCCGAGCCGGAACGGATCCGGTGGATCAGAACATTATGCGTCTTCGCATTCACCTAGCCACCTCCTGGAACAGGGCTTTCGTAGGAGAGTCTGGGGTGAAAAAAAGAGTTAAAACAAGACTAATCATTCTAAATGAGTGCGGATCACTGTGGGTCATTTTGCCAATATTTTCCGATAAGAAAGCCACTACATCACGCGTATTGAGTATTGGCCTTGAGGCGTTTCTTCGGCAGTTGAGGTCTATGCTCATACAATTTATGGGGCTATAAGCTTTGAAATAGGCTTGAAATTCCCCGGCAGCGGATCTACATCTCTTGGTCCAATGACGTTGAACGGCATTGTAATATTCTATTCAGAGTCAAATCTAGGCGATCGGTTCGGAGAAGACCTGGCACTGCTCGCAATCAGTTGCAATTTCTCTTGTAGAGTTATTGATAGCGCACAATGATACCATTCATGGCTATTATCGTGCCCACCATTTTGGGAAATTAGGACATCCCGCCCTCAAAGACACGGCAGGAACTCCATCACGTAGGCTGACTGCATATCGTCGCTGCATGTGCTCGTGCAGAAGCGCCATCTGGACCATCAATAGAAACGTGAACATGCGTTGGCGCCAACTCCTTTTCCTAGAAAGGAGGATGTGCCGGCCAAGCTGAAATCTGTTGGGCTATGGTTGCCACACTATATGCACTCGCCGTGGCTTTCATTCGGCTGACATCTGTGCCTCCATGGCGCAGGGGCCTCTGACCACTTCGACATCACACGAGCGAACGCGAAGTGGGCGAAACATCAGATTCGTAGCCCTCAAGTCCCAGTGCAGATCTCTATGTAAACAAATAGCGGGAGGATCTGTAGATCGAGTTCATAGGTTACGCAAGTGCACTGAAGCAGAATGGATGAACACATGTTTCGAGTCTGTGCAACCTAAGCCAAAGCACGAAACATCTCCACGTGCAGAGCGACATACAACCTGGGGGCCCGTTCCCGTAGGATGTATCGCCAAAGGAGCGCTGGTGCACAATTGCCGGGGACCGGTTGGGTTCTGTTCCTCGTTTTCGGAGAATATATCCACAATTTGTGACAAGCTTACCCTTGATACATCCCACGCAGCCCGCGGGTGCCCCCAGCCAATATGACAGGGCGGTGGCTTACCGAGCGGCTATATCAGCCAGCTTAGCGAGGGATCCTATCGTTCTTGAATTTCGGGATGGCCCGTTCAGTAATGTTTGGGCGTTTGTTGTGTGGGTTCTGCTGACGCGTAAGCCGGGTCGTCTGTGCAGCAAACAGCGATCCACTCGATGCTGCGCTATAGTAGCATCCCCAAATGTTTGAGACTTTCTGAAGACCGCACATGATCATGATAGATTTTACAGTACGAGCACTCACAACTCTGCGTGCCAGTGCATCATGCATGATTCAATGGTGAGAAGCAAGCAGTCATTATCCGATGCGTCGTGCGTTGGCGAAGCTTCCGGCCTTGCCTTGTCTTCTTGTCAGGGATGCGGCGAGTGTTGACTTTGACCGCCATGAAAAGTGAAAGAGGCTCGTGCATACTATCTGCAGGCATATCCCAGATGTTGCAGTGTGCCATTTTGAGCCGCATAGATACCGCGTGGGGAACTCGCATCCCAAAGCGGACATGGCAATTACGAACCGACGTATCTGGACCCCCTGGCGGCGTACGTGGACTGGGGAGAGTCGGGCTCGGAAAAGTTTCAATAGATCCGACTACTACGCTGATATGGCCGTGCCTGCAGATATCCTGCCTTGGGTGACATGGATCTTGTGTCCACTTGACTGGGCAAAGATCCATCATGCATTATCGTCACACCCTCACCTATACCACACACACGAGAATACGAGCGAGGTCTGCAGGAGGGTCGACTCTCGGAACATCGACGAGCAATGGCCACGGGTCTCTAGTTCACCCCGTACATGACACCAGCGACTATCTGTGACACCCTCCTGAGATCCACCTCAACTCGGCCGAGGCCAAGCGGCAGGAGGCTTGAGTGTGCAGATCTGACTCGGCTGCCGATGAACTCAGGACTTGGTGCTCGCCTGTCCAAGACAATGTGGGCCGATGCATACTCTCGTGGTGTTGACCACGCCGGCCACGGTGGTGTTCATAAAGTCTCGACGAAGTCGTCGTTGGAATACTCGACTCATCTCCATCCTCAGCACACCTCTCTCTTCTGCCCTCGACTATAAACAGTCGTTCCATTTACACACAGCTCCTTTCTAGCTGGTCTTTCGTTCTATGAGCCCCACCACTTTCGTTTTCCTTTGAGCCAAACCAGCACATCATTCATTCAGACATCATGGGGCTCAAAAGTGCATTGCTCTCACTCCTCACATTCGTGCCACTCATTACGGCAGCTCCTGGCCTGTCTTCGCCATCATTGTCTAAGCGACAGGGATGCGTGAACTCGGCTGATGCGCGGAACTGCTGGGGAGATTTTGACATCTCCACCAACTACTACGATGAGGTCCCTGACACCGGAGTTACCCGTGAATATTGGTTCAACATTGTCAACACTACCGCCGCTCCTGACGGAGTGGAGAGGATAGTCTTGGCGGTCAATGGAACAATTCCGGGACCAACCATCATTGCGTAAGCGACCACATCCTCCCTCCTCGTTACCTCGCGCAGTAATTGACTTGCTTTTCTCTTAGTGATTGGGGTGACACGGTGGTTGTGCATGTGACCAACTCCATGCAGGACAACGGCACCTCCATCCACTTTCACGGAATTCGCCAGAACTACACAAACCAGAATGACGGTGTTGCTGCCATCACCCAGTGCCCTACGGCTCCTGGCCAGACCACCACATACAGGTGGAGGGCTACGCAGTACGGTTCATCATGGTGGCACAGCCACTTCTACGTCCAGGCATGGGACGGCGTGTTCGGCGGCATCATCATCAACGGGCCTGCCTCAGCCAACTACGACGTCGATCTGGGCTCCATGATTCTGGCCGACTGGTCTCATGACACTGCGGATAATCTGGCCCTCGTGTCTCGTGTCAGCGGTCCCCCCTCCATGGACACTGGGCTCATCAACGGTACCAACACCTTCACTCAAGATGACGGCACTGTGGTCGGAGCGCGCCACGAGACAGTCTTCACTGCGGGAACTCGATACCGCATCAGGCTGGTTAATGTTGCTGCCGACACTCATTTCAAATTCACGATTGACAACCACACCATGGAGGTCATCGCGAGCGACTTTGTCTCAGTCAATCCCTATTCTACAGATGTCGTGAACATTGCCATTGGCCAGCGATACGACATCATCGTCACCGCCAACGCCACGGCCGACAACTACTGGCTGCGCGCTATTGCTCAAACATCCTGCTCTAATAACGACAACCCGGGAGACATCAAGGGCATCGTCCGCTACGACAGCACTTCCACAGCAGACCCGACCTCCCACGCAAACGACAACGCCGCAATCGACGAGTGCATTGATGAGACAAACCTGGTGCCCGTCAACAAGGTCGACGCCTCCGACCTGGCCGACATCTCAACCGACTTCTCCGTCGCGGTGGCCGCCTCCGCGGGCCGCTTCTACTGGTCCATGGGCAACAGCACCTTCATCAACCAGTGGAACTACCCCTCGCTGCAGCAGGTCAACGACAAGAACGACACCTGGTCCTCCGAGCAGAACATGTACCAGCTGCCCAACGCCAACGAGTGGGTCTACTGGATCGTCCAGACCAGCCTGGGCGCCGCGCACCCCTTGCACCTGCACGGCCACGACTTCTGGGTCCTCGGCCAGGGCGTCGGCAAGTATGATGCCGCCACGGCCAACCTCCAGACCGTCAACGTGCCGCGTCGCGATGTCGTGCTGCTGCCGGCCAGTGGCTGGGTCGCCTTCGCTTTTATCACGGATAACCCTGGTGTAAGAAAATATGAGCTTCCATTTTGAAATATTTGTAACCCACGTACTAATTCTGTCTTTCTTCAGGTCTGGCTCACTCACTGCCACATCGCATGGCACACATCAGAGGGTCTCGCCGTCCAGATGGTCGAGAGGCAAGACGAGATTGCGGGTCTCATCGACGCCGACGAGCTGAATGACACGTGCGACGCCTGGAACGCCTACGCCACGACGGCGGGCCTGGTCCAGGACGACTCTGGCTTATAGGCTGCGGTTTGTCCATTTGTCGATATGCGGGTCTGGGAATTTCATATGTAGATATTGAAGAGGGATACCCGAGCGCTCTTCTGTTGTATTAATAATTTGGTAATTAGCGTAATGTGTGGGCTCCAGCCCAGAATAATACAGCCTTTAAGCAGCATCACATAGCCGCATGGGCTCTAATTTCGTTGAATATTGTGATTCCGTCTTCGTTTTCTTCCTTTACTGTCCGACTGGGGACCCTGCTGTCGAGCCTTACACCATCCATGGCATTGGGAACAGCCACACTATCAGTTGTCCATTTTCTTTCTTTCATCTATTATTTTCCAGCCTTGAAGCTCTTTGTCATTGTAATGAGATTATTATCACACATTTTGTTCACATTTCCCTGCAACAAGTCTGCTTGCATATGGGCACCCAAATTTGGGGAGAGTCACTCGAGGAGAAATTAGTGTGGTGGCTCAGCTGAGGGACAACTTAGTAAGCACAGCCTTCCAATCTGTCTGCCTGATCTTTCTTTTCCTCTTTTCTCATCTTGTTTTCTTGCCCCACACGATTTTCCTGGTTGCCCATAGGCCCTGACACCTGGAACGATCGACTCAAATTTCTTGGACACCATGGGACTCGAGCTTTACATTCCGCCTTGTGTCAACGACACCGCTCACCCGCTCCACCCTCCATCCCTCGAGAAGCCTTTGTGTCACGATTCCGAACAGGGGCATATCGAAAATAGAGCAAATTATCTAGTATTCTAGTCTATAGATAATAAAGCGGGGTACTCATATTTAAATATAATAAAGTACCCCAGAATAGGGTCCTCAACATATAATATACCCCCTAGATAATAAATAATTATCTAAAATATTAATATATACTTACTATTATACTCTATTAATAATAGTAAGGAGAATTAGCGTAGTACGGCCTATTTATATCCTAAATAGGGATAATAGGGTGCTTAATTACCTCTATATAATAAATAGAAATAGGAGCTTATAGGGACTATAATACTAAGTATAATAATTATATAAAGTTTTAAATAAAGATAATTAAGTATCTAATAATATAATGGAATGGAATAATAATAGCCTTTATACTTCTTAAGTACTTGTAAATATACTTAAACCCTTAACTTCTACCCTATAACTTAGACTTTCTCTACTTATTAAGTATATGTAAATAATTCTTAAGTGTATTAAGTAAGTAAGTAAGTAAGTAAGTATATATATATATATACATAAATATATATATATATACATAAACACATATATATTATATCTTTTACTATGGAGGATAGCTCCTCTAATGAGTTAATTCTGGCTTATCCTTTTATAAGTAATTCTTTTTGAGTTTTTAGCGGTATATAGGCTAAGCTTATAGTTAAAGTGCCCGGGCCCTGCCCTGTTTTGCTGTGTGTGTAAGGAGTAGGCTGTAATTATAGCTAGAATTGTAAGCTTAATAATAGGTAGTACAGAGCTTTATAGTATTAATAGATTTTAGGAACTACTCTTCCTAGCTATGGGCCCTATTACTATAGGTACTTAGTAAGCTATGCCCTACCTTATCTTACTATGCGTATAAGGAGTAGGCTGTAATTGTAGCTAGAATTGTAAGCTTGATAATGGGTAGTATAGAGCTTTATAATACTAATAGATTTTAGGAACTACTCTCTCTGGCTATGGGCCCTATTACTATAGGTGCTTAGTAAGCTACGCTCTGCCTCCCTTGTGTGTACTCTGTGCTGGGTGGCTGCTTTATTAGAGTGTGTTTTGAGATTATTAGTGCCTAGTATATTAATTGTTATATACAGTGCTTTTTAGGGTATAAGTATTTTTACCTACTAGCTGTAGTGTATACTCTTGCCTGGGAGCTAGTTTAGCTACTTAAGGTTAAGGCTAATAAGAAGGTAAGAAGTTTATTAAGTCTCTTTAAAATACTTGTTTTGCTAATAAAATAGCTTATTTTAGGAGATTACTAAAGTATGATCTGCTATTTATATACTTTTTTTAGAGTATTTAGAGGAGTATACCTCCGAATAGCCCTCTAAAGAGGAGGAAGAGGATAAGGATAATAATAAGGAGGATAAGGAGGATGAGGAGGCTAATAAGGAGATTAAGCTTATGGGCTATATTATTTAGTGTACTGAGTGTAAGGAGGTACTTAAGGAGGGACTTTGTACTCTTATTAATTTCCTTTTTAAGGAGTAAATTTTTTAGTATACTTAGTTTTGTGTAGGGGGGTTAGGCCCTAAAATTTAAAAATATAAGTTTTTATGCTCGGTTAAGTATTTTATGGATATTATAAAAGTTTAATAGTAATTAGAAATACTTAAAATAAGCTTATAAGAGATTTTTTGTAAGCCTATTTGCTAGTATAAGCTTAGTTAGTAGGTATTTTACTTTAAATATCCCTTTACTATGCTTTTATTTTAACTATATGTTGTGTATATTAATATGCCTGAGCTTTATAGTAACCCTTCTATGCTTATTAATAATTAGCTAAATTATTTATTAATTATTATTATAGAGCTTTAAGGAGCTTCTTATATTAATAGCTAAGTTATAAAGTAATTACTTTAATATAATAAGCTTCTTTTTAGTATATACTACCCTTAATAGCTTAGCTTTAGTAGTAAATATAGTAACTATATCTTATTGAGCTGCTCTCTAGCTTATAAGTCTATTATATAATTTAACTATATAGCTATAGGAAGATTATTTAATTTTTATATTATTTATAAAAGAAGTATTTAAAGTAAATACTAGGATTTCCTCTTATTTACTCCTAAATTAAATAGTAAGTGTATGAGTAGTGTATAAATACAATATATACTAATTGGCTATAGTATAGTGCTTGGGTTCTAGATTAAGAAGATAAAAAGAGAGCTATGTAGTTATAAATACTATATTTACTTAAATTATTATTATAGTATATAGAATTAAGCTAACTTTTTTTTAAAAATTTTTAATTTATTTTTTTATAGCTTTTCCTTTGAATTTTGTAAGTAGTATGCTTAGTAGTAGTGTAGCTAGGGAAATTCCTTTTATAAAATTAAAGTGCTTAGTAACCTTCTTAATGTATAAATTATAAATAAGGTAGAGCCTATTAGTTACTTAATTTCTAAAAATTTATACCCTTAGGTATTACTAAGCGTCCCCTTAATTTTTAATTTTGTATATTTAATTTAGGTTATTAATAACTTTTTGAGTAATATCTTTATTATTTTGGTAATAAAGGACTAAATAATTATTTATATAGAATATTATAGTAATGGTTTTTTATTTATTTTAAAAAAGATAGTTTTCCTTATTATTTAATATAAGATTAAGCTTCCAAAGTGTTAAAGTAAATTTCTTATACTATAAAAAAGGAGTATTATGTAGCTTATAAATTATACTTTTAAGTTTTAAGTATTTCCCTAGTTCCTTGAATCCGTTAGGGAGCTTATAAAAAATAGGGTCCCCTTTTAGTTAAGTGTTTAGAAATATATTAATTATATTAAATTACTTAATTTCTAGGTTGTTATATACTGTAAGTGCTATAGCTATTTAAAATAATTTTATAGTAAGTATAGTAGTATAGGTGTTTTGTAGCGGGTTAATTAGTTGTATATTACCTTATATGTATAATTGAGCTTTATTATACTTTAGAAAACTATTTTAATTTTACTTATACTTAAAAACTTATTTAAAAGGGAATAGTTAGCTACTTATTTAAGCTTTCTCTACTTTTCTCTACGTTTTTATTTTTATTTAAGTATATAGTTTGAGATAAGCTATTTCCTTAAAAAGGTTTTAAGCTAGATAGTTTTAGAACTCTTTTTAATTTTTAGGTTTTAATTTGAGTATTTTAGACTTATAAATCCTTTTATTTTTTAAGAGATAGGTATTTCTTTAAGTTATGGAGTATTATTATACTATAGTATGGATTACTATATATAGGGTTTTGTATACTTAGTCTCTTTTTTTCTTAACCTTTAGCTAATTAGGTAAAAAGGTATTAAAGAATAGGGATTATTCCTAAGCTTTTAGGATATTAATTAGTTTATTTTTAGGGAGTATAGTAATAAAGATTCCGCTATTTTTTAGAGGTAAATTTCTTTAGTATTAGCTTATTTTTAAACTTTATTGCTAAGTATCCTTACTAGGGTGCTTAATAGTGGGTGGTAGTGGTGTATTTATGTGTATTATAATAGTATTACTAATTTCTTCCTTAGGTAGTAAGGAAGTTTTAATACTTATTTTTAAGATTTTAGGTGTAGAGATTTCCTATACCTTAATATTGCCCTACTTATTAGTATTAGTAGGATAGCTTAAAATTAAGGGAGTAACCTCCTAGGCTATATTAAGTAGCTTAGTATTTTTAAATACTTATTTTAGTATATATTTTAGGCTTTATAGGCTTATTATAATTTCTTTATTTACCCCTAAGCTTATAAGGGCTGTACTTATAGGCTTAGAAATAGAGATTTATTGCCTAGGCTACTTTTTATTTGGGATTCCAAATATCTATTATACTAATTATATTTCTAATATCTTTATATTAGTAATATTATTAAGGATTTTTAAGTATTTTACCTTACTTAATTTGTTGTTTTTATCCTTAGGTAAGTAAAAAAGTTACTTATTAAAAGTAATATTTTAAGTAATTATTACCTTATTAAGTATAGGAACCTAAATATAATAGATATTTAAGGCTTTATACCCTATAAGATACCTAATATAAGTATATAGTATTACTTTATAGGCTTATTTATACTATTCCGCTTTATAATTCTTATAGAGTAGGTATACTTAATAGCTATAGGTAAAGGTACTTAATTAATTAGGCCATAAATTTACTATAAGCTTATGAATTTATTAAGAAGTATATTAGTAGAAATATTAAGTAAACTATAATTTGAGAATATAATTAGGTGACTTTTATAAGCTTTCCTAATAAGGTAACTTATTATAAAGATATACTACTACTTTATAAGCCTAAGGCTAGAGATATTTAGGAAGGTTTACTATTATATATATTTTAATTAATTTTATAATAATTTCTTATCTTATATACTTACTTCCTCTATTAGGCTTATAGGTAGATATAGGGGTAGGCTTAATTTCAATTCCCTATTAAGTATATTAAGCTTTATAGCTAGTAGTACTATGCGCTAAGATTATTAAGGTATTATTATTTTAATAGATTTTATAAATAAATAGATTATATTTTACTTTTACTATATTTATAAATTCTTATAGTATTGTGAAAATATTTTCCTTAGACTTTATTATAAGTAGCTAAGGAAATAAAGTTTTAGAAAATTTATCCTTAATTACTAATAATTAATTCGAGCTATCTAGATTATAAGGAAAGTTAAATAAATTCTAACTTATGTACTAGAAAGGGTACTTTGAGTAGTCTTTAGATACTTATTTTAATATAACTTACTTTATATGTATAGTAGTGTAGTATTTATACTTAATATATAGTATGCCTTTTATTTTTACTTCCTATATAGCCTATACTAATATTCTTAGAGCTTCTAACCCTAAATATTTAAATTAGAGGTACTATAAAAGCTTTAAGTCCTTTCTTATAGGTAGTAGTTGTATAGAGTGTTTTTAGCTAAAAGTAAGTAGGGTAAAGATTATAATCCCTATTTTACTTAATTTAATTATAGTAGAATCCCTTATATAGATAGAAAGTAGCTTGTATTTAAGGAAAACTAGGTTATATTATTATTTTAGTTACTTAATTACTATACTTTTTTTAAGTATATTAAAGTAAAGTATATAGTTAAGACTAAGAAACTATACTTTAGTATTATTTAAGTAAGTTTCTGAGATAATATTAATATAAAAACCTTTAATTATAAGAATATTATAAAGCTTTAAATCCTTAGTATTAGGCCTTTACTCTTTATTTAGAGTATTATAGAGGATTTGTATTTTTTAACTTAGGATTAGAAAGGAGGTAGTCCCTACTTTAACTATTTTTCTATACTTAGCTATTTAATAGGTATTAGGTTTAAGTAGGTTTAGGGTATTAATAAGGTAGGATACTCTATAGTTATTAAGTAGGGTACTTTTTAATAGCTAATATGGGAGGTTCTAAATTATAGAGAATACCCCTAATTATTTAAGTAGTCCTTTTTTTTTAAAGAAGGTAATAAGCTTACTAGGGTAAGATACTTTTTTAGATTTAGAATTCTTCCCCTATTTAAAATTTAATTTATTTTTAATTTATCCTTTTTTAATAAGTTATTTTTAGAGTTTAGCAAATTTTAAAAGCTTAAGCTATTTCTAAATTTTACTTACCTACTTAGGAGTAAGTGTATTATAGCTAAGCTTTTGGGCCTTTTTAAAATACCCTTTAGTAGCCTATTCTAGAGTTATATAGTTAAGTAGTTTTTACTTATATTTCTTATACTTATTAGAGTAGTAGGAATAGTTAAATCCCTTAAAAAAGCCCCTTAAGTTTAATTTTTAGTTTAATTTAGGTTACTTATAAAGTATTATAAATATAGTGGGTTTTTTAAAAGTCCTATTAATACTTTTATTTGCTAATATTAAGAATTATTTACTAAGATTATTTAGTAATTATAAAGGCCTATTAAGCTTATTATTATATAGGATTTCCCTAAGGGCTTAAGCTACTTAGTTAGGGGCTATATATATATTAATAATATTTAGAAAATCCTTATAAGTAAGTATACTATTAACTTCCAAAAGCTTATAGGCCTATGCTTATTTAAATACTGGGTATTACTAAGTATACTATTTAAGGGGATTAATTTCCCCGCTTTTAGCTTTAGCGAATATAGCTTAGTATTCCTTAGTAGCTATAGTTAGGGTACTTAATTTTAAGGGTATAAGGTAGTCCCTTAATGTTTGAATTAGTTCTTAAAATATTATATTTTTTTTTTTAAAGAGTGAGATTTATATAGAAGTGAGTATAGTAGAGTCTATAGTTTAGTTTATCTAGTTTTAGACTTAATTATGGTAATTAGAGAGTATACTAGTTACTACTAATTTAGTAGATTATTTTTTAACTTATTTATTAAATTCCTTTTAAATTTCTTTCTTATTTAGTAGTAGAGGGCGCTAGGGATACTTGAGGTACTTAGCTTTAGGTAGTTCTTACTATTAGAAGATAGCCTGAATATATTAAGCTTTAAGCTTATTTTTATATTAAGTAAGTATATTATTAATTATAGTATACTTAGGAAGATTATTAAGATTATTTTGAAAATTTAGAGTATTTAGGTTAATTTAGTCTTAGATTTACTTAAATTTATAGTAATAATAGAGCTATAGAAATTAAGTTACTTAGCTTTTATAGTTCTTAAGGAGTATAAGACTAGTAGGAATAGAGCTATTTAGGTTAGTAGAAGATATAGTAATATTGAGAATAAGAGTATTTAAAATGATAAGAGGTGCTTGAAATATTTGTAATAATTAAGGGATTAGTTTAGAGCTGGGCTTATAACTATTATAATTCTAAATAGGGGTATATTGAAAATAGAGTAAATTATTTAGTATTCTAGTTTATAGATAATAGAGCGGGGTACTTGCGTTTAAATATAATAGAGTACCCTAAAGTGGGGTCCTTAACACATGACACTTTGAGAATCCAGATCGAGGGGCCCATAGTCGCCATACAGAAGCTCCTGCCCTCCATAACATGGCACACCGATTCATTTTCTCCACCGTTTCCGCAGCCAGCCGCCTATGAGCTTGCAAAGCTGACTTACCGAGTAGTGTATGGGCGGGACTCTCGTCCCGAGGTCGCTGGTGATGTATTTGTAAGGGATGAGTACTTGGGCTGGGTGATGGACGAGATACCGTACAAGTGAGTACACGCCCACCTGGTAGTTTTCGCGTCGCACTGATCATTCCTTTAGAAACATTGACTACTACGGCGTGACATTTGATCACCTAGTTCCGGCGGACGATGTCGGTCCAGACGTACTCCAGATAAACATCATCGAGATGGAGACAAATGACGGACCGTTTGCCCACGGTGCAGCGTATGCCAATGAACACCTCTTATTCCCCGTAGATCCGGCCGATTACGTGGGCAGGAAGGTGCTGGCTGTACCCAGATGCTGTCAAAAGAGGAAAGGCTCGCAGGATCGGGAGAGGATAAACAGTTCAGTGTCCGAAAGGGATTCCGAGGCGGAGAGCCTGAAGCCTGGCAGCTAGTGCCCGGGGGCGGCCCAAAGTCGGAATAGAAACAAATTTACTCTGCAGCAAAACAACTTATTCGCATAATTTTATAACTACACCTCTGCTTCATAGCAAAGACCCACTCAATCTCGACTGGATTGGTATCGTTCGTGCTGCCCCTCACTTTGCAACTCTGCTGAATACTACCGCCCGCCACCAAGAGTTCATGCTCCGAAAACTCGCCCAAGATCTTGCAACCAAGGTACTCGCTAAGGGCGCCGACCGTCGTCGTCTTTTGATCCCCGGGGCCGTTGATGACTAGCATGCGCGTAGCATTGAGCGGGTGTGGCTGCGTTGCGGCTCCTCTTGACGGTGCTATTTGCTTGCCGAGGGCATCAAACTTACGTTGCTGCGCGAGGAGACAGAAGCGCCTGGCGCTTTCGTCATTGGAAAATCCCATAAATGCAGTGTGTTCCACTCTCCTCTACGCCGGCTGCAATCAGCCTGATATCGATTAACCGCCTGGCGTGGCCGACCTTGACGATGGCTGTGGCGAGATCGCCGACGGTAACATACGGTGGGAGGAATAAGACGAGGGCGACACAGTGATCTCGCGCAGGCGACCCGTCTCGGTTGGAGGCTGATCCAGCTTGAGCATGGAACCATTTTCTTAGACTATCATTCCGGATACACAAAAGGGATCGGCGCATCCCGAAATCTAAATCAGAATGCTAGACATGAGTTGTTCCAGAGTATTGAGATCCTCGATTTCTCCAATGTACATGACATGCCTATCAGGCCGAAGAAGAATCATACACCCGGACGTGCGATCCACACCGTAACCCGAGTAAGCATTGCACTCCAAAGAAGGGCCCAAATCGTTGTTATCTGCGAACACGTTATCCCAGACTTGATCTGGAGATAGTGTTCTAGTGAGTAACAACGGTAGGTCAGAAAGCTCAATCTTGTCTCTCGAAGTGGTGTGCAGGATGAGAATATTCAGAAGACTGCTAGGATCGAGATTACGCTTCTGGATTCTCTGGACGAATGATTCGGGCTGTTCCAATGCGTGACCAAAGTTAAGAACTCGGTTCAGGGACCTTTTGTTGGATAGATCACCGGTAAAGAGTAACAGCTTGTACCGGGCGTCGCTTGGTAGTCGTTTTTCCAGGTCAACTGGGCCTCCGCTACCGTGTCCGATAACCCACGTGGTAGGCAGCCTTCGTCCCAGGATGGCGCCGGGAGCCAGGTACTGTTTGGATATCTTCTTGGCTACCAGCACCCCATCTGAGTACTCAATCCCAGTACCGGTCGTGAAAGGCACACCTTGGATCATTTGGTCGCGGACCATCTGGAGACCAGTGGCCGCGCCACTCATAAAGTCCCTCGCCAGTGTTTTGTCGAATTCTACGAGCTGCTTGCACGTGAGGCCACGCTCTTCGTCGTACGACTTCAAAATGCTTGGCTTGGCAATACCTTTTACCACATGCGATATTTTCCAGCCCAGATTGTAGGCTATTCCGTTAGAAATTTTCAGACAGGCTTTCCCGGGATACACTGACCATCTTGCATGCTGAAATTCAACCCAATGCCGGCCCGCGGCGAGTGGGTGTGAAGGGCGTCGCCGACCAGGAACACTCTGTTAGCTTTGGATAATTCCGTGCCACATCTCTGAGCTGATTGAAAAACCCCATGCCAATCATAAGCCTTGAAGTCGACCTTGTACGGGCGTATCAGGTGTCGGAACTGCTCCAGGATTACCTCAGGAGTGACGGAGGCCCTGTCGATTTGCCCGAAGAAAACTCCTAGGCGGATCATTCCATTTTCACGAGGAATGACCATCAAGGTTTTGTCCTCTCTCAAGACGATACATCGATTGAGTTTGTCCGCTTGAATCTGTTAGCTAAATCCCAGTATGGAAGCAAGGGCGTCTCCACTCACGGAAATCGGTCTCGACTTCACCGTCCAATGCAGCTCCGACGGACTCGAAAGGTTCTCCCACCATGTCGATTCCGATCTTGTTGCGCACCAAACTGCGAACACCATCCGCCCCAATCACATACTTGGCTCTGATGATCTCGTCCAAGCCTTCCTTCCCACTAGATCGGTGACGAATGGGATGATGATCTTTGGCTCCGCTGCCAGGCAGCGGTCGAGTTCCGTTGGCTACGTGCTGTAGCTCTTCATCAGTCATATGATGAACGGTCACGCTAACTGGGAAAGCGTCTGCTTCATTGATCGATGAGTTGTCAATCTCAAGGTCAATGGCCTCGACTCCGCGTTCCACTTCAAGATCGTGCAAATGTTTCATCGCACCCAGCATTGACCGTTCAGTTCGGCCTATTGTGAACATTAGGATCGCGATCGTCCTGCAGGAATCTGCTGCACATACCTTGCTGGATTGCCATCAAAGGATAGCGGGTCAGCTCAGGGAACCATTCGGAAACTCGCATGACACGCTTGATCCCTCCTTCGCCGTCATCACCCTGAAGCATAGTCAGCACAACAATCACTCGCCGTACATGCTGTGACATGTCAAATGGATGGGTTAGACAGACCCAATAACTCGATTCATGGACTTCGCAGGCAGCCCCGAACAGATCATTAGCGAAGCCGAAGGATGCGAGGATCTCGGCGGTGCGAGGCTGGATGCCATCAGCCCTGCCTTTAGACACGTCGGCGTTAATATCGATTATACGAGTGTCTATACCGCATTTGGCCATCCACAAGGCAGCCATGAGCCTAATTAAACGTCAGCTATAGCGGGAGCGCCACATTTCAATGTGTGTTCTTACCCTGATGGCCCAGCCCCTACAATCAAAACATCAGTAGTTGATTGGATTGTTGATTTCATAGTGTTGCTCTGAATTTCTTATAAACTTAAATTCCGATTACCTTGATAGGCTTAAGGACTCAAGGATCTTTAGGGGAGTCTATACCATACCCTACCCACCTTTAGTCATACCCACCTTTAATCACTATTTTATACATAACTTAAGGGTATTTAAATAGCTATAACTTAATAAATTATTTTTATATATACCTATTAGTAATATTAAAATAATTATAAAAAATTACTTAATTATTTAATCTAATTAAATATTAAATTATATACTTACTATATACTATAATTTACTCTAAAACTTCTAACTTAAATATATCTTAATTATTTTCCTTTTCCTTATCTTTAATTTTAACTATAGCTACTTTCTAATATTTTTAAGGCCTAAAAAGTATATCTAAAACTTCTATAATAAAATTCTTATCCCCTATTTTAAATATAATTATAAACTCTATATTAGGATTAAGTATACTCTTCTAATATTTTATCTTCTCTTAAACCTCTTTTTTAGCTTTAAGGCTAGTATTTTTTTATTTTAATAAGGTAACTTATACCTATAATAAGTTAATTTTATTAATAACCTTCTTAACTTTATATCTAGCTATTTTATTATTTCTCTAAGCTAAATTTAAGATATAATCCCTAATTATATAATTTTTATTAACTTTTTCTATAAAAAATTAACTATTAGTATTATTAAAATTAAAATTTTTATTAAATACTTTAATCTTTAACTTAGGAGTAATATTTAATTATATCTCGGAATATTATAATATATTTTTATAAGAAATTAAGTAAATACCTATATACTTAAAAATATTCTTAATAATCTACTTATTAATAGCTTTATAGGCTTTAATAAAATATCTAATAAAATGAATCTTACTAAGGGGACTTAAATTTATTTAACTATTTAAATCCTTTATTACCTTATTAAATACCTTTTTAAATATACTAAAGATTCTATTATTAAAAAACTATAGGCTATAAAAAATATATACTAAAAGCTAGTATAAATAAATATTATATTTATAGTATATAATTATAAAATTAATACTTTA
>JBBWSL010000114.1:0-175590 GCA_038088545.1 Diaporthe humulicola
CTTTATATACATATATAGTGCTATATATATAAAAGTACTTAGTGTTAAATGTTAATTTATTAGTTAGTAATTGATAATTACTAATAGAAAGTCTTTAATTAGTTAGCAATTACGAGGCTATTATTAGTTAGACCTAAAGAATTACTGACTAATATTAACTAATTTGGCTAATTAGTTAGTTAGAATTAGTTAAGGCTCTTACTAGTACTAACTAACTAAATTTTACACCCTGTACCTACATGGTATATTAGGGGCTGTGTATTTATTGCACTGATGTATTTTGTTTCCCTCGCGAATCACTGCATTATTTACTGAAGTTGGTGTTCTAAGTATGGCCTATTATTTATTCCGCCAGGATCTTCCACAGAGATATTACCCACAGGGACTGGAATCTCTCTGATCTGGAGCTTTTCACTCGCAGCTTGTAGTTCTTGCATGATATTTGTTGTATCATTGAGGGAGAGATTCAATGAAGTATTATTGCTGGGCACAGTCATCAACATCACAAAATTATGAATACCATGGTCTATGCAGAATTCCTCTCCAACCATTTCGATTCATCTACATGTGTCTCACTCAGCAAGTAATCGAGATCACCTCTATAGGTCGCCATCTTCATGTTGTTGGCCACATGCGCGGGCGATGATTTCACTGCAGCCGGACTTCATGCATTAGCCTCGCCTGCAGTTTGACCCAGCCATGGGTCCGAGAGCCGTCTGTTGACAACATGTATGAAACTGACCTCCTAATGGCCAGTGGTGCGTGGAATAACGATGGCTTGCTGCTGAATGTGGACCCCAACTGCTCCAACCTGCATTTACCGTCTGCACCCACCAGGGACTGCACATCCATGCAACATCAGATATGTTAACCAGGTTCCTGGACGGTCCACCCATCACCGCCTGCAGAGCTACCCGTTGAGGGCTACCGGGTTCATCCGACTTGAGATTGGCTCATGTGATGGTCATCCAAGTGGTCCGCACTTAACCAAGAATGTCTCCAGGTATTGCGGCTGCACATGAGACGGCAGCGGCAACCTACATCAGGGCCCAACAGTACATTCGCCACCGAGGACTTTCGTTTGCAGCGCAAAGTGACTCAGGCCCCAGTCCAGGTAGAGGAAAGCTGCTGGTATCCGATGGTTTGGTCATCCGGAACTCACACCGAACCAGTTCATCCCCACGTTTTCTTGGACTCGAGCATGGCAGAGAGAGCTGTACTTATCTTGTGACATCTGCGGTGACTTGGAAGATAATTACTCTAAAAAACTCTGTGCGAATGTCCACTCATTTATGAAAGCAGTCTAGTCATGTACGGCATGTTCAAACTGGTGTCAAGTGAGCAAACCTGCAGAAAACGTCGCAGCGCATCTAGGCACATAGGATGGGGCCGGGATCCCCAACGAACACCAGAGGCACCCAATCGGATACACAGAGTTTCGTGCATGATCTTGCATATTATGTGTTTGTACCGAGCGATTCTGCAGTCATTGACACCTACCATCCACTCCCTGTCCTGGCTGTCGTGCTCCCACCATTTCTCCCCACCAGCGTACAACACACATGGTTACAACACGATACGACCTGTGGGATCTGTAGACAGTCAAAGTTTCCAAGTGTTAGAGTCTCCATAGAAAACATGAACCAGGTGTTGCCTTCATTCTTTTATGCTCAAGCTTTTGGGAAGAGTCTGCGATCGTTGCCCCACCGATGACTGACTGTTCAGCGTCCTGCGATGAGTGTGGATTAAAGTCACTGAGCTCAGGGTAGCCTGCGGATCGACCAGCTCAGTCTTCATCCAGAAAGTTATTGGCGGGAGGATATCCATGATGATGCACCAAGAATGATATGTGAGAGTATTACCTGACAGGTGACATACCTCCTTTCTCTCCCGTGGAACAAGGCCCTTGTAGGCAAGATGAGCATGCAATCTTGCTTTTCACCCCGGATTCTTGTCGAATCGGAGATGACAGCGAAGGTAGATTAGGACTACGTTTTTGGAAATATTGGTTTTCATGTCCTGAAAGGCATTCACACCACGCTCGCGTTGTCAACAACCCTCTGCCTGGTGTATTTGGAGAGGCCCGGCATCGTCCGTGTCCGTTCCAACCTTTTCAAGCCAGCCCATAGCAGCACCGTCTTTTCCTAGTATACTTTCAAAGGGAACGTGGCCCGCAGGCTTTTGCACTCCAAAAATCTTTGAGCTATTGTTTACGTTCGTCCTGCTAAAAAAACGTTCGTCCTGCTAAAAATGACCACATCCACCCTCGGCTCAGAGTCATAGGCACCTCTTGCACGCACTCGAGCAGGCAACCAAATCCTCAGCCCTTGACTTCAAGGCAGGCAGAAGCAACTGAGTGAACGCGCTCCTACGAACTCCAGCCTGAGATCTAGCCCCTCCCAAACTGCAAGCTCTGCCCAACAGTTCGGCGGCCTTAATCGGCAGCTTGCCTTCAACCCGCATACGGAACCAAACCTCCAGACCGCCTCTCCTCCAAGACCAATCGCCTTACACGCCTTACCATCCAGCAGAAACCCGTCACTCTTCCGTAACTGTCACTGGTGCGGCCCTCACACCAGCGATCATCCCATCTTTGCGATACCATCCAGCCTACCGAAGACCAACAGCTATAGACTGGTGGGGCAAAATTCCAAGCACGACAACCTCGTTAGGCAGAGACGCCGCAAAGCGCGACAGGAAGCTAGATTGCACAACATCAGCGGTGAGAAATACTCAAAATCCATTCGCGCAACGTAATCTCGGCGACGGCGAGGAACTGGGTCGACTAATGCTTTCGACCCCTCGAGAAGGAAACCTCGCAGACAGCAGGAAGGCGGCTCACGTCCGCAAGATGTTTAACAGAGGCCCAGGCCCCGCTGGGATGGTCTTAAACCAAGGGCAGGGTCTCTATGGTCCATTGCCCGATGCTGCCTTTGACTTTGACCTCACAAACCCGAGCTTTTTTCTGAAGCAGAATCACCAAAACCTGTGCTTCTTGTCACGAAAACAGGCTGCTTTCGGTGCCAGCATTCAGAACATGGCGACTGGTCGCAGTGGAATCCCTCGCGGCAGTCTTAATGGACAGAGACCCGAGCATCAGCAGTACCATGTTCGGGCCAACGACTTCGAACAGTCCTTGGTGTGGTTTCAGAACGTGAGACGCCTCTGTCCTGTTTCCCTTTAATCCTTTGTCTCATGTCTCGGGAAAGAGTGTCCACTAACATCGGGTTCTCTGACAGATGGCAGACCCCAACGAAGCGTTTCGTGGACCGACTGGCAACGATGCTCCTCTCAACGAGTACGCATTAGCACCCAGCCACAACTCAAACCGTGTCTCACTTCCGTCATCGAGTAGCAACAGCCGTGGTAATGTCCATGGCCGCCGCCAGACCAACGCCAACCCCAGCACTGGTGGCTTGAAGAGAGAGGCGAACGTCGCCAACACGGAGGAGCCGTGGACTGCCACTGCGAACCCAGCCAACATCAATCACAACTTCCCCCATTCCATCCCCGCTCGAGGCTCACAGAATTGGCCTCCTGTCCCCTACCCAAGCAATGAGTACATCCAACCATACGGCTTCCAGGATGGTCTGGCCGATGGCCTTCCCGTCTTCCCAAACAACCAGGCCTTCTCTCCGTCGTTCGACATCGGTCCGGCGAGGAGCGGCATGCCCAACGTCGACAGTTCTTCGTCATCCAGCTGTCGCGTGAATGGAAGTTCGCCAAACACCGTGTTCGGTAGCTTTTCGTCTTCCATCGGACCCTCGGACATGATGGACATGGACATGAGGGAGGAGTGCTTCCACAGCCCCTCCGTGTTCCCGTCCGAGGTGCCGTCCTGTCACAACCCCGGCGCCATCCCGCAGGCCTTTCTGTCCCGCTCGCCCGTGCACGATTTCCCTGTCAATCCCAATGTCGTCTTTGCAGAGGCGCCGACGGTCTCTCCCAAGATGCTGCATCTGAATACAGTGCCCAGCCTCCCCAGCTCGTCCTCTTCTGAGTCGCTGCCCAACCCATTCCGAATGGACAGTGACTCCGAGGTAATGTCGTCTGTCACTGTGTCACAGCGGGATATTCTGCCGTCCTCTGCCTGGCAGGCGAGACGAGAGTCAAACTCAAAGCTAACGACGACCGGTCGCAAGCAGTTGCCCGACAAGGCACCGCAATCGAAGACCAGTACCTCCAGCAGCGGTCCAAAGCGCCGCCATGGCGGGGACGTGAGCGGTGATAAGTCGTCAGCGCCGAGCTCAAAGAAGACCAAGTCAAAGGCGAAAGCCACGTCGTCTTCCCACCACCGTCATCAGCAGACAGGCGCGTCTGAGCACCGCACCAAGACCAGCAGCACCCATGGCAAGGCGGCGGTGTCGTCGGCGTCGTCGAAGGCCGCCACGAGCGCAGGTGGTCTCGCCCACCGCGGCGTCGTGGAGGTGTCCACCGCGATCCCGCCCCGCTCCGAGAGGGACGAGTACCTGGTGCGGTCCAAGCTGGCGGGCATGACATACAAGGAGATTCGCAAGCAGGGCAGCTTCACCGAGGCCGAGTCGACCCTGCGCGGCCGCTTCCGGACCTTGACCAAGCCCAAGGAGGCGAGGGTGCGGAAGCCGGAGTTTCAGGAGATTGATGTAAGTGATTTGTCTTCTCACCCCGCTTACAAATCTTTGGTTGTGGTCCCGAATTCACGTTACCCTCCCACACAATCAATCCACACCGTGAATTGTGTGCCCTCACTTGATCATGCGTGCATGAACTGACCTCTTCTTTCAACACGACAGGACAAGCTTCTCAAGCGGGCCGTGGTCAAACTCACCAAGGACGTCGACGAGATCACCCGCGACAACGTGCCGTGGAAGCTGGTGGCCGAGTATATGGTCGACCACGGTGGCTCGTACCTCTTCGGCTACACCACTGTGCGCAAGAGGTGGGAGTACCTGATGGGCACCAGCGAGGAGCAGGTGAAGCAGGACAGGGTGAACCACAAGTTCCAGCACTAGACATGACAGGGCCTAGCTGGTGCCAGCATCTTGACTGTGGCCTGGAATTGGTTTTAAGCGAGTTTGCTTGGGTTTTGATGCATTCTTAGCGTTCATGTGTGAATAGATTGTATCCTTGAGCCGGCGGAGGATGCTTAATGGGTTTTGATCGCAGCACTCCCTTCTTGGGTCAAGGCACACTTCCTCGCCTTGGTGAATGATACCACCATAGATAATTTAGATAATCAATGATCCAATGAACATTGCCCTATGTCCAAAGCTACTGCCATCAAAGATTTCTCTCAGGAAGGTCGCCTAACAGTAACAAAGGTGAATTCCCAGCCATCCCCTCCACTGATGTCCGATTGGCCTGGGTTGTATACAATGCAGTTGCATAACCAGAGCCTGAAGCCTTTCCAACGCCATTCATGTAACTCTATAACTGACAGTCGCCGTATACTTCCGATGTGTCTCGTTGTTAGACAATGTAATTCGGTGGTGGCGGATCTTTAGAAACGTGAGTTAGCTTCGTCGACACAAAATAAAACAAGTGACTGGCGTTATGTGGCACGGTGTGCCCATGACTTGTCTTCTAAGCTGCAGCCGAGAACGGGTTTTAAGGGATTAAGGGAAATGTATTTTCTCCACGTAGATCGCAGGTTCAGTATCGAAGTTTCAAAGGAAAATGACCGCGAAGCTGCTTACATGGCGGTGGTGACGCTTGCCAGTCTTGCATACGGGCCGCTGCCGGCGTTGGACGGGTAACCGTTGGGGCAGTCGGCCCTCCCGACTCGAGGTCGCCCGTCCCACTATTTCCAGTCTCCTGGGGGCGCGGCCGCCCAAGATTACTCTGGAGCCTCACCGGGCTCATTGTGCGGTAGCGCCGCCGGATTCCGCTCTGGCCGTAGACGTGGCCCGAGGGCTGGGCGGGTGATCTCCGGCCCGCAAGGAGGACCCTTTGGACCCCTATGTAGATCAAGACCGTCAAGATGGCACCGATAAGTACCACTGCGACTATGATTCCTACCGTGGCGGATGTGGAATGCTGGGAGAAGTCCGGGACGTAGACCCGAGGGGCGATGGCGGCGCGGTCGGCGACGGGGGTGTTGTTGAAAGTGGGCATGACGGAGGAGGTGTTATCAGCTGGAGTAGGTATTACAGCCATGATCTCAAACGTTGATTTCTGGGGGTTTACGGTGCTCAGGATCTTAACAATTTCATGCGAATAATGGAAGTGCAGGTTGGTTATCTTTGAGGAATGCGAATGGGAGAATGACAAGACAGTGTCATCTTTGCGGATGCGGAAAAGACCACGATCTAATTCAGCTCAAATTGTGCACCTCGACGCACCAATGGCGACTATGGAAGCCCTTAAACGACCGCATGACTGCTATGCGTCGAGTCGCGGATTGTCCGGCAGAGATGAAGCGTCCTATACTCGGCTCTGCATCTGGTGGGTCGTTACTGGAGCCAGCCTTCTCTCCACTAGCGGGCACTAACGACAAGACGGTCTACTCTTCTCCCTGGCAAGTGGCCGTTTTCTTTTTTGACTACACTTTTCCAAATACCTTACGCTGCTAGTCATATGAATACCTTTGAATTAATCCTTGGGCCGGCAAGTCTCTAGCTCGTGAGGCCTCCAGGTATTTGTGCCCAGAGTCTGACAAGTCAAGCCTACCTGTGATTATTGGGGACCTGACATGCCTCATGCAACAGCAAATCTCACCACAGCTCTGAGGCCTGAGTACCATGTGGCTACGCAGTAATTACTCTTGATGTGTCGTGCCATCATATTAATTGGTGGCTTGAGTATGCGAGAGCCACACGACGACATCATCGATCAACATTTGATAGATCTGATAAACTTGGAACAAGCCCTTATCGCAATTGAATTCGACCAGAACTCGTAATAAAACAGTGTTCAAATGTACATTAGTCTCGTATCTCATTCAGCATTCCGGTTATCATTCGCACTGCGGCCCCAAGCCTGGCAGTGCACACCGCTGAACAACCCTTTCAAAAAACTACGACCCCTGGCTCTATGTATAATATGAAGTGAGCCTTTTATTTGCTTTCAATCCGAGAGCCAACACATGTTTGCGGCCCCATTCCATCCCACTGGACCTACTCCTCTCTCTGCTCGATGTCCTCCACGCTCTGAACCTGACGGAGCCGTGACGGCTGGAAAGCGTCCGCACCACCTCTCCGAATTGGCACTGGGAACGACTCTTGGAAGTACTCATCAAATGTATTGGAGTACCAAGGTGCATCATTAGCCTTGTAAACGAGGCAAACTCCCTGGCACAGATCAGACGGCGCGGCGTATTTGATATCGCTCTCTTCGTATTGCTCGTCTTCGTGTTGCTCTTCCTCAAGTTGCTCTTTCTCAAATTTCTCTTCGTCGTGTTGCTCTTCTTCGCAGGATGAACCATCCGATTCGTCGTCACTCGTCGCTTCCGGATCGGACAAATGAGGCTCCTAGCCCTCGTCCTCTTCCTCCGGGATGGTGCCGAGCTTTGTCCCGTCTCTCGCAGCCTCGGATGTCTCTGTCGCGCTGCCGTAGCCGTCATCTTCCTCGTCGATCACGTGCATGAACTCGGGCGCCAGCTCGATCGGCACGCAGTGGAAGCAGTCGTGGTACAGGACGTATTCCCTGCCGCGCTCGTCCGTGAGGATCTTGAGCTTGGCGGACTCGGGGTCCGCGTCGCAGTACGAATGGGCCCATGCTGCGGCCTCGCCTGGCGTTGGTGGGACAGCGATCTTGCTCTCTCCGTCGAGGTCTGATGCGGTCTCCGACTGCACGTCCTCTTCAAATTGGTCGGTCTCGGCCTGCATGGCAGGTTCTGTCGGATAATCAGAGGCCATACCTCCGCTGCCTTCAATTTTAAGGACACCGGCCACTTGGGTGTTCGGCTCTGCTGAAGCCAATTCTTGGTGCTCCTCTTGATCTGGTTTCTGGGCACTGAAGTTCCTGTCGCGGCAGTTCTGTGCATCTCCCAGGTCGATGAGCTCACAGTAATGCTGGTATTCAAGGATGAGCTCAATCTTCTCTGTGTTTTGGTTTGACTCCACAGTAGACTTTGCACAACCAGTGCTGGATTGGTCACTGTCGCCATCTTCGTGGTATGTGCTGATGCTGGAAGCCCACGATGACCGTCGACTGGAACTCAGAGTATCGGGCAGGATCGAGGTATTGTCGCTGCTGGTGGTAGACGGTTGGGGAGAAGCCCGCCCGGAAGTTCCTGGGCTATGAACGCCTGCCTTCTGAGAGCCAATACCATAAGCTTGGTCGCTGGTGAAGTGATTGCCCAGAACTTCGGGCAATTGTAGAATGTGGGAGTTGGCACCCAGATGAGGGAGGGGTAACGTTCCCAGGACAGTCAAGGCGTCACTGTTCGTGTCTGGGGTGCTGTCGATTCGGTCCGACAGCAAGTGACTCGGAAATAGAGTACTGAATGGGGCAATCTCAGTCTTATCGCTGAGATACGAAGGGGAAATGGTGATCGCAGACGCATGCTCGGACACTAGAGCAGTGCTACCATCAATTCTGTGGTGGGGGTCTGCTGGAACAGAAGTCTGCGTTGTTGTCTTGAAGTGGGATGTGCGACTGTCGGATGCGAAAGGAATCTGGAGTGGTTCTGTCGAAATCGAAGTACCCTCGCTCTTGGGCACGGCCAAACCAGCATCCAAAAGGCCCTGGTCAAACATTGTGTGAAATGGCTCCATCGCGCCGTTGCTCTGGAGGCAGTCGTCGAGAGGCTCCCAGGGATTGAGCTGGGGCCGCTCATGAGGTTGGGATGTCGTCGATGTGGATGACTTGGCCGAGACAAAGGTTTGCTTCGTCGGTGCAGCTGCCATGGTCATTGGCTTGACGCGGAACCACGAGGTGAAGTCGAGGGCCTTCGCAATGTTGAGGCCCAGCATGGTCGTACGGCCGACTGTTGGTCGACCAGCAGATGTCTTCATACTGACCACAATCTTTGTTGCCCACTGCGACTGCGCGGTGAACCCGAAGGATGCCTCAGTCAGGCAGATGAGACTCGATGTTGGTGTTCGGTTTCGATGACCGGGTGAGTCGAAGCACAAGTTGTGGTTTCGGTGGAGAGAAATGGCTGTTTGTCATGCAGCAGACTTGTGGTTGACTGGGAGAGAGTGGACACAGACGAATCGGTGCAATGTTTTTTTATGCAGAAGAGTTTGGGTGAAAGGGGTGTATTCACTGCCTGTGACGGTAACAGGAGACAGTGTATCCAGAGAAAGTCGCATCAGTGTCAAAATGGCTGATCGGACTTGGAGATTGAGATGTCCAAATCGAGTTTTGGTGTGGTTGCGATTCACCCAGGTGAGTGAATTCCAGTCGCCGTTGCCACGGCGCCAGTTGAGGCGGTGATGGCGCGTGCCTGTGGTTGCGCCAGGGGTGAGCCAAGGTGCTGCTGGATCAACGTCAAGACTTCAACTAGTCGCACCTGCTCAGCAGTTTATGACCACTTGAAAATGTACTAGATACCTCATCCACGCCACCTGGCTGTAGAACAGTTCTCAGAGGTCTCTGTTCACGATCCTGGTGATTTCCATGTTTTGTTGTCTCTTGCTGCTGCCTCGACAACTACACTGCTCCAGAATCACACCCTGAGCGCTGCGCAAGCTATCCGACAAGAATGGGCAGCAAAACTATCAGTACAAGCGCTCTCCACGACTGGCTCTAGTCCAAAACATATCAAATCCATTTGGACATTCACCCAGGTTGGCCAAAATGAGCATCAACTGAGTCTGCATCAGCATCTATGAAGACATGGAACCTCCATGAGTTTGGTACGAAAATACTGCCCATGGTTCACACAATTGCTGTGAACTCAATCAAGTAAACTGCTGCGCCAGTCTTGCCTGCCCTGTTGATCCCTCGATAGATCTATTTGTAGTCGTCGATTGTCCATTCCTCTTCCTGAGACGGGGTGTGGTGTCTCTGTTGTCGGCGCACATGCATCATCCCCAGCTCAGGACCTCCGGTCCGCAAAGTCTCTAATGGACCACCAGCAAGCAACAGTGACTCGGCGTGCAGTGTAACTATCCTTCCCATGGGTAAACCTTGAGCGATGTGCCTCGACCGGAACGGACTTGTGAGCAAGACCTTAAAAGTAACCCTACTTCTCGGATCATCAACCATTGCGCAAATACTCTGCATAACTTTGAACAAGTCCTCCAGCATGTCCAGACGCTCGAACCAGCAAATACCATCTATCATGCAGTAGACTGTCGTATTTGGTTGGAATTGCATCAGCAGGCAGCAGAAAAGGTCGCATAGCTGTCCTGTGTCGTAATGTTGTAGTTTCTCGACCGAGACGGCGTCCAGAAAGTCGAGATTGGGGACAACACCGTATTTACCTTGCAACTCCACCAACAGCCTGCTGGCCAGACATCTCATGAGTCCCTGGGGTCCTCTCAGTGCGTCATTTGAAGATACGTGCTGGCCGCAAAAGTAGTGCAGAGCAATGGCGTCCGAATTCGTTTGTGCAATGCTCGCTACGATGGTTGCACAGACGGCGGATAAACTGGATATCCGGAGCTGATGCTGAGAAGGATCCATGAGAGTCCCACCAGTAAACAACATATCAGAATCCATGGACGTAAACCATGCCCAGAAGCGGTCCATCTTCATCAGCCACTGGGCTTGGCCCTGTTCAGCTGGACTTAGATGGAGGCCCTGACGAACAACGTAGTCCAGGTCTCGTGTGACTGCTTCGAGAGGAACAGCCAAGATCCCTAGCAGTTCCTTTGGCTCAAGGAGCGGCTGCTGGGTCGATTGAAGCAGCCTGGGAGTTCGTGATCTGAGATCCTCCAGGTCAAGCAGCTGGGCCGCTCCACGCAACAGCCTGTCTTGTTTCTGTTCCACGGCATTCAGCTTCGTCTCGAAGCTCTGTCGGAACTCGGTGAGCATCCCAAACAGCCAGTTTTGCGCATCCAGAGCACCGCGATTCGCCATTGCTGAGACGCCATCCATAATAGCTCGCTCTTGCGAAGCAATATCCTCTCTGAGCTCGGCCACACTGTTCTCCAGGACCTCCATCTTTTGTGGCATGGGCTGCACAGTGTCCTCAATCTGTGAGACCTGTCGGCTGACGGTGTGAAGACTCGCGGACGTCGAAACCGCAGTGGCACGCGTCATAATTAGCGCGGCTTGGACCTTTTCGTGTTGTTTCGCATTTTGCTCGTGTATGTCGACTAGGATAGCCTCTGAAAGAATTTCTGAGCGCTCCTTCATATTCAGGACCGCCTTTTCGACCTTCTCGATCATGGTGTCCACGTCGTCTCCCGATGGCACTTTTGAGAAGACTGGGAAAATCTTGGCCACTATATGGCTCTTCAAGCATTAGCATAGGCGCCCACAAGACTTCCAGATCCATGTGCCGTTACTTGCCTTGATGCTTCGGCAACAGATATGCTATAAATTTCGTCAAAGCTTCAATCACGGCATCATTCAACCCATCAGCCAAATCCCTCAAGAGCATGTCGTGGGGGAAGTGAGTCCTTTTCAATTCAGCGACGGTGATAATTCTTGGTATATCCTCAAATGCGTCCAGTATTTTCACGCGTTTCTTCGCTGCTTTCTTGAGGAGCTGCATGAGGCCGATGTAAGCATATACTCTTTGTCAGCAAGGGATACATCTCATATGTTGGACGACGTACGACAAACATCCAGCATAACGATGCCCGGATGACACTGAGACCATATTGATCTGGTATCAGCTGAAATGCTGGGGTCACCGCATCCGCATGATCTCCAGCCTTCCGTGCCAGACTGGTAAAGGCTCCCCGGAAGCCCTTCTCTTTGGCTTCATACTGGCTCTTGGCTTCAGAGAGCAGCCTAAAGACGTCATCCCACGTGCATTTTGCCGTATCAAAGGCTATTCCAGAGTCGCAATCAATGGTTCGATAGTGCCTCAAGGCATCATCAAGCTGGCTGTGACGAATTAGCTATAGACCACCGCAACTGTTACAACGTCGGGTGCAGGAGGGGCAACATCGAACGCACTATATTGGTTCTTTCGGGTTGAACGCCGTACGCTGAATGTTTAATTGCGAGGGGACACCAAAGGCAGAATCTATCTCGGGCCCTGCCGATTGTAGGAAGCCTACTTCCAATTGCCGGCTTTGCATCTTGGCTACACCATCTAATGCATCCAAACGGGCTCCACTTCATGGAATGAGGTTGAGGGACGCGATGCTATATATTCCCTCAAGCTTCATTTCAGCTCCTCATGCAAATCCCTCGAATAGGATGGCTCGGCTGACATGGAGTGAACCATGTTGCATTATTTGACGCACGACGCAACCGCTTCCTACCAATCAGCTGCTGCTTACTTACTCCCACGCGTGTCAACCCCCAGTTATGTGATTCCTGAAGGCTGGCTGAAGCGTCACACAGCACTAGCTCTATGCAACGTATTGAAAGCAGCTTAGCTATGCCTCCCAACTAGGTATCTACTTGTGCGCCGCCCGTCTCTTTTTTCGTTCTCTCTTTTCCTCGTGGCGTTCTCAACATTGGATAGTGACAACCAGCCTTTCGACTTACTTGCACCGCAGGCTTTCCTTCCCCATTGCTGTCAAATCCATTGAATCATCAAGCCATGATGAAAAATTCGGCATATCCAGGCCGACCAATGCCTCCCATGATGACGGCTGGAGGAAGGATGTTTCCTCCTCCAGGCCCGCCCCCTCCCCCACCCGCTCCCCCCACTGAAACTCCAGAAAAGCGGCGAGAGAGGATACTTAGGGCCCGCCGCTCAATTGAAGCTAGATGGCTTCCTAAAGTGCCTGAAGTTGCGAAATTTGATTTTGAGAACTTCAAAAACGGCTACGAAGACGACAGACCGGGCTATGCCATTGAGGTGCTTGTCGGCCCGCCAAACCTGGGAGCCCAGATTCGAGCGGAGAACGAGAGGAGGCGCGGTCTCAACCATTCCGCTCAATATGCATGGTTTGCAGTGCAAGATCTATTTGACGAATGGACACGGCAAGGCGATACTTGGAAGGACACAAACTCGAAGGACACAACCTCGGTCCCAAAGCAACGACGTGGTCCAATAACGGAGATGCCCTCACGGTCCGACAACATGTTTATACATCGTGTTAGGATCCAGTCGATGCCTGTCCATGGCTATTTGCAACGGCTTCTGGGGGACCCGCGCCGTCGGTTTTGCTATCGAACGGTCTTCCAGCCGTTCACGACGCTGATCTACTTCCAGCCGAAGATGAAAGAGATCCTGGCCCTTCTAGAGGAGAAGTGGGGTGGTAAGGAGCATGACGAAGACAGCAAAGACTCTGGGGCGAGCTCAGTGCCCATTCAGACTGAGACTGTCGAGACATACCACACACCACCGGCTGATGACCCAGCGCCATCCGACAAGACAGCCACGGATCGCGGACCCGAGGTTGCAAAGACGAATGAGACCGATAATGACGACATAAGTTCTGTCAAATCGGAGGACGAAAGCACAACAGAAAGGATGAACCAAATTATGGACAGCATCGAAGCCTTGCGAGATATGAGATGCTATGTTGATTTTGTTGACAGAGAAATCATGCCGCACTACAACTTTCTCAAGGGCGACGAGGCACGAAGAGTGGCATTTCATGACTTGTGGTGTTTGTACGATGTGGGCGGTTTGGTATATGCACCGACCACGAGGGGAGAGAATGACAGCTACCAGGAAATCTGGCGCGTTTATCGTGTGAGAGGGCCGAATCCTTTTGTTTCATACTATCAGCCATGGCAGGGTCAAAACGACAATGACGGATTTGACGTGGAACCCGGGACATCTTTCTCGGTTTACTGTTACCACATTGGACACGACGGATCTTCCTATGGTGCGGTGCGCCGCAAATTCGAGATCGATTGCTTTCCGGGAGAGCGAGATATCCAATCTCTGGACGCTTACCCATTGCGATTTGTCGAGAATCATGAGCAACTACTTGAGACGCTGAAGGAGCAGGGATTACGGTACCAGCACGCCTTGAATGAGCGTCATCAGTCTTACAATAATTGGTCGCTGGCAATGAATCCTGAGGAAGACAGCGACAGCGAGTCTGATGACGAAAAGCGCAAGAAGAAGCATTCCCGCCATCCTGTCCTAGCTGAGTTCATTGAGAGCCAAGTCATTGTCGATTTGGACGAAGCGTTCAGGGCGAACCCAAGCTGGCGACCAAAATTTCACAGACCAACAATCTCGAAATCTTCAACACTTGAGACACAGCATGATGGATGGCCGAAACAGGTGTGGCAAGACAAATCGAGGAGAGAGATCTCGTACACAATTCCGGAGGTCATCCAGTACGAAGACGGAGTCGAGATGCGGACGCGCCGCGAAAATATCTTGAATGTGGATTATTTCCTGCACAACCGATCCAAAGGCTCTCGATGGGACCGCATCGCCCACAGGGTTATGGATCTTCGCGACGAAGATCTTGTTCTCTTATCCAAACGCTTATTCGCATACACGCTGCGTGAGCGCAAGTTCGTCGCCATAGATGTCAATTATCTGAGACCTGTCCTCCGGGAAGAAGGGGTCTTCGCGCGGTTGATGATATGGAAAGACTACAAAGACATCGTTCGTGGGCTTGTCAGCTCACATTTCCAGAGAAAGGAGCTCGAACGTCTTTACTCGGTCAATGCGATCGAAGGCTTGAGTCAAGATCTAATCCAGGGCAAAGGTAAAGGTCTGGTACTCTTGCTCCATGGAGCCCCCGGGGTGGGCAAGACGGCAACAGCTGAAGCTGTGGCGATGGAGAACAACAAGCCTTTGTTCGCTATAACATGCGGAGATCTGGGACTCACAGCTTCGGACGTAGAGTCCTCGCTAACAGACATGTTTCGTCTGGCACATAAGTGGGATTGTGTGCTGCTTCTTGACGAGGCTGACGTGTTCCTCTCTCAACGATCAAGGTTCGATATGAAGCGAAATGCCCTCGTTTCAGTGTTCCTGCGAGTTCTGGAATACTATAATGGCTTGCTGTTTTTGACCACTAATCGTGTCGGCACTATCGACGAGGCTTTTAAGTCCAGGATTCATCTATCACTTTACTATCCTCCACTGGATCTGACGCAAACGCGAGAAATCTTTCGACTAAATATCAACAAGCTTCGAGAAATTGAGGGCCAACGATTCCAGCTCACTAATAAGCCTGAACTTATCATCAAAGAGGATGACATTATCAGGTTTGCAGAGGAACATTACAGGCACCCTGAGGATGCTTCAGGTCGTTGGAATGGTCGTCAAATCCGCAACGCCTTCCAGATTGCATCCGGTCTGGCGTATTACCATTTCGCCACGCAGTCCCAGAACAGCACCAGCCCAGAAGACGATGTGCCAGGCGCGCCTGTTCTGGACAGTAGCCTGTTCAGCAAGGTCCAACACGCCACGCAGAACTTCGACAAGTACATGCGTGAGACAAGAGGTTGGACGGATGCCGACCTCTCACACTTACTCGGGGAGAGATCGGACCACATGCGGAACAACCGGTTCCCCCAGGCTTTCGCACCAAGCACTCAGCAGTCCGTGCCTGACGTCTTTGGTGAACCGCCACCGACGGGTCGAGAGGACCATTCTTCCGGATCCTCGTACCTGCCGGGCCATCTGCAAGGGGGACCGTTCCCACACACTCCAGTCACCCCCAGAAGCTTTGCACAGCACGATCCTGGGACACAGATGCCTTCTCACTTGTCACATCAGAGCATGCAACAACAGCGAGCCGCGGACCCAACACCTCAATATATTCCTGCCCCCTTCAATGCCCAAACCCAAGCCCAGCACATGCAGCCGAATGCCCAGATGGGCCCGGGGAGCGGTTTCGGTCCTGCCTCGACCGGCAGGTCACCTATGTACGGTACAGTGTCGCCACAGCACAACACAGGCTATGGTATCTCCAATAGCGGATCACCATACGCTAGTAATACACAGTCTGGCCAGTCGCAGTGGAATGCTGGCCACTCACAGAACATGGAAGGATGGGCATCTCATTCTCCGGGGAGGCCCCAAACGAGGCCGCATGGAAGTGAGGAGGAACAGAGCATGTACTGAGAGGCTATGGAGGATCACCCGAAGGATAGAAGACAGATGGATTGAAGCAGAGGTGTTGTTCCTTTTTTATCTGATTCGTAGAAGGGAGACATGGACAACTTTAGATAGACCGAGGCTAAGCTCTATATAGTGTACGCAGGGAAACGCAGTTACGTGTCTGCTAGTGTGGCAGGTGTTCAGGAACAGACTTTCAATCATCGTATCCCGGTCGAAATGTCGTCCAATCTTGTCATTCTTTTGCTCAAACGGGCGCTAAGATGGCGGACTACACAGGCTTGTTGGACCGGAACTCGTTAGCGACCTATGATGGCACGCCCGGAGAACGTGCAAGCGCAATGACGGTCCGGGACCGCCGATCTCCCGGTGGCCTACTCACCAAGCAGGCGCCCGGTGGCCACAAACCTCCATGTATTTGATTCATTACGCGTACTTCTCCTGGCTCAATCCTCCTGTCTGGTTCGCGCGGTCCATTAATAGTACTTCAGTTGCATGCGTGGCTACACCGCTGCATGATCCTAAACATGAGTCGCTCATAAATACGGATACGAGCACTGCCTGCTTGTTTACCGAGAAAGCGAGCTCTTGCACAGGGGTGCCGCGCCATTGCCTGACCAGCAATCCACTGATTATTGTTGCGTGGGCCACTCGGAGCCGAGTGATCGAGCCGGTCTAGTCTCTTCGGCGAGCATGCCAACATCTCAGTAGCACGTCTCCGGCCCCATTATCATCAACTTCTTAAAGTTAGCTCCATTGATGCAAGCCTGCGTAACGTGTAAGTCCTGGTTGAGACTAATTGGGTAGAGATTGCTAGGGAAAGGCACATAGACACGCGCTTCCCGGCTTCGCTGTGTTCAACATTTCATGATATGACTGCGCATAGCGAATTTCACTGTAACCGTCGATAGGACATATTGTTCCTTGTCCTTATAGGACACTCATTGCCGTTCCAGCTTAGTGGCGGCACTCAAAGAATACAAATAGTCCATGATATCACTGCATTTCTTGCCGGATGACACCCCGACCTCTAGCGAGGACCCCACGTGCCCCTACGTGTAATAAAGCTCATAACAGCTGATTCATTGCACCGAAAGGCAAGTAGGGCGTCCATTTTTCAAACTAAGTAATTTAAGACTACATTGTTTCCTTCAGTAAAGGGTGCGTTGGGTGGCCCATCCGTCTAACCCAGACTTTCGCGCTGTGGAGTAGCTTCTCCTTCATGTCATTTCCATAAAGGTCCCAGGAAGGAAAGGCTCCATGAGTCGAATTGAATTCATACGGTTTGACGGCTCTCCATATCCTATGAACGGCATCTGGACCCATTGGCTGTTGAGCGGGCACAGACAGGACGAAACTGAAATCGGCGTGATCAGGCGTCCTATCCCCTACCGAGTGTTGCCCAATCTATTTATATTGTCAGGTCAACGCGATCTTCTCTCCGGCCATATCTCCACCACAGGTGTTACGTGTTCGAATAGGGGGGCCGAAAACTTACCCAATTGGTAACAAAAGTGTCTCCATGGAAAAGATGGCTGTCCCAATGCAGGAGAAAGCTCCCAGGAAAATGCCCGCCAACCTTAAGAGCCGTTACTCCTGGTAGAATTTCTGTTACCTCCTCATGAAGAAATGTGACCTTGTTTTCCGCCGGAGTATTCTTAAGCCACTCTCGGTCTTCAGGGGCTGTATACACCGGACAATTGAATGCAGTCAGCCACTCGGTCATCGAGGCATAGTAATGCGGATGCGAAATGATAATGGCTTTCAGTCCACCAATCGATATTATCTGTAGAGCAGTGAGAACGGTGAATCTCATATTCTAAAGACTTCAGAAAATAGGGGAAATTTACCCAGTCGATGGTTTCTTGGTCCAGGTAAGCCACCATATCCCAAAGGACGTTTCCTTGTGGCGTTTGTATGAGTATCGCTCTCTGACCCACGAACCCGAACTATAGAGACATAAATAATGTGCTAGGTGTGATGAATTAATCAGAGAGTGTGTCTTCACTTACCTTTGGCTCTATTTCAATCGTCGTGATTCCCTCGTCTTTCGTTCCTGTGCGCTTGATTTTGTGTCCGGCCTCTGCGATCTTGCGCATAGAGCTCCAAGACTGACCTGGCCTTGCAACGAGGCAGCGAAAGTCCTTCAGACATCATTAGCACTACGAAGGCTACCAGGGAGGCGTACCTACATTGCAAATCTCGCATCGATTGTTCAATGTTGCTGGATCTGTTGTATTGTACTGTGTAGTACATACGCCACAAATGAGAAAGTCGAGGTGGTCTGCCATCACGCTTATTCGAAAGCCTACCGCTGTAGGCAAACGTATGCTCTAAAGAGAGGCGAGTCTTACAGAAAAGGTAGCAAGCAGTAAGATCTCCGCACGGTACTTCTCATGTCTAAATATCCACACCAAGTCTTGGCATGTTCACGCATGTGGTATTCGGCCTCGGGGTTATACGACAAAGTCCGAAGTGCTCGTCACGCGCAGCTTTTAATCCAGTAATCACTTCACTCAGTCCATATGCTAGCTTAGCAATCAAGCATAGGTTTTCAAGGACAGGACTGCCTCATGTGGGGCTATTTGGTCGGAACATCGCCTCTTGGCTAGAGCGCGAGAGTTTCTTCTGCTACAGCCATGTCCGAGTCAACTAGCATACCAGCTTGGTGTGAATTCAGAAGGCCCCGACGGCCGCACCAACGTCGAAAACAGTCTTTTACAGGCAGCCCAGAGATTTTGAAAAGTCTGCTGCCAGATTTACTGTCCTAACTATTCAAGAACTGGAGAAACATAACATTTCAGCGGAGCCTTAAACAGCGCGAGGCCGACGTCAATCCAGTCGAAGTCCTCATCTTTTGTTCCATCCAGCGTGATATCGAAACGGCGGTACAGACTGGCCAGGGCAAGATACATCTCACACCAGGCCAGATTTATGCCCAAGCAACTACGAGGTCCCTTTGAGAACGGCACAAAGAACTTTTCGTGTCTCTCTCGCGCCTCCGGGTCATCGGTAAGCCAGCGCTCAGGAATAAACTGCTCTGGGTTCTCAAATGCGTACGGGTGCTGCATCGGGAACAGTACACCCATACTCACGATGGTCTAAGTCCGACGGTTGTGATTAGTCCATGTGGAATTAATGTTGGAATAGTTTTAAGGTAATTCATGGCCACTCACATTTCCAGGTATAAAGTCTTCGCCTATTTTGGCGCCTTTTGCTGGGACAAGCCTTGAGTTCTCAGACGTCGTTGTCGGGGCCATACGCAAAGACTCCTTGATTACCGCAGTCTATGAACGTCAAACAGTAAGCATCATCACTTTGTGTCATTTCAAATCACGGTATGCTCTCGAATGTTGCTCTTACCAAGTATGGCAATTTCTCGAGCTGAGCTGCTTTGGGCATGGGCCCGTGAAGCTCTGGCCACAGCTCTTTGATCTCCGCCTTGACCCTGGCCATTTTCTCAGGGTACTTGCTCAGCTGATAGGTTGCCATCGTCATTGTTGCGCCTGTGGTGTCTGTGCCGGCGATTACCTTCATTCGTAATCAGTATTCGCTCCAGAATCGAGACCGGCCTAGAGCACCGCTGTGGGAGTTAATAATCAGGGCTCTCAGACTTACAAGTGCAATCGACTCCTCTAGCAAGGATGCCCTTGTCGGTAGGCGTTTGCCTTTGGTGTACTTCTCCGGGTCACACAATGCTCGGTAGATGAGTGGAAAGTCAGTTTCTTCGTGCTTATCCAGACCTGCTTGAATCTTATCGATCTGTTGTGCGAACGCCTAGAAACAAGGATCAATCAGTTCTCTGTCAGAATCAATCCAAAACCATTGTTGATATTCAGCTGTGACTTTCACGCTCATTGCCTACTTACGTCTTTCATCTGCGCGAAAGCTACACCTCTCTTGAATAGAACCAGCGCGACCCACTCCGGGACTAGAAGTATGAGCTGTCGAACCACCCAGAAGTGCTTGAATACCATGAACCATGAGACTATGGACTCCATAGACTCAAGTACCGGACTGTGAAAGTCCTCGCTCTCGAAGCACGACGCCGAGTCGCCGAAGCACAGGGTTGTGATAGTTTCCAGCCCGATGCAACGGAACCCTAGCGACATGTTCACAGAAGCACCTTTTTCATAGAGTCGGGTGAGGTTGGCACAAAATTCGTTGATCTGGTTTGCACTGTCAGCATGACAACGAAGAGAAACAGGCGAAATAACGGATCAGTCACACACATTAGCCTCGATGAGCTTCTCCCGCATATATACAGCGCTCTTGGAGAAAAAGGGATGAAGAATATCCTTCCGATCCTTGTTGTCTGAATGTTTGACAAATGTAACCGTGGCACCGTCCCCGCCCAGGAGTGCATACATGTACTAATATGTGTTAATGCCTGCCTACAACGGTGCGTTACAGAACATTTCAAAAAGCATGAGATATGGGGTAAGCTAGCGAATGGAGGATAACGCACTGGGTCCTTGTCAAAACGCTTCCGGTAGATATCATCGTAATGCGTGGGATGATTGAAATGAAGCTGCGCGTCAACGAGCGTTTGTCAGCTCCTTGGGATCGCTCGACTGAATGCTGTTTTCCCAGCCATCCAAACTCACTCTATTTGGTCCAATTCTCACAACGTCGCCTGATGTTTATGTTAGTCCAATCTGATGAGTAAGACAGATGCTAATAGAATTACTCACCATATTTGGCATGTAAGTCGATGCAGATGTGATGCATCGACCTGTGCGCAAGCGCCTGCTGATAAGCTGACCACCAGCTCGTAGCTGCGGCTAAACGTGGGCCAGGAAACTTTGAGAGAGGATGGAAGTATACATTCTGGATGCTCTTGATGATCCCATAAACTAGCCAAACTACTGTAACGAGGATAAGACCAGCTTTGAGCGAATCCACGACGAACTGGCGGATATTCACCTCTACCACGGTGCCGAGAGCCATGATGTCGCAGTGAGAATAATAGCACCGAAATACTAACGTCGCTTCGTGAAAAGCCTGAGATGGTCTGGGTATTTCTGCTAGACGCAAAGGTCCGCAGACCTGCAGAAATGGTCTGGCAGGCTAATGAAGTCCTTTGTCCAGTGTTTATTTACATGACACTACGTACTTCGTACTGCCGTGGTACGACTCGTGGAATGGCACCACTTGTTGAAGAAGGGGAAAGCCAAGAGGGATACGGGGCTGGGTAATATTCTCTGTCAACAACTTGCACACCACTAGTCTCGGGCACATTGTTGTTTCCTGCTCTTATTGGGGCAAGCGCAAGTAATGCTAGTCAAAACTAACTTTTGTCACCTTGCCAAGAGTTTCAACTGCCAGTGGGGCTGTAATTTCTGGGTCATGTGGCTGTAATACGATCGTATCAACCGTTTCCTTTTTAAAACACACAGTAAGAATCTATCAATAGGACTCTCGAACTTGTTCTAGGCTGTTGCATAGCCTCAATTTAATATTGCAACTAAAATAACGAGGACAGTGTTCCCCCTGTGTAGGAGGTCGGGCCTCTCTAAATGACTTGTTCCAGTTTGGCTAGCTCCTCACCAAAGAGGAAAACGAGTTTCGAAAGCTCTATATCTATTCAGTCTTGGCGAACTATGGATTCAGCTTGTGGAAAGTGGTATGGTTGTTGCCGGTGGGATCGTTTGGGAGTCCTGAGGTGGTGGGTTTACTTTCTACTTGCGCCATCTTGGCAGTGGCTTCGTTCTGGACCCGAGTAAGTGGTGCTGGGGTTGCTCAACTCCCTGGATGGCTAGGAGGCGAGCAAACCCTTGAAAACCCAGATCGCTATGCGGTGATTTCCGTACCGTGGTCGAATTATTCAGTCACACACTGTTCATAATGAAATTTCTATGAATTGGCCCATTCCCCCACTCGCTCGCGGGTGTTTTTCAGACTACTGAAGCTGGACCGTAAGTTTTTCTGTGTGAATTTGAGGAGACCTGACATTTTCGTCTCTTGAAAGAAGGATTCAGCGTTTAATCATCAACACAAGGTTCAAAATGCCTTGCTCCGAATCAACGCTCTCGTCCGTCAACAGTGAGTACAAGCTAAACACCCATTAGCATGCCGCCGGTTCTGATCACGTTTTGAAACATCAGGTCGTATCACTTCTCATGACAACTGCAAAGATGTGTCCAGGATATCTTATTCCTACGACTGGCTTAAGGACGTCTCGGCAGCCTATCTGAGCAAGTGTCCTCCAGAAGTCTCCGGGTACCGGAAACTTTCTACTACACGACCTAGCACGCCTTCGTCGGTGGACAGCGGAAAAGCTGAGACAATCGACGTCAATGGCTTCGATATCTACCCGCGGAAGGCTGGCCTGCCTTGGCCAACAGGTTTGCATAAAGCACGGCAGAGCCGCCACTGGAGCGCTGGCCTGAAGATCTCTTCTGAGCTTCTAGAGCTGTTCAGCTCTGATGTTGAATCAAACAAGGCGGTCCGGCCTAACGGGAAGTCTCTGGCCAAGATAGCCCAGCACGAACTCTTATTGCCGGAAGAGGACCGGTTCACCAAGTTTGCCACATATCTGTTTCCCGAGGCAGACGAGGAGAGAACGAGGCTCCTGGCAGCAACGATTGTGTTCATTGTTATATTTGATGGTAAGCAAAGAACCGTTTAAGATAAACAGTAACATGGTAGTCCACGTGTGCTGACAGTGATTTAGATTCCTGGGAGATGCATGAGACGGACAAGTTGGGAGTTGTGCGCGATGACTTCATCCGGCGTCTTGAATGCGACGACGAAGAAGGCGACAAGACTGAACTTCAAGAAATGATCAACTATGTCGTTAGCGGCTTAAAGGGACATGATAAGATCGCTGGAAACGCAGGCCAGGAAGTCATCACCCACCTGGTGTCCTTTTGTCGTCATGTTCCCCCACGATCGGAGTTTACGAGTCTGGCTGACTATCTTACGTACCGCAATATCGACGCGGGTGTCCCGTAAGTTACATTCAATTTTTGACGAAGTTAGGGATCCAACAAAAGCTGACGTAATATAGCTATATCCTGGCTTGTGTCAAATTCTCGCTCGCATCGAATGTGTTTATCGAGGATCCTAAGCTCGCCAATATCTTACGCTTGGTCAGTGACCACGTTTCACTGGTAAATGATCTAGCCTCGTTTGACAAAGAGCACCATGCTTTCGAGCAAGGCAAGGTGTGTTACATGATCAATGCCGTCGATGTTGTGCGGAAACTGTTTGGCCTGTCGACTTGGCAATCCGCGAAGGCTTTAACCTTCGCCATGCAATTGGAAGTGGAGTCCCTGATGGAAGAAGAGCTGGCACGGCTTTCTGTGCATGGTTGTTTGACCCCGCAAGAAGAAAGATTTCTCGAGGCATGTCTCACGATGGTGTCAGGAAATATGTTTTACTCTATTGTCACTTCGCGGTACGGTGGAGAGGAAGCCAGAATCTCCTCCTAGTCTAGTCACCATCCTACATTTCACTTAGCCAAGAACAAGTGCAAATTTGGAACCATACTTTGACGCTGCTACATATCACAAAGAACAAATAACATCTACTACCACCGAACTGTCAAGGGCAAAAAGCATAAGCCTTGGTTGTGAACCGGTGTGGAGTTGCCAAAATACTGGAGGGGCTGGAGACCGAGTTTGGCCTGTAGTGATTTTGCAAGGAACAAGGCGATAGCCTCGGTGCGTAGCGAGCATGGAATTAGAATGGTGGCGCCACCTCGGTACAGGGACTTCCGTATTCTAAAATACAGCACAAAATGTGGATGCTTTCACTTATCAAGCCTCAAGCCAAGAATGGACGAGTCATGATTGTCAACTGTTCATGATACTTAGACAAGGTTAAGCCTAAAGGCGTTGTTTCAAAAACCTCGCTGCCCTGTCTTGACTGTTGACTGCGATTTTCCCGGCAATCCTCTTAATAGCGTATGTTCGTACAAGAGTCTTGTTACGGTATACAACGATGCATTCTCTGCTGGTCTGCGCTTGCGGTCTTATTCTTTTCATTTGCTTCTTTGCGATACGACGTCGTTACACTCCATACCTCAAAGATGTTCCCGCGTTGGGGTTGCTTGCCACAGTCAGCAGGTTGGAATATGTACGGCAAATTTTGACGGCACGTATGGAGCGGAATTTGTTGCAGGCTCACAGGCGATTGGGTGAGTATCTTGGGATGCGCAGTAGAAGGACAGGAAATGAGCCAAGCTGACAAGCTGTCAAGGTCCCCTAGTTCGCATCGCTTACAATGAGATTTCCATCGCTGACCCAGCAGCCATACCAACCATTTATGACACCGAGCAGAAATGGGTCAAGGTAAGACCCACTTATTCTTCGATCTTACTCAACTCCCCGAGTGCAGCTGACGACGTGTAAGGCCGACTGGTACTCCATGTTCGGATTCCCAAGTCCAAGCGATGTCAATTTGTTCTCCTCCATAAACCCAGTAGAGCACAAGCGCATGAAACGTAATGTGGCATCAACCTATTCTATGTCAGCGCTGATGGAGATGGAGCCATTCGTCGACTCGACCCTCACACTGTTCTTACAGCGCTTGGACGAGGCCGCCGTATCCCCCGGAACTCCCGTCAGTGAGCGAGGGCCACCCGTTGACTTGGCACAATGGCTGATGTGGCTTGCGGCCGATGCCATGGGCGAGCTCAGCTTTTCCCGCCGCCTCGGGTTTCTGGACACCATGTCCGACGTAGGGAACTATGCAAAGATAGTCGACAGTTTCATTTCGTACATTTCGGCCGTTGCCGTTGTACCATCTATGCACAAGTTCCTCTTCGGCAACCCTATCATACCGTATCTCGTCAAGGTCCCTTCACTAATCATTTCCGATGTCACAAACGAAGAGGTCAAGAAGCGGCAGGAGGATACAGATGTGGCACACCTGGACCTCATGGGTAGGATCATGGGATCTCAGAAGGCTGCTGGCCCAGTGAGATTTCCACAGTCAGAAATCTTCAATATGGCAGCAGTGAATTTGACAGCTGGCAGCGACACTACCGCTACTGGCATGCACTCCTTGATCTACTACCTTCTCAAACACCCACATGCCATGAGAAAGCTGCAGGCTGAGATCGACAACGCGGAGAGAGCTGGAAGGCTCTCGAGGATCCCGCAACACAGGGAAACGAATCACAAGGAAATGTCCTACCTCGCCGCCTGTATCAAGGAGACCTTCCGCATACACCCTGCTGTGACCATCTCGCTGCCTCGTCACGTACCTGAAGGAGGCGTCTACATGTGCGGTCAGTTCTTCCCGGCTGGAACAAGGGTCGGAGTCTCGCCGTACGTCGTCGGTCGGGACAAGAAGTTGTTCGGAGAGGATTCCGACGACTTCCGACCGGAGCGCTGGATAGAGTGCTCTCGTGAGAAACTGATTGCTATGGAAAATGGCTGCTTGCACGTGAGTCCTCAATGTCCAGTCATAACTACCTTACCCTAGGGTAGTGTAGGCACCGCCTTCCTTCAAAGCTGACTTTGACATAGTTTGGTCATGGCTCTCGCGTATGTATGGGCCGCCATATCGCTATGCTGGAGATAACTAAGGTTATTGTGGCTGTTTTTCGGGATTTTAGGCTTGAGCTTGCTTCGCCGCACGAAGAGTGGCAGATCAGCACGTATAATGTTCCCAAGCCAAAGTCTATCAATGTTTGGATATACCGTCGGGAGAAGCATGCTTTTCAATCAATCTGAACACCTAGTCATCAAATATTTCGATTTCTCGATGTGTTTGTAATTATAACTGGGTGCATTGTTGCGTTTCCACCTTGTGAAGCACTGTATTTTCCGAAGGTGGGTGTGATCGTTCCCACGAATTCTTATTAGATGTTTGGCTGCATGTTTTCGATTACAACCCGTGCACATACCCTTATAAAGTTGTGGCAGTGCCTTCCCACAGCGCCGAGTACTGAAAAACCCAAAATGAGATGATTCACAATGCACATGACAGTAGGTTAGTCTCTCTGATACAGCAGTACTATGCTCAGTAGACTGCTTTTTTGCTGGACTGGGATATTATGTGATCATTCCAATTACGCTGAGCTGAGGGCATTTACTTATCTCTAGAATGGGCTGCCAATGCGTGCCTCATGTCCGAGATGAGCAGTCTTGGTCTCTTCCCGTGTCGATAGTAAGGCATCTTGTACATTCTTTTTAGTGCCATCCCCCGGACTTTATAACAAATCTTTGCACGGAGAGTGAGTGTGGCTTTATTGATGCCCAAGTATTCCGAGTTGTCTCGGGTGCTTCAAATGGCATTCTCCCTCCTGTGCTGGTTGTATTTGATGCTCGCGGCCCTCCCCTCTTCAGGTGAGACGATTATGTTGAAACAGGTACGAAAGGCAACAAGGATTTATGATATGCAAAGTAGCTTCAATATAACCAAATTTTACGATGTATCATTCATCTGAGACTTTGAGACCAATATCAATCGACGGGTATCATAAACATTGACCGGGATCTTCTAGCTCCAGCACCTGATCTCAGTCTCGGATGGTGAAACATCAGATATTTGTTGCTCTCGTCCAATCAAAGACACACTGAATAGGGTGGAATTCGATGCATAAGGCTGGGTGGCTGTTCAAGTGGCCGTATACACGCGGGATCACGTAGGTGTCATATCGTTGCGAGATGTCTTGTGAAGATGAATGCTTTATTCGCACGAGAAAAGCTTCTCTTTCGCGTTTCATGTTCTGTGTACTTGGGCCGTGCGAAGGATTTGAAGGACATCGTGGCCAGAAATCTCGGCGATGATCAGATCCGGGGTTCGTTACGGTGCATCAAGCAGGCGATTTTGTTAGATGATCTGGTGAACGGAGGGACCCACGTTGACATGTACTAATTGGTCTCATTGTCACACCACAACTGATGCCATACTCGCACTTGAGTCGCGTCGGTTGTACTCAAGCACCGACTCTACGTTCTTGTGTGGCAGTTCAATGTCAATCACGGCCAACCAACAATGTCAGCAAATACACGTATTCTACAGTATCTGTTCGAATGGTGCATGCGCATGTAACAGGTGTCTCTAGCTCGAGCATGTCCTCTGGCGGAAGCGTGCCTCCCCATGTTCGGCCCGATCGGTCAATAATGCCCAACATCACCTGCTCATAGGTACTGCCATTGGCCCAGGTAATAGTCTTGCGCGTCTCCTCTACAGCATATGCGTTAGGGGTACGGGTCGGCACGGGTTCCGGTCGCAGGGTCCTGTATAGCGTCCACGGATTCCATCTCATACCACGGAGGTGCCCGATCGTAGTTCAACCCGCGAGTAGGGTCGTATTACACAAGGATCATAGATAAGACGGGGCTCATTTGTGAGATTTGACAAGGACAGTACTGCCATTGCGCTCGGAGGCACAGGTGACATGGCGGCAAATCCGTTTTAGCCCCTATGGTTTTGAACTTTGATTCGTCACGTCTAAGAGCGCTGTGGCGGGTGGTGGTCGGACACCACCAGTCTCCCTGATTGATTTTAAATTCTTGTCAGCCGTCAGCGCCAAAACAACAACGTTGTAATGAGGCTCCCGGGAGATCAAAGCATCATGCTGCGTCGAGCGCGGGCCACGCCTAGGGGAAGATCTGAAACCGCCGTCCCATCAGCGAATGATCTGCAGCCACAATGCTACATATACCACGACCCACAGTCATAACATGATGATTTCTTTGTTTTAGAGATATCCTGCGCCTGTGGTTTTCACTGCTGATGATCTACGCTTATCCGGACAGGTGCCAACTGCCAGTGTCAAGACCCTTGGCAAGTGTCGCAGACAGATCTTGCATGAAGGAGAACCCATGCTCGGAGATCTGGTCTCGATCTGCCCCGGATGACTCTCCTGTCGGGTAAGGCTTCTCGGATCCGGAAAAGCCAGCCCCCAATGTCATGCTGCAGGTCAAAGGCCTCGCTGCAGGGCCTTCTCAAGAGTATATCACAATGTGACCGCACTTTTGCTATAGGCAATGGGGTCTTCGGGGGATCTTCTTCTACCTTAAGGCTGTCCAAAACACGAAGGCCAGCAAAACCGCGCATGAGATCCTAAACATCATCATATCAGTGCTGGTTGGGTCAACAACAGTTCCACAGGTCACGATGTACTGGGCACACATGCTCATCTACCTGGGGGCAGCCTATGCTGCCTCCTCACCCGAGAACCGCAAGCGAGACCTGGCCTCAATCCAGTCCTCGCTAGACGCCATCAACGTCGGCCTCCAGAGAGTCGACACCGCCATCCTGGGCCTCGCGTCCGGCACCGGCGCCTCCCTCCTCGAGCTCGGCCAGCAGGCCGTCCCCCTCCTCCAGAACGCGAGCACCCAGATCCGCCAGTCGGAGCCGCTGAGCCTCGAGGACTCGGTCAACCTGGGCACGACGACCCAGGCGCTGCGCCAGAACACCAACCTCACCATCAACGACCTGATCGCCCAGAAGCCCCTCCTGGACCAGGCCGGCTCCTCGGCCCTCGTGGCCGCGGGCCTGCAGCAGCAGCGCGACGCGAGCAACGACCTGGCCGTCGCCCTCGCCAGCAAGGTCGCCCCCGACACGCCCAACGTCGTCCCCGCCCTCAACGAGCTGGCTGGCATCTTTGATCGGGCTATCGCCGCCTTCAGTGGTGCGGACGCGGGTGCCGCCGTGCCGCCTGCGCCTACCTTGACGGCGGCGCCGACTGGTGACCTTTCGCCCATCGCGCTTCCGGTCCCGACCCCTCCGACGGCTGGTGCGATGATGCCGCCTGTGACCGGGATGGGGACTATCAACCCTGATGGGTCGTGCAATTGTGCGGTTCAGTGCCCCGCCGGCTCTCTGGGCGGTTCGATGGCCATGAAATATATTTAGGATGCATGGCTGGGTATGCTCATGTATTCTGGAAGGGGTTGTTAATGTCATCGGTACGGAGGACACGGTTTGGATGCCATTGTGACTATCAGGGCAACTGTCTGGGAAGAGAGGCGCAAAGGGTCACGGCTTCGGAGGTTGGCTGGGAGGTTAGGAGCAAGGTATTGAAGGAACTAATGTGTCTTGCACAAATTCACAGAATTGATTAGCTTGGATTTTCAGCCGTGGCGATGTCCACAGTAGCTAAGTTTGTGTGTGCAAGCTCTGCTAACAAATACTTAATGAGCCAATAATTCATAACTCACCGCCATTGTTAACGATTGCTGATCCAGTCCCCACACCATCAGTCGTGTCGTTGTCAAGCTCAGTTGGGGCAAAATCAAAGTTCCGGCACTTCCCCACTGCCCAGGCTGTCAGTCCAGCAGGAAGCATTACTAGTGGCCGCGTAAATGTTTTGAGCTGTAGTCTACGGACACGCGGGGAGAAGCACAAGGCGACGGAGTATTTCAGTCGGTGGTCTTAGAAGATGCTACTATAGCGTCAAAGCTGGCATCATCTCATGAAATGTGGTCTGAAACGGTATGGTGATGTCCATGCGATTGGCTCACGAGGTTGCCTTCTCTCCCCAACTCGGATCATCCTTGTACCTAGATACAACACCAGCCTCGGTTCACATGCGGAAGCTGTTGTTATACAACCTTTCGATGGCCTGCACACGACTTTTGCGCTTTCGCGGGGTTTGACTGTTTGCTGTTTGTCGTCCTCAAACAATCGATCAGATCGCATAGGAAAAAGGATCATGGCTGACCCCAAAGACTCCGCCAGCAAGGCGGCAATACCGCTGGAACTCCTGAAAGTCGAAGCTGCGTTTGTGAAGCGTGCGATTACCTCCTCATCCAGCAAGCGGTCAAAGGGACAAGGTGCCCCCAGCTACAAGCGTGATGTCATGTATGCAGCAAGTAAGCATCATCCAAAAAACGGCTTCACTCATTAGGATGCCACCCACCGGCAGCCATACCCCATCAGGAGCAATGGGGTGAGGCATTGAGGCAGGTTGTGGCTAAGGATCAACCCATTTCCGCTTTGTCCCTACGATACAGTACCGTCTTTGTGAGGCATGAGGCGCTGACAACTGCGGCAGTGAGAGAGCTTCTAGGCGGACTGAGCACGCAGCAGACACAAGCCCTCGTTCCGACGACCGATAAAGTGTACGAACGAGTAGCAAAATGGAAAAAAGAAAAGGTCAGAAGCGTAAGCTTGGGCTCGGGGGCTCAGGGACACTGGATTGGACCCGAACAGGCCAACCATGTCATGTTATATTTCCATGGTATGATCCTTTCGCTTGCGCTTACACGGCGGCATTGCTGACCAGATCTGAGGCGGTGGCTTCTATGGACCAGCAACTATGGGACATCTGAGATATCAATTCACACTGCAACGGGAAATGGCAAAACGCGGACAGGACTTCTCGATATTTTCCCTGACCTACACGCTTTCACCCGGCGCATCATATCCAACGCAGCTCAAACAGGCAGCTCTGGCACTAAACTACCTCCTGGTCGACGAACACCGCGATCCGTCGTCAATATTGCTCGGCGGAGACTCGGCTGGCGGGAACCTGGCTGCGGCGCTGCTGGAGCACATCGCTCGTCCGCACACTCAAGTCCCACCAGTGACGCTTTCGCGACCGTTGCACGCCGCTCTCCTTATCTCGCCGTGGATTTCATTCGAACTCACCCAGCCGTCCGTCTCGACCAACGCCGAGTCCGACTACCTGACACCAAGAGCGCTGAGGCGAGCGTCCAACGCATACGTGCCACCGGGAGGCGAGCATGATCATTACTCGCAGCCCGTGACTTCGCCTGTTGACTGGTGGACGGATATCGCCCGTAGCGTGGTGGACAAGATGATGATTTGGGGAGGGGGCAGCGAGGTGCTGATTGATGGGATACGAACTTTCGCTGCAACGGTGAAGAACGGTTTCTCTGAGGCAGACGTGGAAAGGGTCAACCGAGATGAGCAGAAAGGGACTGATAGGTTTACCTTTGTTGTCACGCCGAAGCATTCGCATGAGGAAATGATCATTGATGAGGTCTTCTTCAGGAGTAAGAAAGGCGAGGGGGCGGAAGTGATTGAAAGGTGGTTGTCTGGAGTTCTGAAGCTATTGTAAATCTTTCACTTTGTACTGAGAGCATTCGAATGAAGCCCTTACTTTCACATACTTCTCCTACCTATCCTTTGCTTTGTACTATCATCTGCTCAACTTGCTGGACAAGTATTTGTATAATATCACGGCCACATATTGATGTTACAGATCCCGGGAACAGATGAGCGTCAGGATGGGCAACATTGAATGAGACTTTCGCTGCTCAACAATTTGGTGGGGTGCCGGGCCTGCAAATTGCCATCGCATGCAATAATTTAATTGCAGCAAGCACTCTCTAAAGTACCGTTCTAGACTATTTCAAGTTTCTATCTATATATGTACCTAGGTAGACTTTGGCACTTCCAATTCTGTGGGGCCTTACAAATTGCCATCAATGGGTTGTGCGTGACGAATTTCAGCCCATTCATTACCTTGCCACCCTCAGTTCTTATCGCCATCACAACTAATTTCCGAGGAATATCCAGAAGTCATATTGGAATCGTCGCTTCAATGAACCTTTTCCGAAGAGCATTAGTCTTCTTGTGGAATTATACAGATCTAGCGCATGTTCTGCATCAGGGAACAAAAGGCGAAGGGGGGGGATAAAGGGAGGGGTGGGAAACCAAAACCAGAAAAGAAGAGAACGAATATTCGCCTGCCTATTCTCGGATACTACATACCTTCTACATGGTTAGCAGCGCTACATCCAATTAGATCGCCCCATTTCATCTCACTTTTCCGAGCATATAGTGCTTTTTACAGCCTCTATAAAACACTACAAGACCTTCTCTACCTATAACCTCCAACCTACCCGCCTACTATTAACGCTTTATTAAAACGATTAAGTTCTGATCAGAATCAATCAATGTAGCTCTAAAACCATACCCTAGTTGTTACGGTACGGGACCGTGGGTGCTTATATACTGCTTGGAAGTTCAAGTCTTCGACTTGAAATTTTGGTCTTTTGGCCGAGCGGTCCTTCTTGCAAGCAGTAGTTGGATTTGTGTCACTAGTCGCTTAGATATCGATTCCTTACAGTTAGGGTGCCGTAAAGCCACAAGCCGCCGTGGAGGCCACAAGCCGCTATAGAGGCCACAAACCATAGAGGCTAGAAGCCAGCCGTAGAGGCCACGCCATGGAAGCCATGGTATGGGCTTATATGCACTACAGTGGGCAATTAAGCACTATAGTTGGCAATTAAGCCTTATTGTGTGCAATTAAGCACTTTAAAAGTAGTAATATTGCACTGTGGAGTGCGTAGTGATATATGTGGTTTACTTAGAATATCACAGCGTCACCGTTATTATGACGTGGTATAATCGTCTATATGGTGGCAAATAGTAAAATAGATATATGACTACCATAGATCCCCCTCACCTTGCCACTCCTTCAATGCCTATGCATGCACTGATTCCTTGCAATGATGGCTTTTGAGAACTTGTATTGTCACCCAGAACATGGAGCTGGGCCTGCATCAATTTAGGTAGGTTGTAGACGTTACTATGCTCACCCACGTTTTATCCAATCCGCCCCAAATTGGACCGGGTGCCCTCTCCGTGCTTCTGCACTTGAAAGCAGGATAAAAAGGCCCTAGAAGGGTGCGGCAAGCTGGTTGCCAAGCATGTTCACCCCCAACCATTATAGGTATAGCGAGGAGACCGGATATTCGCACACAAAGAAACGGATGCTGCACACAAAATGGTGACTAAGCATGTTGCCCCCTGTGTATATATTAATTTCCACTATGGCATTTACATACAAATTTATAACATGACTTCAGGCACTAACACCCTATACCACCACGGACTCCACGGCACGATATCACCGTTTTTGTAGTGCTTAATTGCCTACTGTAGTGCTTAACTGCCCACTGGTGCCTACAAGCCCACTGCAGTCTATACTGTGGCTTCCGTGGCGTGGCTTCCGTGTCTGCTTCTGACCTCCGTGGCTGCTTTTGACCTCCACGACTGCTTCTGGCCTCCACGGCTTGGCTTAGCTTCACAGCTTGGGGCGCTGTGGAAGCCACTATCGATATCTGATAACCTAGGGGGTGTTTTTGATGGTAAATCAATTGATTCCGACGAGACTTTGAGCATTTAGACGAAGCGTTAATGGTTGGCGGGTAGTTAAAGGTTTCGTATGGAGGAGGTTGTGCAGGGCGCTTGTTTGAGGCCGTAAAAAGCACCATGATGGGTGGTGAAGTATTGATAAATGGCGCGCTCTGATTGGCTGCAGCACTGCTTAGTCAGCATTTTGTGTGCAGCATCCGTTTTTGTGTGTGCGAATATCCGGTCTCATAGCGAGAAGGCCCTTGGGGTCACCAAATTGGTCAGGATCCACTTCATCAAAGCCTCCAATGTTGATTGGTTTCGTAGGTTGCGGTGGTGGGCTGGTAATTCTGCTCGTAATATCGGAAGTCCAGCAATCATAAACAGAAGTGGGACAAATTGTATAGTCCGTCGGCCATATGATGTGAACAGTTGGGAAAGCCCTAGATGTGTCAGTTGAAGAGTCACCACAGAGACTATGAGAAAAGATATGGTAACGAACAAAGTAACAGGGCCGTCGCGAAATTCGAGGACTTTTGTCTGAGTACCTGCAGCATTGGTTGGGGGTGGTGTCCAACCTCGAGGAAGGCTGGTGGTCACTGTGGTGGAGTTGCAAACTGTGTCGACAATGGTGATCACGGTGGCAGTGATCTGAGTTTCAGGGCTCGGATATTCATCAAATGGGAATTTGAGGCCCTCATCGGGCCTTGCCCAGCCGTAGATTACAATATACCCAGAATCTACAGCACACTGATCAAAGTCAAGGGAGTGGTTTGTTTGAGCGTAACAGCCTGATCTCAGCTCAAGTGTTAGACTGTGCCACAGAAAATTCTCGCGGATAGGAAGAGATGACGAAGAGGCCAGTCACTTAATACTGGCTCACCTGATCAAACGGACATTGAGAAAGGCTTATAGAACTCTCATACCTTGAAAAAGCACAGTCAAGATCACCCAGATCATGACATACACAGAAGCCATCTCTTGTTTCTGATGGAAAATCCCCGTGCAAGTGAGGACTTTCGGCTTTTATTGGGTCTTTATTCAGAGACGAACAGTTGGCAATGTAGAATTTGGAAAGGAGTGATCGAAACAAATTCAGCTGAATAATTCCAGACACTGAAAGGCTTGAGAATATATGCCTTGCATACAATGAGTCTGCCTTACCATTTGAGACCCAACTCCATTGCAACTGTAACTAGTTTCTCAGAACCAAGGACTCGTTTTATTTAATGCACTTTGACCTTCCGCTGCCCTTGGGGCTGTGAGGCAAGGCTGTGGCATCATCAGCTTATTTCAATGTTTCATATTTATGTCTCGCGAACTATTGCTTCCAGTCTGCAGTGTAACCTGGTACAAAGGGCAATGTGTGAGGGGAATTGCGGACCAAGCGCCCTTAACAGCCAGTGCTGAGACAAGGCGGTTTGAGACACGCATCAGCAATGCCACCGTTGATTCTTGTGGGCTGAGTAATCTAAATCTTGTTTGCAGAAGACTTTCCACAAGTATCAATGTAGGTTTAGGCATCTCAGTACTGCTTGACGTCAATACAAGAAAAAAGGATGTAAAGTCTGCCCACCTGGGCGTAGGCATCTGACACGAGTGATCGCCAAGAAACACTACCGTAGAAGGATTACCGAAAATGGTGGCTTCGCGGTTGATCAATTACTCAGAGGATAATATCGCTGCATCTGTAATAAAACAGTCTGGTGAATATGTTGATTGTGACCGGCAGATTTGGCTGTCAATATGTTGCTTTGAATCAAGGGGGCCACCAATCCACACTCATATATATGTTTGACTCCCAATCCACAAATTAAAGATGAGGAGTCCATCTTATTTCGGTCACTGAACCACACCTACTCAATCAACCCGTTCTTTTTTTCCAGAAACCATGGCTGATACGGGAGCCCTGAAGCCGATTCCTCAATTGCTGGCCGACGCACAGTCTGATAGCGCCTCTGAAGGGACAGGTTCGGCGATTACCCGTTCCACGTCCTCTGAGCATGGCCAGTCTCCCAGACGCCTTGTTGCTACTCCGGTTGACGAAGCCAGACTGGTCTTGGCTGTCGGGGAGCAAGAGGGCTCTATGGACCACGTACCCTTGACCACAGAAGGCTTGACACGGAATCACGTCGGTGGTGACCAGACCCCCATGGACCAAATGAGCAACAATGAAAGCCATGGCATGGATAGAACGGCTGATAGAGCTCGCCCAACCCAACTGACAGGCGAAAATGAGAAAGCTCAGAAGCCAGCTTCGGACGCACATAGACTCAGAGGAAACCTCGTGAAGCTCAAAAGACTATCGATGCCTATCATACTATGCTTCATATCCGCAGGTCTTCTGGCTACTGTAATAACTTATGTACAATCAACCTATGCAGCTGAGCGCAACTCAAGCCGAGGCCTTCCGCTGAGTAACCTTCTCAAGACCGACGTCAGCAAAACGCTTACCGTGCTTCGGACATCGCAAGGAGTGTTGTCAGCCTTGACGAGTCTGGCTCTCGAGAATATATTCTTCCTTCTTCAATGGAGTCAGATAACCCCACCAAACGGAGTTTCGTATCTTCGTGTCCTCGCTTTGTCTCCAACAACCGGCGGACTTGGGACTTTGAGGCTCATCAAGTCGTCTTCCTCCAATTTGATCACAAGGTTTTGGGCGCTCCTGAGGTCAGTATCCTATAATGAAGTCCCCACTTTGTTCCGAGTCTAACAATATCCTGGCAGAATGACCATGACTGTAATGGTCTGGTTTTCAGGATTGGCGTTATTTTGTGAGAACGCGAGCCCTTCATCAAAGACATCCTGAAGATGCGGCATAATTCTAACAGGACTGAAAAGTCAATACTTCCATAATCACTGTTTATGACACAGTCCACTCCTACAACGTCACAGCTGGTGTCGGCACCTTCAATGGATCACTCGTGCAGCCATTCAAAGACTTCCTCCACACGTTGGCACCAACCTATCAGTATGAAACTCTACCTTACTCGTACTTCGCAGGTGCATATACCCTCGTGGTGAATCCCTTGGTATCAGTGGTTGCGGAGACTCGTGGCTGCCCCGACAATCTTTGCACGTCTTACATCCTATCAGGAGGTCTGGAAATGGTAATTCCTTGGGTGCCACAAGGCTACGACGACCACTCTATGGTTATGGTAAAGAAAGTTCCCTCGATCCAGGCCGACTTCACTGGTCCCACTATGGACAGATTCAACGATTCGGATTGCGACGTTTTCGGAGAAAGCCGAGTAGCGATTGGTATTCGACTTTGCCTGGCAGAAACATCTTCCGGTCCGGGGACATTCCGAGCAGGTATGTATATTTGGACAATTTGGGAAGCCCCAACTGATGCGAGATGTACAGGAGTGTTTGTCTGCCAACATGGCATTGATAACGGGACATGTGACGGAAACCACCCAGCACCAAATATTACGACCCAAGTGTCATTCAACACCCTCCAAGCGTCCATTGTTGCAGCCCGATCAAACCACAGTATCATCAGTGTGATGGATAGTACCGTTAGTGACCTACCCCATGCAAAGTCGGGCGGTGTGAATGAAAGTTACTGACTATTACTCAAGCCACCGATTCCGGTTCAGGAGCTCGATCTAGCCGCATATAGAGACGCATTGAGGTGGCTACTCAATTACACAGCGGCGGACTTGCCACCTCCGTCCTCGATAGCCCAAAGCTTTTGGAGCGCCGAAAAGCAACTCCAAGATCCTGCTACTTGGGGAATACAGTTTCAAAACTTTCAAAGCGTATTGGTGTTTCCCTTTTGGCTTTTCAACGCCAACAATTGGGGAAACACACAAACACACGCGAACACAACAGTTCCGACGCTTCCACGAGAGTTTTTCACGCAAGCCTCGATTGTCGAGCCATATGCTAAGATCAAGTTTCAGCCTGCGATGTTCGTTCTTTTCCTGATACTACAGATACTTTCCTTACTATTCATCTGCGGTGTCGTGTTCTGGGCTTGCATGAGGTCCAGAGTCCCTCCGAAAACATCCTCGTTTCCCTTATTTGATATTGCCTTCAAAGCCGATGTACAAAATGGTGTTGGGGAGAAAGACTTGGATAATCTGAGCGATTCGGAGATTGTGCATCTGATGAAAGATTCAAGAGCCATTGGCCGAGTTGCAGTTTGACGGCTGGAATAGACAAGGGGCAGCATGCTTACCGGCCATTCGGGCGGGGCTGCGCAGCTACATCAAATAAGAGCTTGCTATACTACTCTTGTGGCAGCTGCACAGGGTATCGGATATAATTGACAATTTATTCAGTATGGGGGTTCTGCAGAAGAAAGAAAGAAAGGAAGCTATCTACAACCTCACCGCCCTGAGGTCTGAAATAGTGGCAGAGGGCACTGTGAATGGTGTAGCAGTGAAGGGTTGACCTAACCCTGCTTACACCCCTTCTGCCCTGCCACAGCTCTATTATCAATGGTCCGCCGTTTTGTTGAGAACGGTTTCGGTGGCCTAGAAAGCGTTACTTCCCTGTTGAATTCCTTTCCATCTGTTCCGCCGTTGAGCCACTGGTCAGCATGGACAGTAGTACTATGAATATAGTGCAAGTATGACAATCATTGTAGCTGCAGAAAAGTTGTCATTGTGTGCAGCCAGCTCGTATAAGTCAAATTCTTAGCTCTTGTGGAGGCTGAGAGCTCGGTCCAACCTCTGCAGAACCCCATCGTAAAGCGTGGCTGTTCCTTCCTCCGAGCCTACAGTTCCGGTCCACAGTGTTCCGTCATCTAGTCTGATAGGAAATAGCAGTTCGCGAAGTTCCTTGGCCAGCTGCTGTAGATTCTGGTAATCGGTGGAAAATTCCGACACGATGGACTGAAAGCCTTCCGGAGCCATGTCGACCGTCTTGCGGGCTGCCATTTCTTCGTAGCTCCCGCTCCGCCACCCCTGGAGTCTGCTACCTGCCGGCGGATGCTCTGACCTGTCCGAGATGATGACCCACAGCAGGACGTAGAGAAATGACTCCAGGTCATGCCTGTACGTGCGGGGCCGGCCTTTGAGGGCACCGACGGCCATAAAGGGAGGTGTACCGGTGATGGAGATGCCCCCAGGGTTCCGCGGCCCCACTTCCAGGATCATGGCGACGTCCAGATCTATCAAGACTCCCTTTGGTGCGTCCGAGTCGAGGGTATCACTGATGATGATGTTTCCCGGTGCGATGTCCTGATGTAGAATGCCGCCATCCTCGTACAGAGATCGGTGGCTCTTCACCGCATCCTGGAGGACTTGAAGAAGCTCGAGTACAGACCCATGCGTGTGAAGGGGCCGCCCGCATGGCGATGTGATTATGCAAACCATGGTGCGGACTCTGAAAGTTTTGTCTGTTTCGACCGTATGCGAATCTACACCCTTGCCGCCTGGTCCGCTTAGATCAGGACCATCCTCAGGTGGGAAGCGTCGATATGGGCGGTGTCGGAGGCCCGATCTTAAGTCGGCCGTATCGACTATCTCATCGAAGTAGTCCAGTGATAGTAAGCCCCAAACGTTCCGCTTCTTCGCATACCGAAGCACTTGGTCCTCTGCAATGTCGTCTCTCAAACGCCATTTGAACTTGACGACGTAGTCCCATCGATCTGAATCTGGTAGTCTGGCTCTGAAGCATGTCGTGGCCTTGCTGACCAGGTCTTCGGGAGTGGCAAGAGGGCGTTCTGCGAGGCGTAGCATCGGGCTTTTCAATGTAATGCATGCGTCTTCCCTCAATGTGATATATGGGCCCATCCCGTCATGCCTGATGATATCACTGAGCCCTAGCTCTGCATCCGTCATTGACGAGTACTTCAAAATCACCGTGGTAAATCTGTGAAAGTTTTCGTGTATGTTGAACACATTGCAGCTGTATAGCCCGCAACGGTCGAAAACAAAGAGCTCCGCCCAGTTGCCACGAATGTAGAAGCCGTGCAGGAAGAGGCGCGTCGGCTGGGCCACGAAGATGGAAGAAGCTTTGGCGCATAGGTTGAGTAGGCCATCTTTGTAGGACGCGGCTTGACTAGGACAGAATTCTCCTATGACCAGCAGAGCAGCTTCGTCTGGCTCTGAACAAGGGGCTTTGTAAGTGGATGCTAGAGCGACGTGCGCGCTGAGGTCTGTCTCATTCCTTTCATCAACATGGCACGACCTTCTCCACGATCTTCGAGCTGACGCGTAGTTCTCTAGCAATAGTGCTGATATCCAGCGACAGAACCCATCAACTGAAGTGGTAGCATCTTGAAGAGGATGGTGTTCGCAAATCTCCCTCACTGTCTTCTGAAACACATCGTCCGCGGCTGCAATGCCGAAGTATTTGGAAAAGAATCCATCGAGAGGCCCACTGATGAAGCCATCAATATTCTCGCAGACTTCGTCAATGTGCGTGTCAGACATTGTTGCTCTCAAGTGCAGACATCGACTGTTTTGCTGGTGGGGCGTTTCTTGTTCAGGCTGGAGATTGTCAAAAGAGTGGTCGACGGCAATGACGTTGCTAGGACCGAACCAACCAGACTCCAGGCAGCACTCAAATGTTAGTGCAAATGCGACGCAACGATAATACGACACCAGGGCTGCCAGACGGCTGGGCAAACAACTGCTGTGCTTAGTCAACCGATCTGACCATCTACTCCAAACTCTTGTTAGCACCGGGACCTTGCTGCTACTTTCTTCCACTTCATCGATAATACACTTCGTTGTCTATAACCTCAGTTCCTGTTGGCATGGTTCAATATTTGATTCTCTGCCTATTTCCGTTGTCCTAGAAATTCAATGATACATGCCGTAATGTACATCTCACCGGGCCGCTACTTAAACTTTCACACCTGACCAAGAAATCATCATGCGTTGTTGGTCAGGCTTCCACCAATAACCTTCACAGGCTGTGGCGGCGTGATCCTCCATTGCAACGTCCAAGTGGACAATTCTTGGCGCCGCTCTCTAAAGCCACCGTCAAGGCGTATTCTGTTGATACTCAACTGAGTAGTGCCTCCAAATATGCATCAATCAGCCTGGACTCGATGGCGATATTCGATATACCAACGCCTGCTCAGGCCTCAGGCGACGAATAGTTGGGTGTTAAATGGCGCAAAATCGTCCGTGTCAGTATGGTGTCAACGGCACCGACACAGCCTTGGGGCCTAACACGACGTCAAGAATGTTCAGGGATTTGCCCGGTCTTGAAATGACGCCTACGAAATATTTCGGGCCAGAGTAAACAAGATGAGATTGAAAACGCGTTGAGGAGACCTCGCACAGTTTTGCGGACTATATAAGTGAGCAGCTTTTCCACCCCTTCTTCCATTTGTCAGTATCACAGTCCATCATTACCGATACTTCAAACTCCATATTCTTTTCACACACTCATACCCAGAAATCAGCCAAAATGGCAGTCCTCATCAATACCTTTGTCACCTCTTCAGTTTATAACTCTCTGCCCCACATCAAGGCTGTTTCCGGTGCACCTGCCGACAATAGCAATGACCTCGAGGTTCTTCGAGCGTTGCTTGTCAAGCACGACGTCCCTAAAGATGTCTCAATTCGTCTGGTTCATAAACATTACGACGCGCTTGATGGAGAAGTGATGGCCTTCGAGAGTGTGAAGCTTCCAGCGCACGGTACCGTGCAGACAATGAAACCCGTGGTCCCGTCTGGAGATTCAGAATTGCGTGGCATTCACTATTTTGTGAACGACCACGGCTCTCTCCAGGCCTACGAGTATGCCCGGTGCCGCGTTCCCGACACATCGAATCTCGGCGCTTTCTTCGCCGACTTCTGCCGCATTGTCACCGAACGCAACCTCCAGCACAAGTTCGGTCTAAAGATCAAGACCGTTGACGAGCTGGATCAGACAGGATGGACCGAATACGAGCTGCACGGAAGGCGCATCACGGTCATGTTCCCGGATGGGATGCCCCAGCCTCAGGTGGACAGTTCCAAAATTGGCCATGAAGGACCTGACTACACTGTGACGACGGAATGGCTCGGAATCGGGGAGAACAAGCAAGGCCAAACAAACTGCAAGCATAAAACCCAGTGTTCTCATGGTTCCAAGAAATGCACCCATTGCAAGCACTGCTCCTCGCATAATGGAAGGAACCAGGGAGATGTTCACGACGAAGACGATCTTCGCATTGGTGGACAGAAGGTCGATCCTGGAACCCCCATGCATGAAATTCTCAGTGCTGTAGTGGAGGCATTCTAGGCACATCTGTTGCGTCTGTCTTCGTTTCGTTCTTCAAAGTCGGCTCTATTCAGCAACATATGGGCTGATTTGATCTCTTGTTTTGCTCCTATTGTTTCGATTTGTTCTCCTTCCTCTTGCTTTTCCTTTTTCAATCAGTACGGTAGCCACAACGGTATGCACCGGCCTGAGGAGGTCAACATACATGTGGATGTCTTAACAATCATTGTATTCATCTTTCGCAAAGGATAAAGATAGGACAATTAGCGTATACATAGCTAGCCTCACGAGCACGGCATTTGTGTACCGACTATCAGAAATTCTCATCATGACAATCCAATTCATTCATCCCATGGCTCAACCGGGGTGTGCAGAGTTACATGAAGATGGAGAAATATTGATCCCTCTCAAGACGTCATCGTCTTTGCCATTTGATGCAGGGGTTCAATATCGAGAGCTTTTAGGATCTGGGTGCCTCCAAGAAGTTTGCACATGATGAGATGCAAAAGCAATTGGGCGTTCTGAAATTTGGAAGTTAACTACTTAATTGAAGCATTCATGCTCATCAATGCCCCCCATGCACACAGCGTTGACGCTGACGAACAGCAAGAAATAAAAATATAATTGGGAACTTTAGACAGGATTCTACTATCACAAAGCCCGGGTGGCGATTGGCTTCCAATTCTCAATGTCTTTCTCAGTTGACACAAGCCACACTATTCCACCTTCCCAGCCTCCCATGCTGTGAGACGCATCTCCAAGAGCAACGCCAGATCCCTTGACCGCGTCTTCGATTTCCTTCAATTTCGCCTCATCGATGGGTGTGTCGCCACTACCGCTCGTGGTCAACTAACATCGAGTAACCCAATGCCTGAAGAATTGGGCATAGAATTCCAGAGCAAGGCATGAGGGGAGGGGGGGGATACTCACTACATAAGACTAACGTGAGGTCCGAAGGCCTCCTTCCACTCGGAAAGCCACGACTGGGTCTTGGGCCCGACCTCGACCTCTCCCTCGGCACCGTGCGCCCTAGCAATAGCCGCAACGTCCTTCGCACCGTCAAAGTCGCACTTGATATAGCATCTCCGGAAGTAGACGGCCTGCGTGTTGACACTCTCAAAGCGCACTGCGACCGTAGACGCTTCCGGGAACGGAATGCTGTCAAGCCATTTCTGGGGCTGGTCGCCGTAGAGGTTTGGGTCGATGCCGGATGTCAGGGTCAGATGTGGGGAGAAAATAGGCGGGCGGGGGGACTCGTCCGGGAAGTGGGCTGGGAGGGTCTTCTCGATGAGATTAGTGATGATCGCATGCAGGGGGTGAGTGGGCGGTGGCGTCAGCCAGAGTGAGGAGCCTGGCATTTTGAGATGCTGTTGCGTGAGATGAGTCGGATGGATTCGGGCCAGATTGGGGAGAAGATGCTTCACGCTGTCATGTCTCTGAAGTTTGATAACTGAGCGGGGGTTAGGGCTTCGTGGGTTATTGATTGACGCGGCTCACTCATAATGAGCGTCCCAGCTTGGTCCCAGCTGGTCCTCCTTAACTCAGTCAAACTTTCTTTATATATAGTCCATGCATTCTACATTTCAAGTACATACAGCTATAGACATAGGAAAATACGGGATCCTATTTACTCTCCCATAGTTAAGCCTATAATTACTGGATTAGTAGTTGGGTTAGTGATAACTAGCAAATACCCGGTGCTGTATATTTTGCCTTTTATTTGTTCCCTTTAAGTGTAGATCTCCTTCAAGTGGTAGTCTTTTTTGCCTCGTAGTAACGTGACGTGCCGATTAATTGAACATGAATGGACTGAACTATGCCTTCAACAATATCCCATGGCCTCCGACCCTCATGGAACAGACGCTGAATTGGACAGCTGAGGACCATGCCATCCAAGACACAATCTCTCAATACTGGTATAACTTCATCGCCACGGGCGACCCTGACGGCCAGAACTTAACAGCGTGGGCATCTAGCAGCAATTAGTCCGCGACAACAATTATCCTCGGAGATGGCTACGGGAGCATCCCGGTGGCTTCGGATGATGTGATTGACTTTTTGACAGAGTATTTTGCACAGGAAACTGCGTACTAGATGGTTCACAAGGAGAAAAGAAGAATTTGCATTACTTTGAGAGTTTTCTTAAGACAACAAAGTTGAGCAATGCATCATGGAGACAGGATGTGGTAAAACGCGGGAGGCCCTCTGAGCATATCAACCACATCTCTTGATACGGGCTTTGGTATTTTGATTTGCTGTGGCCTTTTACTGATTGTGAACACGAGAGTCTACCCGTCCCCAAGTAGACTGACCAAAGATCAAAATAGTGCGATGACCAGCGCCCAGAATGTGGCTGATGCTAGGCGAATCAACTTCAATGCAGCTACAGGAACTACGGTACGAAGAGTTAGGCCTCATGACAAGGCTGATTGGGATTTTAGAGAGACATCTCATCACTTGGAAAGAATTTAGCTTGGGAACGAGGTCAGACGGAAGGAGCCGAGCGTTTACTGAAACATCACAGTTCAATAGAAGATACATTGAAATCTTTGGCACCAACCAAAATTATTTTGTCCCGCAGTAACCAGTCTTTTTAGCGAGCACAAAATATCAGTGCTATTATTTTCATTTGAATCTTTTGAGCCGAGTTTGGACTACAATGGGATTTGTTCGACTTTATTAAGACCAGTCGTTCCTTACGTGAACTCTAAGGCGCTACCAAGTTCGTGGGTCCCCGAGATGAATATGTAAAATTAATTAAGATATTGATTCGTAGTATATAAGATTATCTGCAAAAGGCGGCCTATGTACACAATCCTTGCTGAGAGCACGTTTTCAGGCAAGAAACTGAGAAGAGCCAAATCATTTCACCTGCTCCGCCAAAATATGGGGAAGCGGCTTCGCTGAGCGAGCGTCATCTCCCTGAGATATGAAGCAAGTTCAGTTTAAGCCGAGTCTTTAGATCCGGAAGGGGCAACCCGTCTTCCGATCACATGCATTTCTGCCCTTAGGGCAAGGCTTTCCCTGCTTCGTCCGTGTATCGCAACAGTCAGCATCCTGTATTAGCATGATAAGTCGTGTGTCAGCGTTTGATTCAGAAGACATGATTTGCCTAGCATAAGCTTGGAAGGGGGAGTCTTACGCATTGTTGTGGTGTGATGCCAAACTTAGCACAATAGTTCTCCGTATCTCCAGCCACATTGCACGCTCCCTGTCGGTTGCAGGCGTCGACGTTATCTTTTCCGCCCCAGCAGCAATTCGGATCAACGCTGCCAGCGATCATGCACTGAGAAGGCCACGTCAACACTAAGCTCAATTGTGTGTTGCAGTTTTCTAAGGCACCAAAGCCATACAAGGCGGGAGTGAAACTTACAGCAGCGTTTGCGGCACTGGCAAAGGCCATGACAGCAAGGAGGGTATTGGTAAGCTGCATTGTGGATATTTGAGAGTTGAGCGGAGTTCTGGAATGGAGATGTATACGGGTGTTGAATGATATATTGAAGCTGTGAGTTTAATGTGTAAAGGGCTGATGATAATGAAAGGAAAAGCAGTTGGATGCCGAACTGGAATTCTTTTATTTATATAAATTTGTAGCTGGGCTTATACAGGCCTGTTTGGCCCTCGCACTCGCTCTCGTACAGAATTGTGGAGAACTGGTTTGTGCTCAAGATCTTGTCTGTTTAGAGCTTGAGCTGAACACAATTGCACACCTCTCTTTCAACCAAAAAGACAAAAATTGCTCATCCAATTTCATATTGACAAGCGAAACTAAGCGAGTACAACGGAATACATGTCAGAAACTATAGTACCACTCCCGAGGTACACATCAACCGCGCGGGAATATCGCAACTAGGGTCTTGGGAGCACGACTCAGACCTGATGTACCAAACTCCACAATCAGAGATCTACGTGCAGGAACTATTAGTCATAACAGCGCGGTTCGGCGCTGCCAGGGCGCTTCGCAGAGAAGAGCAAGCAACAAAGAGCCTAGGCGGGAGGAAGATGGAAGTTAACAATCAGTAGCTCTCTCATTCCATCCTGCTAGACTCCCGCACCGCGCCCGCTATGTCTACGTTGTGTGTACCTATTCACTCTACTTGTGACTCTTCACCCTGACAACACGCTTAGATCGTTGGATATGTTGCAATGCAGTGATGCTAACTTTAGAATTCTTTTGCGTAGAGTCTTGGGCTACGATCCAGTTTCAGAGCTAGAGCGACTAAAGATTTGGACACTAAAGGTAAGAGATGTCATATGATTCCACCGCGCATTTCGCTTGATCGCGTACTCGCTTTTGAACCAGTGTCCTTAATTCTATGTCTCTAAGTACATACGCGTGTCCTCCGCTGTCACATATCCACTGCTGTCAGATACCCACTGCTAACGCAGTGGATACCCACATCCCGCCCTAGCTAAAACCTTATTTTTACACCAAAGCTTTGGTGGCAAATAATCTGCTAAGACTAAGCTCTTGTTTGGCAAGATGACCAAAATCTGTGGGGAGGTTTTGGTCCACTGCGCTAACAGTGGATGTCTCAAAGCTGAATCCACGTTTAAGCTACAATTACAATTGCCAGAATAGCAAGCTAGATCGCCTTGGCGCGCTTGAAAGGGGCAACAGAACGAATCATGCAAAATCTTCGGAATCTTCGGGCCTGTGTTCCACTTTAGTCGTAAGACATTCAAGCCAAGCACTGCTTGCTTGGCGATATCACATTGACACTCGACATGCAATCCGCCCTGCGAAGGGTGACACTTGTGAACCATCATACCAATCTTCCCGAGTATCCTGCACGCAATTGCCTGCTCTACATGGTGTGAGGGGATGTGGAACTTCTCGCAAGGCAGAAAACATGTGGCTTGTAGCTATAGGACTACCTGTTCGCAAGTGGGAGTCTCTATTGACCATATCCCATTCCATATGTTTCAGCCCATTTGAAAGTTCTATACTATTCCCCTTCTGTCTCTACAATCAACCCCACGCTTGCCGATCCCCTCGGACAATTTCCACAAACACGAACCACGGCAGGAACGTTACGATTGCGCAGGCTACGGTGCGCGCCGAGTCCATCGACAGCTACTCGGGCATCCTCGTTGGGCTGGACAAGGCCCACCTCTACAGCCACTCAGAACGTTGCGGCAGGACCGAGACCGAGGAGCTCCTCGCCCTCGGCGTCAAGGAGAATGACTCCAAGGACGGGGCTGGGGACGAGGGCACAGGTGCTTGAGATGAGCGCTTAGAATTCTAGTGTCTTGGAACTTGGATGAAGTAGAAATTTGGATCAGACAGTGCTAAGCGAGTCTCTTCTAAATCCAACAACCTGTCTAAAAGAGCATAGGCAGGGTCGGTGAGTCCGATGGACCTCATACCTCCCACAGACTCACCAGTATATAACGCTGGCTATCGCTTCACGATTCACTAGCGGCCGTCTCTTCGATATATACCACAGCACCATCACTTGACCACTGTCTTCATCGCTACAAATTCGAGACCTATCACTTGTTCCTGCTCAAAACGCACACATCTACGCCGACAGACATCACTTGATCAAACTTTCAACACGATGAAGTCCTCTTACGTCCTCGCTAGCATCGTCTCACTCATGTTGGGAGCTGCAATTGCCAGTCCGACTGAGCTCGCCAGCAGACAGAAGGCCCCTGGCGTTGGGGATAAGAATGCCGATGTAAGCCAACGTTTAACACTCTTCCGCTGCCGCCTTCCCCATCACGTGATTACAAAAAGCTAATTTACAAATTTGGAAGTGCGACGGCGATTATGATTGCTGTTATTCCTCTGAGGCCGCCTGCTTCAGACAGTTGGGCTATGGCCCGGGGAACATCTACTGTCCGCTACACAAGTATTGCGCCACTGATTACAACATTCCTCGAAGCAAATGTGTAAGTTCTAACAAGAAGAGCGGACTTTTTTCTGCCCACCCACTCATGCTAATTTTATCTATGAACAGAACGCCGATTGCTGTTCCATTTCTACTGGCTGGGGTCGTGGATGTCCCGGCAAGTAGATAAGACAGGAGGAATCCCGGGATGAGCATCACATGCTTTGGGTTAGGAAGCTCGAATTCGAACACAGATTTGTATATAACATGATTTAGTTAACTTCTAGATATTCATATTAAAGACAAAATTGGTGCTCCGAAGGTATATGAAGAGGTCCGTTAGGAGTAGTTATTAGTTATTATTAGTATAATATGTAAAGCCTTCCTCTATTTATATTAATAGCTATAGTTTAACTCTATTATTATCTAATATAGAACATAGGATATTATTATTCTTTACCGTTGTTTGATCACGGGGCCTGGAGAAGTGTACCCTAGGGTACACGATATCGGTTCCGGTTTGATCTGAAGCTTATCTTTAAGAGATCTACCTAAAGGAATTGAGTGTCCAGATAGAGGGCTTCTACTGTGAGCTGCGCTGACGATTGCCGAGATCCTCATTGCTTGAGGGTGGACCTGCTTCAGGCAGGCACCGGAAGGTGTAGGGGGCCATCGAAGTCTGACCCACATTACATCTCTAAACACACTCCAGATCTGTGATCGCTGGATTAATAGTTGCGTCGGTGACGACCAGCGAATACCCAGTGCTGTATGTTTTTGGTTCCTTTTTGACTCCGTATCTTAACCGTCGCGAATTCTTTGCTCTCCAAAACTTAGATCCCTGCTTCCTCGCCATACACCCTACGAGGTGTGTATATGATACCTTGTATGATGAGCCTAACGAATGAAAGAGTATATTGATATGACGCGTGTTGCAAGCTAGAAACGAGCGGAACTTGGCCATGGATATTACTATACATTTAATGTCACAGATTTAAAGTTCTGCTTCGTCCGTGGCCCAAGGATGATTCGTTGATGCCTAGATGGGACGAGCTTCCCAAAACCGCCTATATGGTCACCAAACTAGCCCACTCTCTCCGGATCATTGTGTTCCCTCCCTTCAATATCCTGAAACCCCAAGTATCCTTCACCCGCAATTGGCATCGCTCCCAGTCTAGATGTCAATGAAACGTGCCATCCAGGTGTTGGTAATTTGTTTGGCTTCATCCACTAGGCCCATATCTAAAAGCAGTTGAACTGTTCCCCTGAGAGCACTCTCGAGAGCACTAAAAGTCCACGTATGCGTAAAAGTAGCCGCCTCGCCGATAAATATGGTGTTGAATTGAGTTTGATAGAAAGCGGGAAGGTACAGATCTTGCTGTGAGAATATCTGCATCGTAAAGGCGCCAGCATGATGTTCGTCCTGTTCCCAGCAGTGCCGAGCGGAGATGCCCATCCAGTTCTCTTCTACGACATCGCCGTGAACTTGAGTAAGAGCCCGTTTGATATAAGCGAGGTGCTCCTGTTCCGACATAGCACAGGCGACGGTAGCCTCGTAGTCGGAGAGGTACGATGCAAGCATTGTGCCTGGTCCAGTAGCGTTCAAATCCCATGAAGGGTAGCACACCTGGCCAAGCTGCGGCTTAGTGAGGCGGGTGCAACCGCCGAAAATGGGCCGCTCAAGGTGTTCCCAGAACCGAGTCTTGAACTGAATAGCGACCTTAACAGCGTTGCTGAACAGCGTTCGATCGACAGCTCGCTTCAACAAGCTTGAGTATGGGGGCAGATCCCAGAACTTTAATAAGTTAAGTGGGACACTGTTTAGTACGTAGTCGAAGTTCTCAACTCTGTCAGTAGTCTCGAAGGGCTCAGCTCCGGTAGGTTTCCAAGAGACGGACACAGTGTTGTTTTCGTTGTAGTGTAAACCGTTTACCTTGGCGCCGTACTGGACTCTTCCCTTCATCAGAGGCTCGAAAGCAGCTGGGAGCCTGCTGAGACCGCCTTGGACAGTAAGCCACTTGCTGGCCAGGAAGTAGACAGTTTCGTATTCCCACATGGGCCAGTAAATATGAGATGGCGTAACCTCGTCAGTGGTGTTGAGGTCGGTTTTAATGACATCTCGCAGGTAGGAAACTTCCGAGTAGTCGAACATGCCATCCTCCTTAGCTTGCTTATAGGCTGCGAAAATGTTGGTGGCGAACAAGCGAATTCGTTCCGCGTCGAGGCCTTTAAACTTGTCCAGAGCATCGAGTGCTTCTGCTGCAGCAGTGGCGTTATGATAGACAGTAGGGTTGGAGTAGGCCGGGTCGGTTGCTACCTCTGTCTTTCCGGGGAAGGTACCGTCAGAGCGTCGGAATGGAGAATCAACAGGTGTGTTGGGAGAGCTTTGAATCCAATCCCAAAATTTTACTTGCACCGACTCATTCCCGCTGTTGAGCTCGTTGAGTACATCAGCCAGCTGGAAAATGATGCGTTGATCATTGAATGGAAACGTCTCATTGGTCTCAGAGTCTGTGATCTCGACCGGAAAACGCATAGGTCCAAGCTCGTGATACTGACCTTCCTCAGGGGAGGTGCCGTTGAGATAGACAGTCCTGAAGCGGCCGCCAAGACGCTCAGACGACTCCAAGATCTTCCAGTTGTGAATACCAACAGAGTCCAGTAGCAACTATGATCGAAACAGTTAGTCCATGCGCATAGAGATCAACGAGAACCGGCAACTTAAGGCTTACAGAAGACATTAGTCCAGACATGCCAGCACCGAGGACACCAAACGACTTGTTCTTTGCCGCGGCGACAAATGATCCATCAGGCTCTTTCTGCTCCAAATAGGCCACACCGTTGAACCACATGCTGTCGCCTCCTGCCACTTCCACGAACGACGTTTTTGCACTTCGTCGAGCCACGCGCTTGGCAACTGGAAGATCCTCGGATTGCCCCACGAGCTCACCGTTGAGGAAAGCATGAAGACATCCCCCAGTCGTGTCGGTAGGAGTCAACCAGACGAACTTGGTTGGCCGCCTGCCTTCATGGTCTACGTGTCGTGCGGCTAGGGGATGGCTACCGACATGAGTTGTGCCGACAAGCTGCTTCGCGTCCGAGACAACAGCAGCACCATCGCATGAGCCGTAAGTGATAGTGAGTTCACCGTCGGTATTGGTTTCGTACGCGACAACAACGTTGTAAGCGCTTCCTGTGCTGATCTGTGAAGGAGAGAGGAATGTCACAAGAGGCCGACCCAGTGGCTTCGCCTCTGTCAAAGAATAAAAGCCTCCCAGCAAGGGAAGCAGATTGAGTGAGGATCGCATGGCTGATTCTGTAGGGTTTTGAATTATTAATAGTAGAGAGTCCCGAGATGTTGTTTGCGAAAGAGACTGCCTTATAGAAGTGCCTGCTTCCCCCTCTCCAGGGGGTGGTCTTCGGAAATTCACTTTCTAAGAGCATTGCCAAGGGCAGAGGGCCGACATCGCCCTTCCTGACCTCGATCAGAGCCAGAAAGCAAGTTGATATTGTCAAATGTGTAAGCGTTATGACTGCTACAGCAAGAAAGAAAACTATCTGATAAGAGTATATCATATCTCGTGTAAACAGTATCGACAGATACGGCTATGTTTGTCGGTGAAGGAAACTGTTCGCGTTTCCGTCCGGCCCGGGTGGGCATAAAAGCAACAATTGATAGGTACTGTTCCGTGGAGATAAGGAATAAATGCCAAGTAGATAAACAAATTGCCGATGCCAAGCAGGAAAAGAAGCGACCCTTGTTGTTATCTCCCAGCCTCGACAAGATGTCCAACATCGACAACGCTTGAGGGGTTTCTTGGCAAGTAATTAGATTGAACCAGCGCTCCGCAATGTGGTAAGTGGCTTTTCATGTAGTGGAGCGCTATCCCCATGAGATCGAGCTTACTAGCTGAATGTCATAACATACATTATGTTCACTGTCTTCCTATTCTCCAAAAGCAATGATAAGTCAGTACACCGGCCTTGACTGAGGTTCGCGGGCTGATAGCCAAGTTGAGCTATCAAGTTGCTAAGCCTTGGCTCCCAATGCCGTTAAAGTCACGTGCTCGTAGTACTACCTGGAGTTGCAACTGATCTAAATACTTGAAGCAACGACTGATCAAGAGTAACATTTCCATCTGAGAAAGCAATTATGCACTTAAGTGGACCGCGCACCAATCGACAATCCACGACGTACTGGCATTTCAGAAGTCGGCAACATAGTGGTAACCACCCAAATCACTCTCAAATCTGCCCTAATGGCAGCTGAATATGTTATACGTTGCCTCGCGGGCTCCCTCATGGCTCGTACGTAGGTTGTCTTCGGCCAAAGATCGTGTCGTTCGTTGAGATGACATCGTCTTATAAATCAACATCCTCAGATATGGACATGCGAACATACGTCACAGATAAATCATGAAATTTCGCTAGCTTGCGTAGTAAATTCGGCAGCTTGTAGTGTTGGGTCATGTAATAGTTGCTGATCGCCGGAATCCTTCCGTCACCAAAGTCTTCGGTGACCTCACTTGCGTAGACTCTATGTGTTAGGGTTCACGATTACAGGCATATTATTCCCATAAGAAGGAGTTGTGAGGCTTAGACACCTCGTCCGCAGCGGTCGTTGGTGGTCAGCTCCATTCTGGCTGGGGACCCGTCCTGCCTGCAGCACAACGCGTGGCTCAGGGGCCAAGCCCCATTCGCCAGCCACCGGATGAGTAGAGTGTGCCACGGACAACGGAGGCAAGACACAGGAAACAGAGATGGGTAGAATGTGGTATCACTCGAATAGAAGACATTATCAACGCTCATCATCACTCATTACTCGCAGCCTAGCAGCAGCAGCAGCAGCAGCGGCAGCAGAAGCAGAAGCAGAAGCACTCAAGCCACCATGGTCCGCCTCCGGTCAGCCCTCCCCTTCCTGCCCCTCCTCCTCCACCAGACCCTGACCTTCTTGCGCAGCGCCGTGTTGAACCCGTACGTCAGCGCGTTGGCCAGCCCGACGAACTGGCTGCTCGACTGCAGCGCCGCCAGCACGCGGCTCTGCGACGTGTTGCCCGTCGCCTCCATGAACCGGTTGACCAAGCCGGGCACCCACAGGATCACGTACATGATCGGGTACGCGTTGAGCAGCAGCATGCGCTTGATCTCGCGCTCCATCTGCCGCGTCTGCCGCCGCTGCGGGAACTCGCTCTCCGTCGTCGCCGTCGCGTCGAACTTGCCGCCCTTGAGCGCCGGCGGCGGCGCCTTGCGGTTCGGCGTCGTCTTCATCGTCGGCGGCTGCTGGCCCTGCTGCCGGGCGGCTGTCTCCTCCGCGATGATGCGGTCGTGGATGTCGTTGTAGTCCTCCGCTTCCGAGTCCGACACGGAGCACACAGAGCTGGCCCTGCTCCGCGGCGCCCTCTTGCGGCCCCCGGGCGTGAGCTCCTCGTCTATCGCGTCGTCGTCCTCGTTGGTCCTCACGTACGCCGCCTCGGGGGCCGACATCTCCCACTGGTCCTCCAGCACCCTCGATATCCGCGACTTGCTGACCGTGGACAGCTCCGTGTCCTGGCGCTCCTCGTCGTCCACGCGCTCGTTGCCCATCCTGTTGAAGCCCTTGCGCCGGCGGCGCGAGCGCTCCGTCGCGCCGCTCAGGTCGGTGATGGTGGTGGAGACCATGGACCGGAAGTGCCTGTTCATGTACCACCACACAAAGACGTAGATGCCCGCCGTGAAGAAGATGATGGCGATCCTCCACCCGTGCGTCAGCGCGTACCGCAGCCCCGTCTGGGAGCTGATGATCCAGCACCAGTTGCCGCTCACGGGGCCCATCTTGCCCATCGACGTCGCTATCGTCGCCGTGATGAGCGGCACCACCCACACCGAGACGCAGATGCCCACCTTGCGCCACCTCGAGGCGTTGGGCATGTATGTCGTCCGCGTGATGGTCAGGAGCGTCACGAGGGCGATGACGAGGATGGAAAAGTCCGAGGCTTGCACGGACAGTTGGCCTATGAAGCCGTTTATGGTACACGCCGTGCTCGGATATAGTGCATGGTCGCGTAGATATATTATACCTGATATTGTGTTGTTCAGTGTATTTACAAATTCTGTAAAATCATGTCAGCGTACATCAGCGATGATACTCATAACTCAACCAACAAAGCAGGAGGCATGTATGAGCAATGGAGGGCCTGTGCCCGTGGGGTGATCGAAGGGCACGTACCAGCCAGAGCCAGGTTGAAAACCAGAGCATGGCGAAAAGAACGTTGCTCGTGGCGATAATATGCGTATGAGGCCAGGACGCACGTCGTGGCTATAAACGAGATGAGGCTGCCCGAGAAGGTGATCGAGGAGACAAGCCGGTCAAAGTCCTGCCTCGGATCCATCGTGATGGGTACAGGTACCACAGGCCCGAGTGTTGTCGATGAAAGAATGAGCGGTAGCGGCGTCGGTCACGCCAGATGAGTCGCCCGACCCTGCCGGACTGGACAACTGCCAAAGAAAGTGAGTGACCCTCCACCAAAGTGGATCGTGGGGTCGTCGTCCGCCGGGCGTCGTAGTCAGGGGTCACGGGTCATGAATTTCGTGCCATCAATTATATCGTGGGCAGGAATGTTCCTCTGGGGTTCCGGGTGGTGATAAATTCGACTCGCGAACAGTTCAATTCGGGAAAGCAAAAAGAAAGGTCGCTGGCAAGGGCAGAAGATTGGGAGACGGCTTCTGCTCGATAACCCATGGAGCCAAGCAGGGCGCAGCGGAACCCATGCCCTGGACGGGTGGACCGGTTGCCCATCATCAAGGACTCCGAGATGTTATACTATGTACGGTTTTGCGCCGCACGTAAATATCACGACTGACTCGTGGTCCGCACGACGATGATTTCAGGGGTTGGCGCGGGCTCCCACGTCGATCCCTGGTCCGCAAATGACCCGTCCGGGTCCAGTAGCCTGGATTGGCGAGGGCCAAGTCCTGGAATATCTATTTCTGGCCTGCTCTGAAAAATTGACGTTTATGCGGATTGGGGTGAAGCGCGCGGGCGGCTGTTTGATTTGGCCTGCAAAGGGTCTGAGCACCCGGGAGGGCAGGGCAGAGCCGGGCCAAGCACAGAGCCCTACAGCTGCCGTGCATCATCTCAACGTTGCTTGAACCGATCTATTGGGAAGCTTATCTGATATTGGTCGTAGGATTTGTCGCATGGCATAGTGTCTTGTCGCGCATAGCCGCAGCTGAGCGCGGCCTTACTGCGGGTGTCATCGCCAACCGTCCTGGGCCTAGTTTGACGAGCTTGCCGAGTTTCGGCGGGCTTGACGTGATCTGGGGGAAGTTCCACTCATGGGGTCCACAGTGTCGCTCTCCTTGGTTTCAGAACTCACGGGGCAACGAGGCGAGGGGATGACAAGCTTCACAAAGTTTCAACCCGCCTCTCCGAGTCACTGAACTCTCCGGGTCGTTACTGTGTAAAGAGGAGGATCGTGATATGTATTCAAGGAGCAATGGCCTGATAATTGTCGCCGTTGCAAAAGTCGAATCGGGTGCGCGGAGAGGTGGATGCGCTGCTAGTCATACTTGTTCGTGCACCCTTACCAGTCATGATGCAGCAACGGCTCCGGAGTTTTAGATGAACTTGGACTGTGTGTAGCCATAAGGCTGGCCGACCAATGACTTCGGGAGGGCCGCTTGAACCCTTTTCCGTGGCAGTGACATCCTGATACCGGCAGCTTGTTTTTGCAACCTGCGAACGGTCTCGTCAATGCCGTGGCAGGCTCGCTCTCGATGCTCGAAGACGGCGCACATAGTCCGCAGACTTGCGCGAGTCGTTGATCAACATCGGACTTTCGGACTCAAAACATGCCCCTGCAGTCATCTGAGGTAACCTGTGCGGACTGAGTTGGACCACGTGAGAACAAATGAAACATAGAATCTTCATTTGCTATTCATCTATTCTTTCGGATTAGTCTTGCTTTCTTATTTTGTCCCACTTGACTTGTAAGCTTAACTTTTAACGACATGATTGACGAAACCACTTTGAGCTTAGGAAGAACTTCAATTTTCAAGGTGGGTATGTGGCGTCGCAAAATCGACCATAGTGGTAAAGGCTGGAAGGATTATACTTTCATGGCCAATTTGCTAGGGGAAAATGAGAGTAAAAAATTTGTTCACATAGAAATTTAATCCGACTGTGGCAGCACACTAGCTGGCTGCTGAAACGAGCTGAGCCACCAGACAAGCTGGGTTCGGCACGTATTGCAAGTATTCTTGAGCCGCTACAGGGCTGGAATTGTAGCACTTAGAACATGTACCGACGTTCTCCCTAAATTACCCCATGGTCTCTAGCCCACAGCAGCGCCCCGACAAAATTGATTACTCACGAGCCAGCCGACCCAGCCAGACCTGAAGGTCAGTCATGAGGCTTTACCCGAGGGAGACGTTTGCCAGCTACCCGCAACGCACATTCGCTATCCGGCCATTGTCGTCGGCGATTTGCTGGTCGTGGCGGAAGTCGTCTCGATTCCTCGAGAGCTGCGCCCTCCGGATGGCCCAGGTGTCGTCACGACCATACGGCGAACCGTTACTGCTGCTGGTGTCTATCTTTGGTGACCTGACCCGGAAAAGGACAGTAATTCCCGTGATCCACCACGAAGTGCAGCGGCGCCAGCCGACCAGATTGGCCCCATGAGGAGCTCGGCGGATTGGGCCGTGGGTCTCCCCAGCATCGACTGCTTCAGAGGCATTTGGGATGATGGCAGCGTGGGAGAGCAGGGAGTCTAAAGTCTCTCGTTCAACCTGGTGCGTCATGATTGTGACAAATCTACCCATGGTTTCGGTTTGGCTGAAGCCAAGGGTACGCCGGCGGGCTCTTGTCGATGTGCCGCCGCACGTCGATGGTGATGCCCGTCACGAAGGCAGGCTCGGCCACATTGTCCAGTGGCGAGACGACAGAAGTGATTGTAAGCGCGTGGAGGCAGCCGTTCACAGCTTCCTTGTGTCGACGGCACGCGAGGAGGCTGTACTCACTGCATAGCTTCATTTATGCTTTGTAACCGGTCCTACAAGTATATCAGGTCAGCATTCGTTAGCTCCACACAAGAACGGTGTCACGCTCACTATGGTTCTGTTCTTTTTGTGTCTATGCTCTGGCTCGACATCTAAGCCGTTCAGGTGCGGGAACTCGGCCAGAGAAACCGGAATGTTGGTACTTGGGTAGGGCCGTGGAGTAAACCGGCCGTTCCGGATCTGCCTCCACCTCATGACATGATACTCATGTTTTCGAAAGCTCGAGATACCGGCTTTCCGAGGGTACTGGCCCACCAGGTCGTAATGGAGCTCCCGGTGCTCGGGCTGCAGCTGCAACGCGAAGTCGGCCGTCTTTACCACCTCACCCTCCGGGCTCTTCAGGTTGTAGGCGTAGTAGATCAGGCTGGCCAGAGACATGCTCCAGAGAAGGTTCCAGCTGTATTCCTCCTCCGGCATGCGGAGCCAATAAGACATGAGAGCATCAATGAAATCAGTCAGGCGCGGCAATGGCGGGAACGAACAGTCCACCCCCTGCCGCGGGTCGTATTTCCAGACTGCAGCAGACACCAGGACGACCGTACTGTCCCCAGCGGCGTACGAGCTTCTCTCCATTCGGAAACCGCCTCGACCAGAACCGGTGTCGTCTGGCGTGACTGGTTTGGGATCCGACTTGTTATATCCAGCTCCTGACAGCAGCTTGACTGCCTGGGCCATGTCGGACACGAGAACGTGGAGCTCGAAGACGGAGGTGTCGCTGCCGTAGTGCGCCAGCACATCTTCGAACCAGACCACGTTTGCGAGGCCGTTGCGCGTGAGGATGCTGCAGGGCTCGTATCTCTGCCGCAAGCGTGGCTCGGTCGCTTCTGTCTTGGTTTTGAGGGACGTCTCATCGTCGGTGGTCAATCCGCGGTTCCTCATCCGCTTGACCAGGCTTGTCCATTTCATGGGGGTATATAAGTAAGATGCATATGTATCCGGTGAAAAGGACAATCGCAGGTTCACTGCTGAAGCTGGTTTTGGTCGGGCTGATGGGGATACGGACTATTCTTAGTCTCCGTCGCATGGGGCGTGTCACGCTTAGTAACCGCCCCCCAACACAAAGAATACTCACTGAACCACCCTAGATGGCCGAGGCCGGTTTCGAAAAATCCTTCAACATAACTGACCTCACCCTCCCGGTCTGCAATCAGGTCGTGGCTGATGCACCTTATCTTACCTCAGAGTATCACTTGGAATCTTTTATGTATTTCTGAGAGACACTGATATGGATCCTCTACAAGTGTCTACACCACAGTCACTTTTGGCAACCGATAACTGTTATGTTCGGTCACTACTCTTTAGAGGCCGTTTTCTAGAGGCCCTTCTTGAAGGCTGTGGCATGGAAGCAGAACGCCACAAACGGTCCCCTTTGAAGCTGGTTTCTCTATTTTCAGTCACCCCCAAGGTTTTGAGGCCTTCAGAAGTTCCAGGTGCTTGTTGTATAAATATGTAGGGAGATGGCACTGCACATTAGCTACGCATCTGCGTTTGGTTCATTTTCCCCAGTAGTATCTTGTCCTTACATTACCATTTTCCCACAGTCCTATAACGATGGGTTGTTGTTTTAGTAAGTCCTCCCGCGGTAAGAAGAGGCGGCCTCAGCAACAACACGGAGTTCCACTGCAACAGCATGCGCCAGCACAGGGTGCGCCCTCGCACGGACACGGTCCGAACCAACATGCATCCGGTGTTGGGATGAGTACGGGCCCAATCCCGGGTGGGAAAAAGGTCATGATACCTGCGGTGAGGCAGGAATTCCTTAGGGCGGTGGAAGCTGGCCTGAGAGACGTCCCGCACGTTGTAATTGGAGGCAGTGCTTTGGCAGAGCATGGAAGCAAACGTGGAACATCGGATCTTGATGTTCTTGTCGGAGGTGGGTATTCAAAGAGATCCGTAGAAGATCTCATTCTTGGAAATAGCGGAGGACGAATCTTGAAGCGGGATGGCAAGTTAAGGTAAGTAAATGATTAGCATGACGACGTTCTACTTGGGCTCTATAGGCTGATAGCTGTGAATTTAGATATTTTGACGGCAACAACGATGGCTATGACCTAGATCTTGAAATCGACAACAGGGATCTTTCTTTCGACGTCCACCGTGACACTGAATTGAAAAATGGGGCCAGACTTGGGAAAATTGTATTTCTCCTCAACACGAAAGCCCACGGCTGGAAGGACAGACTTCCATTCGAGGAAAACTACCAGCAAAAGAGAGCCAATGATGCCGCAGACATCTTGTTCTGTGTCCAAAGCCTCCGTGGAAAGCGGAACATAGACAGGTCGCAGCTGAACTGGGTCTACCATCGGGACTTTTGGACACCCTTTCATCAGGAATATCCCTACATGGCAAGTCATTTCAAGTCGGCGGGCTTATGGACCGACGACACCAACTTCGGCTCAGGCTCTGGGAGTGGACGTTCGTCTCGAAGCAATTCCAGCAATGGCAGTCAGCCGGGCCGCGCAGCTCGTGTATCAAATGGGAGCCATTCAGGAAGCCAATCTGGGGCCCGGGGTCGAGGGGGCAGTCGGAACAATTCTGGAAGTTCAAACCACAGCCGTCGTAGTTAAGTGGGCACTGGGCTGGATGTTGGACAAATGCTGTTTTTTTCAAGGCGTTGAAGGACAAGTGGTCATTTTTGGACTATTCAAGACAATTTATACCATTCACCTTTTAGTAGCGAGCCAGTAATTTCATCCGCTGTTCGTCGTCCTGCTAGGAAACACCGAGGAACCGCTGTTGTTTGGTCGAAAGTCTTGAGCCACACCTTTGACCAGTAGCAGATTGCGCAGGCAAACACGCTTTGACGGTAGAGTAGCTGAGGCAGGGATAAGAGGAATCAAAGTTGAAGGACGGTTCACTTCTACGCACTTTCTCAGGGAAGTGTATCCACAGCTGTCTTTTCCATCGAAACCTGGAGCCCCTGACGTTATTTGTCTCCCAACCGGTGTTGGTAGGATGTCATGGTAAGAAAGGCAAGCGGAAGATACCGGCACGTCAGGGAATTTTAGCGTAGGCATGTGGTAGCACTGGCGTACCTGACTGGACGGGCCGGGCCACACAGCCGGCTCTCATTCGAAAGGTCTCAATGCGGTCGTGACAAGTTGGTAGAGAGCAACAGAGCAAGATCTTCGCTAGAAGTATGCATTGCTGGAGTCACCAGCTTTTCGTCGGGCCGACATGCCTTTCACATGTATGCAGTGTGCTTTTCGCTAACAAAATGCGAAGACGAGCAGGCAACTCTCGTTCTAGACCGGTGGGAAACAAAGAACAGGAACCAAACCCATCACCGCCCAACGGCTGACAGTTGGTGGGGCAGTGGGGCAGCTCTGGTTCTTATCGATAGGATCTCTCCATCCAAAGTACCTGCACCTGGGCTGCACGCACTCTAGAGTCCGGGTCATTGTTGCCAGTCAGGTATTTGTAGGTGATGGGTTGCCTTGGTGAAGATTGGATTCCCAAAAAAGCATAAAGAATTTCCACATGAAGTAGTATCATACTAAATGTATTTGGACATCATCTGGCACCAACCATCAAGGCCAGTTGAATTGGGCGAAATTCAAGAATTGGACATCAGGTACCGGGTACACACCCCGGCCCAAACGCCCATCCACCATTGACAGCAAAATTACGTAGCTCTGCACCGACGGAAGGAAAGCTCCAGCGTCTCTCGCTTTCTCTGCGCCTCGAGGATTCCTGCCAACTTCTAATTCTAGAACCATCATCGTCACACCTCGCCCATACAAACCCGACCTGTCTGAGTACTCTTCTGCCCCAGCCAAGCGCTCTGTTCACTCGTCTCTTTCTCCTCTGAGGCATTATTCTGCCATCCCTCCCACCGTATCATATCTAGACCTCTTGTCACCTAATACGATCAACGACCACGCTCGTGTCACCCGAGGCCCAATATACCCCGCCGTCGACTGACTCTGCGCTCCCCTCTTCGGCTCAAAGGAAAAGTCAGCTGCATCTAGGTCTCTCCCCTCATAGGTAAGGGACTTGTCAACTAGACGATCAGCCGAGCCTTGTGGAACCTTCCACGCAAGGCCAGAGGAGGAACCAAAAACAGTTGGATAGCTGCACTTCCTCGCCTGCAACCGAACCATCTTACATCGGAACACCTTCAATATGCCCAACGACGAATCCAACGCAAACGGCAACAGCCGCCTCCGCATCGTGTCAAATCGTCTGCCCTTGACAATCAAGCGCAACGAAGATGGCCAGTACAACTTCTCCATGTCCTCTGGGGGCCTCGTCACTGGCCTCAGCGGCCTGTCCAAGACCATGACCTACGAGTGGTACGGATGGCCTGGTCTGGAAGTACCCGAGAACGAGATTGGCCATATGAAGGACATGCTCAAGAAAGAGTGCAATGCGCACCCCGTCTTCATCGACGACGACCTGGCCGACAAGCACTACAATGGCTTCTCTAGTACGCTCATCATCTCCCTCTCCTGGTCCCCCTACACCGTCAACGCCCTGCTGACATTCCTGTTTCACAGACGAGATCCTCTGGCCTCTGTTCCACTACCACCCCGGTGAGATCACCTTTGACGAGTCTGCCTGGGCCGCCTACCACGAAGTCAACCAGCTCTTTGCCAAGACGGTCGTCGCCGACGTCCAGGATAATGACATGATCTGGGTCCACGACTACCATCTCATGCTCCTCCCACAGATGCTGCGCGAGCTGATCGGCGACTCCAAGAAGAACGTCAAGATCGGCTTCTTCCTCCATACTCCGTTCCCCTCCTCCGAGGTCTACCGAATCATTCCCGTTCGTGAGGCCCTGCTGTACGGCATCCTCCACTGCGACTTGATTGGCTTCCACACCTACGATTACGCGCGGCACTTCTTGTCATCATGCAGTCGCATCTTGTCCGCGACAACAACGCCCAATGGCGTCGACTTCAACGGCAAGTTCGTAACGGTCGGCGCATTCCCTATCGGCATCGACCCGGAGAAGTTCGTCGAGGGCCTCAAGAAACAAAAGGTCCAGGAGCGTATCGCTGCGCTGGAGCGCAAGTTCGAGGGCGTCAAGCTCATCGTCGGCGTTGACAGGCTGGACTATATCAAGGGCGTGCCGCAGAAGCTCCACGCACTGGAGGTGTTCCTGACAGAGCATCCCGAGTGGATCGGCAAGATCGTCTTGGTGCAGGTCGCCGTGCCCTCTCGGCAGGACGTCGAGGAGTACCAAAACCTGCGCGCAGTGGTCAACGAGCTCGTCGGCCGCATCAACGGCCGGTTCGGCACCATCGAGTTCATGCCCATCCACTTCCTGCACCAGAGCGTCAGCTTCGAGGAGCTGACGGCCCTGTACGCCGTCTCGGACGCCTGCTTCGTGACATCTACGCGTGACGGCATGAACCTGGTCTCGTACGAGTACATCGCGACGCAGCGCGAGCGCCACGGCGTCATGATCCTGTCCGAGTTCACGGGCGCGGCGCAGTCGCTTTCGGGCTCGCTGATCGTCAACCCCTGGAACACCGAGGACATGGCCAACGCGATCCACGACGCCGTGACTATGTCGGCCGAGCAGCGCGAGGTCAACTACAAGAAGCTCGAGAAGTACGTCTTCAAGTACACGTCCGCCTGGTGGGGCAAGCAGTTCGTCACCGAGATGAAGCGCCTCGACGCCACCGTCGGCAAGGGCCAGGGCGGCATCCCCGTCGGCAACGGCCCGCCCAAGATCCCGCTGAAGGAGAAGGTCTTTGAGAAGGTCAAGGGCGCAGTGGACGCCGTCACGGGCGAGAACGTCGACGACAACGGGACCCAGAAGTCGTCCTGAGTGCCCCAGCTCAGGCGGCCGCTGGTAGGATAAAATACTGTCGAGGTTCTAGAATACGGTGGCTGGCATGGGCTTGAGGAATAACTAGCTCGGGGAAAAGTTTGATACATACACGGTGGCACTATCACCGCCATAGAAGCAGTTTGATTAGTAGGCTGGCTGGATGGATGGATGGATGACACAACCTCTCCTACATCGACCACAGAAATTCCGGTCATTAGTAACTTGTAGCATTTGGAGTTGGAGTTATCGGAATAGGCACAATACAGGCGTTTCAATTCCGGGTTTGTTTACCGGTGCGTTGCACCAACTGCTGGTTACATGAACTCGCCCTCGTGCCGCTCAGCCATCATTCTCACAACACACACCAGTGCACTCCACGGAAGTCAGGATTTGGCCATTTGGCATTCCAGCTATCTAATGTATCTATCTACCTACGCGCAACACCCATCACCCCGTAGTTATTCGCCGTAACCACGCACACACGCACGCACGCAGGTCAAGTCAAGCCAAGAAGCGAAGAGAAAAGCAAGCAAGGTGGGGCCTGAAACCACTTCATTCATATGCGCACTCGCATGGGGGAGGTATCTGAGCAGACTTCATCAAAATTGACACATGAAAAGGAAAAGAAAAAAAGGGAGAAGGACACAGTAGACGAGTCAAGTGTCCGGGTAGAATCGAAGCGAAATCAGAAAGAACGGAAAAAAGGTCTCCGGTCCAAAGCTGGACCAAGCAAGCCATGTTCGTGTAAAACGCCTCAAGCTGTGGGGGGAAACACCAAATAAGCCACACCACCACCACCACCGCCTGAAACCTGTCCCTGTCCTTTGCGATATTTCTCGACTCTCGCGGTACATCCATGACCCTTCGGCCGTTCAGGGGAACACATAATGGGTATAGTCATCCACTGTGACGTTTTCATTCCCGCCGGGGCATTCCTCTACCACCATCACCACCACATCCACCAGCCGGTCCCTAGTAAGGCGAGTTCACAATGTCCTCCTTCTTAAGCCGGTCCACGGGTCCGCCCCTCCTAGGCGTGGAGTACGCGCCTGCGCTGCGCCGGACGCCCGAGCCGGCGATGCTCTCGCGGGTGGGCCGCTTGAGCTTCTCCTTCTGGAGCATGTTGACCTCGTTGGGCAGCGCGTAGATGACGTTGCGATCGCTGCCGAACCGGAAGTCGTCCGCCTTGACCGTGTCCGCGTACCGCTTGATCATGTACGGCGCCTTCTGCGCCCTCAGCACCCTCTTGAGGTTCCACTCGATGACGTACGGCCCCGTTGCGGAGATGATCGACGTCTCCTCCGAGTTCTGGCCCGCGTTGAATTTGGCGGGCGTGAATGACACTCCCTTGCCGGTCTCGTAGGCGAACTGGGCAACGTGCTCGGGTGTCAGGGCCAGTCGGCGCGGCTGCGGTTTTGCGTCGGCTGCGAAGGACTTCTCAAAGCCGAGCTTGCCCTCGTTCTTGCCTGACTTCTGCTGCGCGTCGATGAGGAGCAGGTACGTGCGGCATGTCGCAAGCACCCAGCGACCATCAGCGGAAACGTCGAGCCCGATGATGGGCTCACCGAGCGCGGGGATGTGCGTCTTGGCATTGATACCCAGTCGGTCGAAGAGCCGGATGTCACCCTTGTTCGAGGCTACAGCAATGTGACCCTTTTCTGTAGTTGCGACGGACGAGAAGTCATTCTTGGAAACATATTGCTTCAGTTGCGAGTCAACTAGCTTGTTGCCTGACAGTCGGGGGTCGACACGGTACAAGGCGTTGCGGCTGATTCCCAGGAAGGTAGGCTCGGATGTCATCTGTGCGAACTTGTTCTCGGGAGCAAACGTGATTGCATCGATGTCGTCGTGGATCTTCCACTCGTCAACGACCTTTCCGTACTCAAGGTCCATACGGTAAAGCTTGTTGGGGTCGGTGTCGTTTTGCAAGATCATGTTGTTGTCCTCGTTGTGCAGCATCACCTTCTTGGGGGTGAAGAGCTTGCCGCCAGGGGTCTCGACCTTGGAGATGTTGGTGCTGAACTCGAGCTTGTTGTTAGGTGTGTGCTTGAAGACGCCGATCTTCGAACCGCGGACAACAAACGACCGGTCATGTTTGTAGCCAACGGCGATGGCCTTGTTGGTCTCCTTATCGTTTGGCTTCACTGCGACATCGTCATCGTCTTCATCGCTGTCGTAGTGCTCGCTCCGAGGACTGTCATCCTCTTCTTCCTCCTCCTCCTCTTCCCCAGTGTGTTCCTCCTCCTCGGGCTCGGCGTCCTGGGCTTCAGCGTCTTCCATGGCGAGATCTGCAAAGGCATCGGTGACATAGTCACGCTCTGTCTCCTTGACTTTGGTCCATTTGATCTCGTTCAGCTGCTCCCAGAGTGCCCGAAGCAGGCCTTCCTGGAAACGCTCCAGTTGTGCTTGGTCCTTAAACCGCAGCAGCCACGAGTAGGCTGAGCCATCGTCAGAGAACTGGTTGAAGATGAAGGACAAGAACTCGAAATTGAACACAGGGTTGATGTCGGCAATGACGGGGATGCCAAGCCAGCTGCGATCCTTGCCCTCTACGTTGAGCCAGTATCTCCAGTGTCCAATCTCGGTCACCGAGGCAGTGACAGAGGCATCCTGCAAGACGAAGGCGCCAGAAGGAAAGTCGAAGAAATGGAGCTCTGCGGTCTCGGCAGCCAGCAGTTCACTCGGCTCTGGCGCGGCCTCGAACTTGGGAGGGGCGGTGCTCCTTGCCTTGGAAGGCGTCCCGGTGTGGTCCTCCTCTTCGGCCGGCTGCTTGCCCCTCTTGACACCAGTATTGGTAGTAGCTGGGCGTTTGTTCAGAGACATTTGGTCGACCGAGTCGATGGATCGGGCCAGCGTGGGGCTGTGGAGAGGGCTTGCTTGAGGTATAGGCTGCTCGTCGAACTCGAACTGCTGCAGGTCTTCGTCGGAGGCGGTCGTGAAAGGCTTGCGGTACTTGCGTTCGTACTGACACTGCTTTGCCACAAGCTCGAACTGGTCGATCTGCTGGCCGCCAGCAGCTGGGTCACACACAAACTCAAAGACGTCACCGGCGTCACCGCTCAGGTCTTTCCAGCAGAGAACCTTCTCGCTCGAGGTTTCTCGGTTCCTGACGCGGAAGTGGATGGCCTCGTCGAGGAGGAATGTCTTTTCGTCGCGGTCTGATGCAAGGGCGTCGATTTCGGCGTCCTCACCTTCTTCCTCGGCCAGAAGTTCGGCCTCGCCTTCCTCAAAGACTCGCTGGACGACTAGCTGGTACTGGAAATCTTGGCCGGTCCTCCGGATGCGGGCAGAGGCATCCTTGAAGATGAGCTCTGAGTAGCCCTTGGGCGAGAGGGGTCGGACGAGGTAGAGTTGGCCTTGGGGGAGGTCGATCATAGACTCTTGGCCACCGGCGCCGAAGATGAGTTTGCTGACTGAGAGACAGGTTAGTTGGATCTGGTTGGATGCAAATGTGCGGTGCTGGGCAGGACGGATGGTCGGGATTTGGGCCTCTGCCTTATCGCTGGCCAGTGGCGATGATGTGACGGAGGGGTGTCTGTTGGTGTTTATGCAGATTGGCGGGGCAACAAGTGCCAGCACAGCAAGGACTTACCATTTCGCAGGACAAACATCTTGACAAGTCAGCAACAGTCAAGATGGTTGGGGGATGACACCGTATGTTGTCTTCAGGTTCAGGCCGACGATGCGAGAGAAGGTGGAAAATGTGCTGGCCGTTGCGAAGGATAGCAGGTGAATGTCGCAAGCCTTGTCAACGCACTTGTTAGTTTAGGTAGTTTATTGATGGAAGATCAGCCTGGACCTTTGAAAGCAGGAACAGGGGAGGGGCCCCAGTCGTGGTTGCTGCGTCATCCTAAGCGAGGGGGAATGGGACGTGGCCCAGGCCGCTGGGAGGCCTGAGCCCGCCACATGAGCACGGACGTCATCGCCGCTAAACCCTGGGGGGCAAGGCTCAAAGCCTAGGGACTGCACCATCTGGCATGCTTCATACCTGCAGCTGCACCTGTCACTTGCCGTACCGTTGACGTATCTGGAGTAGATGCTGTAGTGTTTGCATACCCTGTCTAAATCCTCCCGGACGCGTTGGCGGAACCCCTGCTGCTTGGTGGAAGAAATAGGTTCACAGTCAACAGAAGACAAGCTTCGCTCAGGTGTACACTACGCGTCTGCCCCAATCTCCTGTGGAATAAGGCTCCCATAGGCCTAAACTCCCACAGGACAACCTCAAATAAGTTATCTTCCCATAGGATAACCTCTTATAGGACAACCTTCCACGGGACAACCTCCCACAGGACAACCTCGAATAAGTCAACTTCCTATAGGACAACCTCAAATAAGTCAACTTCCCATAGGATAATCTCTTGTAGGATAACATCTCACAGGACAACATCCCACAGGACAACCTCAAATGAGTCAACTCCCCATAGGATAACCTCTTGTAGGACAACCTCCTGCGGGCTATCTCCTATAGGATAATATCTTTTAGGAGAGCTTCTCTTAGGAGAACCTCACATATAATAACCTCTTGCAAAACCATCTAGTATAGGATAATCTGATACAGGAAGACGTCCTATAGGATAACCTCCTGTTGGGCTACAGTTACCCACCTGAGCAAGGAGAGGGCATTAAGCTATAGACAAATCGATGGAAAGTGCTAGTTTCTTACACCTACCCGCGCTAATGAAAGATCCATTCCTTTGTGACAGCAAAATCCGCTCCTCAACCAAGCCATACAAGTCTGATCCATTCCCAGTCAGGCGGTCCAGTTCTTCACTAACTAGCCTGAGTGCTTCTTGAGGTGCAAGTACGTCGATGCCCTCAACCCAGAATGGTGAAGAGACCCCCTTAGAGCTCCTCAGCAGCCGCATGTGCCTCAGTCTTGACTTCAGTGCTCTGTTCTGCAACAACAGTCTCATCGGCCTCCATGCTCTCCGTCTCCTTCCCCTCGGTCACCGCGTGCCCCGTGCTCAAGCCCAGCGCATCATCCACAATCAGCCTGGCCACGTTCTTGCCCATCAGAGCATTGGTTTCCATCGTTGAGATGAAACCCTCCATGCCAGACGTGTAGTAGACTCCGTTGCCGACAACCGGGTCCTGGAACGTGACCCGTGGCAGGGCCTTGGGGTAGGAGTGGAAGACGTGCTTGTGAAGCCACGAGACGGGCTCCACGACAACCGTGTCGTCATCTCCAGCAGGAGTGGCTGCAGGTGCCGCCCCAGTGAGCGTCTTAGGAACCTCGACACCCAGAACTGAAGACAGGAACTCGGACTCGACCTCCATAGGTGAAAAGATCTTGTACAGATATTCCGTCTTGCCCGTCGATGGGTTCGTGATGGAGCGGAGCGTGCTGATGGAGAAGACTCCCGTCTTTCCTGCGCCCTCGAGACCGGAGCTGCCATCGGCAGCTTTGGTGAAGGCGGTGAGGACGGTGGTGGGAATCTGAGCACCGGACTGGAGGCCGAGATACTCCGCGCTGAGCTTGAAGGGAGAAGCAAACAGCGTGACGTATAGCTTCACGTATGGGATCTCGTCGATGGCAGTCTGGACGACGTCGTCTGAGGTCTTGATGTCGCTGAACTGGTAAGGTGTAGCGAGGACAACGTTGTCGAAGGCAACGCCTGCTGAGCCTCCGTTGACCAGGTACTTGGGGTTTGCCGCACCCGGTTTCGTGCCCACAGAAATGGACGAGACCGGCGTGTTCAGGTTGACATGAGCCCCCGACTTGGCAACCATGCGGTCGAAGATCTTCCAGTTGCCGCCGACCACAGCCTTGGCTCCCTCGGGCGCCATGGATACCATCGTGTCGAGGCCGTGGATGGAGTCGAGGTTCGATGCGTAGTTGACCCTCGTGGCCGCCTCGACGATATCATGCGAGAACGCCCCGGAGATACCATTGTCGGCCAGGAACTGCTCCCCCGTGACACCAGTGACTTTCGTAAGATCCAACTCGAAGGCACGCGTGCTCAACGACCTGAAGGGGAAATATGGCTCCTCGTACAGCTTCAGGAATGTGCCAACCGTCGACTGCATCAGCTTCTGTGCCTTGTATGGCGACGTGCCGTACTTCCACAGCAGCTTGGCAATGTCCCACCACCATGAGTTGCTGGCGGCAGATTCATACACAAACTTGTCGCCGTCCCAGATAACAGTCAGTTGGTCGGCGTCGCTACTGGGATCCCGGAGCTCCAAATCGAACTCCTGGCTCGCATTCCACAGGATCTGGTTCACTTCGACGAATATACTAGCGCCAACTTCAACAGGCTCGGATGGGATGCCGTAGGCATCGACCGTCAGAGTTCGGCCACCGATGTGGTCCGTCTTCTCGTAAATGGTGATGTTGAGTTCTACCCCAGCATCCAGTGCATATTGCGATAAGTGATACGCGGCGGAAGAGCCGGCAGCACCCGCGCCTAGAGCTCAGGTCAGTATCGAGAGCAAGAAAAGGAATCGGCCCATGATCCTGGGTTTGATGCTCGGGCTGCTGTTCGGCATGGCCTTGTTTCCACAGCGCGTCCATCCATGGATTATGTTGGTCCACGTGGTGGTATCTGTGGCTGGAGAGTGCACTGACCTATGATGGCAACCTGTCTCACATTGCTCGCGGCATCGTCAATTAAGACAGACTGCGGCACGTCCACGTTTTCAGCTCCTTGCGAGGCGAGCAGACCAGGTACGGCCGCTTTCAAGCTGTCGAGCCACTTCATTTTCGATCAGGAAGATGTTCCCTGAGATCGACAAGGCCAGTGCAGATGAGATCAGACGGAACGGGGCTCGGGGGGTGTTGACAACAAGCCGGCGGAGCAAGCTAAGCAAGCAACAGCTCCAGAGGTAAACAAGAGAATCAATGCAACGAGAGATTACAAATAAAAGCGCAAAGCATGCCTCATTCGAATATAAATACAATATCGTGTACGGCGTCCCCTCACCAGCTCGAGAATGATGAGAAGATAGCTAATGAAGCTCGGGACGTGGGAGAGAAGTCGAAGCACAGTTCTAAACACTTGTCATTGTCTCATGCAGCCCTGTGGATGGTGGCGAGTAGTGCGGTCCAGAGCGACGAATGTCTAAAAAGTCGCATTCTCCAAAATTTCTTAGTAATCTCAGTATACCTAGACTACCAATAAAACTTATTCTATTAAATAACTTATTAAATACATGTAAAATTATATATATAAGTATATATTAAAATAACTTTTATTACTTTTTTAGGAAAAAATAATTAAAAAAATAAGAGAAAATTAATATTTTTAAAAAGTTATTCTCTCCCTCTCCCTCTCCCTCTCTCTCTCTCTCTCTCTCTCTCTCTCTCTCTCTCTCTCTCTCTCTCTCTCTCTCTCCCCCCCCCCCTCTCTCTTTCCCTCTCTCTCTTTCCCTCTCTCTCTTTCCCTCTCTCTCTTTCCCTCTCTCTCTTTCCCTCCCTCTTCCCCCCTTCCTCTTCCCTCCTTTCCTCTTCCCCCCCTTCCTCTTCCCTCCTTCCTCTTCCCTCTTTCTTTTTCCCTCTTTTCTTTTCCTTCTTTCTTTTTTCCTTTATTCTTCTTTTCTTTTTTTATATTAATTATCTTTTCTTATTTTTTTTTTCCTTTTTTAAATTTTTTTTTTAATTTTTTTTAATTTTATTTAATTTTTTTAAATTCTTTTTAATTTCTTTTAATTTTTTTTAATTTTTTTTTAACTTTTTTAAATTTTTTTTAAATTTTATTTTATTAAATAAATTATTTAAAAAGCTTTATATAATAAATTTTACTATAATTATCTATAATATATATAGATTATAGCGCGTAGATAAGTAAATTAGTAATTATATGGGTAGCTATGTAACTATAGGTAGCCCATAGTAATTATTAGGAAGGCTATAGCCTCTAACTATAACCTATCCCAGATAATAATAACTAAAATATACTAATTATATACCTAAACTTATTATAAACTACTATATATATATATAAAATCTAACTAATAGTAATTATTATCTTTTTAATTAATTTAAATAATAACTAATAAAATAAGTAGTTTTAAAACTAAGAACTTTTTTAAATCTCGAATTATCTTAAATTTTAAATATCTTTATATATTATATATATTTATTACACTTCTCCTTAATTATCTACTTAATTACTTTATTTTTAAAAACTTAAAAATAAATAATAATATTTAAATAGCTAAATTGTGTTTAATAAGTAGTTATTTATATATAAGGTAGAAAAAGCTATAATAATAGGTAAAAGGTTCTACTAAAATAGGAAAACTTTTACTCCCGAAGCTGTAGATGACGAACGTCAAGTCATGACCGCCCATCACAGGCAAACGGCCAAGATTACCTGCTTTTGCATCTCCAACATGACGAGAGTCAAGGAGATTGCCTGCCATGGTGCCTTCGGCCAGATACACAGATCTCTGGGTTGTCATCACTCGTGGATCAAGCAACGTGCATCCTGCACGGTTATCTCCGACCAGCCGGGCCCTCGCTCAGTCGTGGCTGCGATGCCACCTGCACTTGTCTCACACAACACAAACACACACGGCATCTTGGGCCGTGACTGCAGCACAGGACCTACATTTAGCGACAGCTCTGCAACAGGACTGCTAATAGCACACCTCAATCACACCAGTCATCACAATAGCACACGCACTGCGAGCCTGAGTCAGCACTGCTACGTCGTCATCCCAAGTCAGCACTCGTTTAGACGTCCCTCAATGGCCCCACGCACGCAACATCTTCTGTATGGGCCCTCTTCATCACAAACTGATACTATGTGCCAGATGCAGTCGTGTTTCCGACCTTGGACGGCCCAGGCCTCAAGCCCTCATCGCAACTGTCCTTTTCTTCCATGGTCTGAGCATCATCATTTACTTACACATGTTGCAAATGCGTATCACACCTGGTGATGGGTCTCAGAGCTACCATGTTCGCATCCGTGGGTATGCGTTGTATTCACCGCTAAGTTCGAGCTCTAAGGGGATCACTTACACCTTGCCTTTCTCTCCCTGTCCCGCTCACCGAGGAAATGCAGGGCATATCTTGTCAGAAATCTCTTACTAAAGGCAATATCATCAACACCAAGGCTCGTCTGGTGATCTTTTATCGGGCTACAAAGTCTACTGCTGCTAATATGACTCTCTGGATCTTCGTCTAGAGCTATAGCAAATGAAGCAAGAGCAGACCGAGCAGCAGAGATTTCCTGACTTTTTGCTAATCAGATTTGCGTCACATCACAAAGAGAATCCGCCTTAGATGACTCTTATTGTCGTGACGCAGAAAACTGGGGGCCTTCTAGTGGATAGCTAAGACACCAAGTAATCGCTAGCTATGTTCGCGAAGATGGCCGTTTCATGCGCTGCGTGTGCTCTTCGACATGGCGGACCGAAATTGCTGACCCGCTACCTCAAGATCGCCGTACAAAATCTTCGACGGCGCTGTTGAATTTACCCGAGTTTTCGTAGAACATGAAATGACTGCCACCTTCCTCCTTATCGAAAGTGACGAACCTTGCGTTGGGGATCTGCTCGCTGACCCACCTCACCCCTTCGGCAGGGAACACGCTCCCCTCGGCTGCGATAACCAGAGCAGGGATATCAAAACGAGGTAGCACGTCCCTCCAGTCCTTGGACGCGTGGTCCCGCAGCAGCGCCGCCGCCGCTTCGTCGCTCATCAGGCCGCTCCTCTCCAGGGCGAAGTCGACATCCTTGACGTCCACGCCCGCAGTGAACATTCCTTTGACCAGCCCAGCTGTCGCCGGCGCGATGTCCTTCCCAAGCTCAAAGGCCGTGCTGGGCGAGAAGATGGCCGCCAGCTGCTTGGCCTGCTCCGGGGTCCAGGCTGGATCGGCTATCATGCAGGCGGACTGGTCCACAAGCACAACGCCGGCCAGTAGGTCCCGGGCCTGGGTTGGGTAAATATCGAAGAATGCCCAAGTTATGGAACAGCCCATTGAATGTGCTACTATGTGCACATTGCGCAGCTTGAGTTGATTTAGGAGGTCCAGCAGGTCCGCTGCGTAGCGATAGATACGGTGGCCTGAGGACGGCTTGTCTGAGTCGCCGTGTCCTCGGTGGTCAAATGTCGTGACCCGGTATGAGGTTGAGAAGTGGGAAACTTGCTTGTGCCACTGAGCAGCGGTCTGCCGCCAGCCGGGGATGAATAATATGTGATCACCTGAAATTGGGCCAGTTTGCGTGTAGGCGAGACGAACACCGTCATTGGTGCTGACATGTCCGGTGGTGGGTGGGTTCATGGTTGGTTTGCCAGTCGACGCCAAGGTCCTTAACGCAGGGCAAGTGATTGGGGAGTTCAGACGCAGATGGATCTTTAATTAACGAACATCTCAGGGGTGGAATGGCTTATATACGGTCTTGGGTAGTACTGCTGTGCCCCCTTACTAATCACCGAACTGCTTCAAGCTGGTCGCGAGGTAGGCTTGGCAAGTGCAACCTATCGGCCCAGTTCTATATAGCAGGCCACCGGCCTGGACCATTTTGGACATTTCCAGGACCTCTCTGTCGTCTGGGTGAGGGGAATGTCGATGGGGATGAGACGCGGTAAGCTTATGAGTGATTCATTAGCACAAGTGGATGCGACCAGGCCAGACTGCCAGCACATCGGTTCTAGATCCAGGTTGGGCTGCAGGCGGATCCACTGTCAGGATCTCAGGGAGAGGTTTCACTGGAAGGGGGCAAAGTGCTGATTCTTCAATGAACATCCAAGCGGGTTTACCAGCATGGAAAAGGCCTCGCAGATGTCACATCAAAGTGGTTCAAATCCGATAACGTAATGGATACCAGTCTCACACATGCATTCCATGTATATGGTGGTGCCCAGCTTGGAAGTCATCATCTCGAAGCTTAGGGGCAAAGAGGTGTCGGTCTGCAGATTGGTCACAGAGAAAACCGATGCCAGAGAGTGCAGCCTTGCAATTTCTCCTGGTACCTTCAATTTGCTTTCTCTAGTCGGTTAGTCGAACGAGTGTAAAAATCAAGTATCGTCAATTAAGAGCATGTATATCTATAGTTGCAGTCATCTCATATAACGAACATCCATGGTCATATGGGGGTAATGACACAACAGACCCGGATGGAAGAAAATTCTTATCTCTCTCCTGTGATATATGGCATTCATGATCCAATTCTTCGATTGAAAGGCACCGCGCTTATATGCAAAGAATATGGAAAGACACAGATACGGACGCATCAATCAGTTGCTCATGGGCAAAGATGAGACCCGGAGAGACGGAAGAAGTAGAGCTCTGCTCCATGATTTCATCCCTGAGGTCTCACTTGAGGGAGGACAGTTGCAGATTCTTTCGGGCCATTATGCTGTAGAAAGAAGCTGCCAAAACAAACGGCGGCTACGAATCTCTCAAAAAGAAAGAAATACCCACCTTGGATCCAACACTATCTCTGGATCATGAGCGATCAAAGACTTGCATTACTCCTTCCTCCCATCACTCGGATATCCACGAAGTACTTCATCGTGACAAAGTCGGCCCGCCCCAACTGTGGCCTCATTGGACCTTTACTTTGGGCGCATGTCAAGATCACTTCTGAAAATACCTTTTGTTTGTTTGGAATGCCATGTATGCAGCTAGTGAATCATAGTATACACCGGGCAGCCCCGATCCCGTCCACCACAAGACTTGGACCTCCACACCGAAGAACCAAAGGTCGCCTTCTGCTCCCTTACTTCCTCCCATACACAAATTCCGTCTCCACCCAGCACCAAACGCATCAACAATCATCTCAACAGACTGTCAATCTCGTTCGTCGACGTTGATATTGCAAGTTGGCCAGAACCAAGATGTTTGGCGTTTCCGTTCTTCTGGGCCTCGTGGCCTATTTCATTCTCACTCGCGCCTTCCCTCTCAGTGACCACTTTCACACCTTGAACGATTCGCTCAGCGCCAACAATCTCTCAAATTCCCGTGTTGTAGTCACCGACACCTCAGCAAACGACTACTTGACCTTGCTTTCTGCACCGTTTGACATCAATCCCAACCCTGTTGACAGGGGTTATGTCCGCGATGATTCCGATGGTCAGTACCCAAAAGAACAGGTGAATTTCTGACCATGTTGGAATTGTTTCTATCATGCTTTTATGCAGTAATATCACACAATAACTGCATTTGCCGCATATGATCTAGGTCAGTAGTGAGGGAAATGGCATTCTAACAGCATATCAGGTGCTGGAACAACAATCTTTGTCCTCGACAGTGGCTTCAACCTCGAGAAGTATCCAGAAGAGCAATGCTTAGATCAGCGAAGGATTGATACTTTTGCAATCGACCGAGCTCTTCGCAGCAGTGGGCCGCTTACCCAAGCCGAAATTGACGACGGCTATTACTTTCCAGAGGACAACAGTAAGTGATTTTCTGCCACCATATATCAGTCCTTGGTACCTCGAGACCTTGTTGGGTTTGTTGAAAGGTCTCTGGAGGATCATAATGGCTGACACTGGCTTTTGAAGTTGACGATATTGCTATGTCCTCTCCAGACGGCTTGTTTCATGGCCACGGAACCCAAGTTGCGATCATGGCCGGCGGCTGTAAGACTGGCGTTGCTCGCAAAGCCAACCTATACCTCATCAAGATGTTCGATGTCATTATGCGGTCGGGACTAGCTGCGAAGCAAGTTTCAAACCCAAAGTCAATGCTATATGCTTTCCACCACGTTCTCTCGGTGCTGCTTGGCGGTCGGGGCATGTCTATCCCCAAGGGCAAAGCTATAGTCTTACTATGCGGCGGCTATGCGAGTGTGAGTAGTATGAAGAGGGGCAGTCCAGAAGGGGTGTATGATGCTCTAGAAAAAGACTACAAATATGTGCTGGATGCTCTAGACGGGCAGGGCGCCACCATCATCATGTCAGCAGGCAACCACGGCGGATCGTTTGACCCACAAAAGCAGGCCGACTACATACCTGACTACTTGGATAATGGATTCCCGCAAACCCTTGCAACCGCGGGTAGCCCGGTGATATCGGTCGGTTCCACAAACAACAAAGGTCAACTATCGTTTTTCAGTACACCCGGCCGAGGAAGTACGCCTGTTACTCTCTATGCCCAGGGCGAGGACGTCCGCACCTACGACCTCCTTCATGGAACCGACCCGTGGTTAAACTCAGGCACCAGTTTTTCGGCGCCGATTGTGGTTGGTGCTCCCAATCTTGAATATTTTGAGTTCTCGGTGCTAACATGGTCAGGCTGGCCTCGCCGCTTACACCCTCGGTCTGCCTTGGAACTCCAACCTCTGTCCGTATAGGGAAAACCCTGCTCCCGATCAAGATTCGGTGGGGACATGCATGAAGAGCTATCTGATCAGGACTGCCTTCCAGCGAGTTGCACCAGACAATCTACTGGCACAGGATTCTTCACAGTACAAATACGACATCCCAGAGCGCGTTCTCGTTGTATCCAACAGTGCTATCGAGGCCACAGAAGAGGGAGGCGAGGGAGACAATGGAGGCGATCCTAACCCCTGTTGGTCGGCTACCACCCGCAACCAGTGCTAGATAGCCAACGTCACTGGCATCCAGCTCGAGGAGGAATAAGCCAGCACAGTCACTGGGGCAGGCACTAGATCAGGGGACAGTCCGGTAGCACGCTGATTACTGATTCAGAGTCAGCTAGCAACGACTCGAAATCATTCATTTTTTCTTGATGCGGCAGTTGGATAGGTCAAGTCATCCACGTCCGTATACGCGGATGGCTGCACAAAGGACATAGTGACAAGCGTAGTAGAATCGTATGGAATGTTGCAGTAGGTGACTCGTGTGGGATTGCCAGACATGAAATGTTTCAGGGGGTTGGTCGTTCTGCGCTGGGGAGAACAGCTCCGATGCCAAGTGTCAAGTACCCGCGGCTAAAGTTTCCAGACCTTTTGCTACTTAACACTTCCTTACCGATGCCCGGCCGCCTCGACTTGCGGCACCATCAACGTTGATTCATTTTGACATAAACCAAAACAAAACAATTCTTAAAATCGATTGAAGACAATCTCCGCATGATGGCTTGTGGATCTGGGTGTTGTGCCCCGCCAGAGGCCCCGACTACACCGCCCCCACCCCAGCAACAGCCCCGCAACGCCGGCGGAGAGCCGTCCACGGAAGGTGACAGCTGCTGCGGCGCTGATGATGGTAGGGTCTCCGAGGACTCCTGCGGCAAGGGATGCTGTGCTGGCGAGGCTTCTGGCTCGCCCGAGCCGGCGCATACCACTGCTGCGGCCACCTGTGCGGATGCTTGCTGCGCTGAAGACGTCGAGCAGCCCAAGGCCACCGCTGAGGCCGAGCCGCAAGACACCTGCGGCGACGGTTGTTGCTCCGGAAGTGAGCCCTCCAAGACTGATGCGGTGAAAACTGCCGCCGCCTGTAAGGATGCCTGCTGCGCCGAGGACGAGGAGCAGCCCAAGGGGATTACTGAGGCTGCGCCAAAGGACACCTGTGGCGACGCTTGTTGCTCTGGAGATGGGCCCTCAAAGAATACTACGGTCAAAGCTGCTGCCACCTGCGAGGATGCCTGCTGTGACGCCGACGGTGCCGTGAAGAAGATGGTCAAGTCTGAACCTGGGACTTCCTGCAAGGACGCCTGCTGCGACGACAAGAAGCCCGAGCTCGAGGACCCCAAGAACCCAAGCTGCTGCAAGGGGAAATCTAGCCCGTGCTGCGACGCATCTTGCCTGGATCGCCTTGCTGCTCGCGAGTGCACAGGTCAGACTGCCTGTGACAAAGGGCGGGACGGCAAGCCATGTGGTCGGCACAGCCAATCGACCCGCCAGAAATACGCGGCCAAGCTAGAGGCTCTCGGATGCCTCTGTCGGGCCCTCCTGGCGATGGGTCAGGATTCCTGCTGCCCGCCGCCCAAGAGGTCTTCCCTCGAGCGGAAGCGCTGCTCTAAGCGGTCATCGTCGACTACTCGCAGGTCTGTCGACTCATGCTGCGCTACTGGCGCTGCTACAGCGAGCTCCCTCACCATGCGGGCCAGAGGCAAGGGCAAATCATGCGCTCAGGACCCAGGAAAGAAGCCTCAGAAGGACGACTGCGCGGACAAGGACTGCTGTGCTCCAACCACGACCACCACTCGCGTTTCGGTTGACAGCAAAGACACCAAGAAGCGCAGGGATGGCAGAGATGGTACTGTTGACCTCGAGACTGGTCTTTCGGGCAAAGAACATGTGATCCTGAGCATTTCCGGCATGACCTGTACTGGGTGTGAGACGAAGCTACAGCGCACCCTCGCAGGTCTCACATCGGTCAAGAATCTCAAGACGAGCCTTGTCCTCTCGCGAGCCGAATTTGACTTGGACATGAGCAACGGATCTGCAACAGAGGTCATAAAACACCTCGAGAGAACCACCGAATTCAAGTGTGAGCAGGTCACCAACAAGGGGTCCAACATCGATATCATCACCCCCGGTGACGCGGTTGAATTCGTCAATGACAGCTGGCCACTGGGTGTCAATGATGCCACAGTGGTCAGCAAGAACGTTGTGAACGTTGCCTTCGACTCCAAGGTCGTAGGAGCTCGAGACCTGCTGGAGAAAGGATGGGACACCCCTATGACCCTTGCACCTCCCCGCGGGGACCAGAGTCTTGCTGCTGGCAGCAAGCATGTCCGGAATGTCGGGTTGAGTACGATCCTCTCCGCCATTCTCACCATTCCCGTGCTGGTTCTCGCGTGGGCTCCCCTGCCAGAGCGAGAGGTCGCCTACGGGTCTGCGTCCCTTGCACTCGCGACTTTGGTCCAGGTTTTGATTGCCGGACCATTCTACCCCAAGGCCCTCAAGGCACTCATATTCTCGAGGGTCATCGAGATGGACCTGCTCATTGTGCTGAGCACCACCGCTGCCTACATCTTCTCAGTCGTGTCGTTCGGCTACCTCGTCGCTGGCCAGCCACTTTCAACTGGAGAATTCTTCGAGACCAGCACACTCTTGGTGACTCTGATCATGGTTGGAAGGTACGTGGCAGCTCTCGCCCGTCAGAAAGCAGTCGAGTCCATCTCCATCCGGTCCTTGCAGGCGCCTACTGCTACTTTGGTCGGAGACGAGGAACGTGAAGTAGACGTTAGGCTTCTCCAATATGGAGACACCTTCAAAGTTCTGCCCGATTCGAAAATTCCCACGGACGGCACAGTTGTCTCGGGATCTTCCGAGGTCGACGAGTCGATGGTCACCGGCGAATCGAGGCCCGTCGAGAAGTACACCAAGTCCGCTGTCATCGCCGGGTCGATCAACGGGGCCGGCACCTTGATCGTGCGGCTGAACCGGCTGCCGGGCGACAACACCATCAGTGCCATTGCTAACATGGTCGACCAAGCCAAGCTTTCCAAGCCCAAGATCCAAGACATCGCCGATCGCGTTGCCTCCTACTTCGTACCTGTCATTGTCACTCTCACCGTGATAGTTTTCTGCATCTGGATTGCTGTCGGTATTGCTGTCCAGGGCAGGTCTGCATCTGATGCTGTCATCCAGGCCGTGACATACGCAATCACCGTCCTAATCGTCTCTTGCCCGTGTGCCATCGGCCTGGCAGTTCCCATGGTCATCGTCATTTCGAGTGGCGTGGCTGCCGAGAGAGGTGTGATCATCAAGTCTGCCGACCCGTTAGAACTCGCCTACAAGGCCTCTCATGTGGTCTTGGACAAGACCGGAACGCTCACGCAAGGGCAGCTCACCGTCGCCCGTGAACTGTGGTTGGGAGAACAGGCAAGCCTTGCCAATTCGAAGCCGCTGCTGCTGTCCCTACTCCTCAGCAACAAGCATCCTGTATCTGCGACTGTCGCTGCACGACTCCAATCGGAAGGCGTCACTCCAAATACTAAGACATTGGACGCAAGCACGTTGACCGGAAAAGGGGTTGAAGCTACCATGTCCTCGGGCTCCATCCTTCGTGCCGGAAACTCTCGTTGGCTTGGGCTGAGCCAGGACTCTCGGGTCCAATCCGTCCTCGCCGAAGGCCACACGACCTTCTGCTTCACGGTAGACGACACCCTGGTGGCAGTCTTTGGCCTGCAGGACTCACTCCGGCCGGACTCCCTCGACACCGTCGAGCAGCTGCACAAACGAGGGGTTGCAGTCCATGTCATCTCTGGTGACGACGACGCCGCTGTGCGTACAGTGACGACTCAACTCAGCATTCCGGACGACCGCGTCCGCTCTCGTTGCACCCCGGCCGACAAGCAGGCTTATATTCAGGACCTACTCGCAGCCCCTCACGGCAAGTCACCTCCCACCGTCATATTCTGCGGCGACGGGACCAATGACGCCGTCGCCCTGGCTCAGGCCACCATCGGTGTGCACATGAACGACTCGAGTGGCACCGACGTGGCCAAGTCCGCGGCGGACGTGGTCCTCATGCGGCCTAGCTTGGCTGGGATCATCACCCTCATCAACGCTAGCAAGAAGTCCATGGGCAGGATCGCGTTCAATTTTGGCTGGAGCTTCGTCTACAATATCTTTGCGATCCTACTTGGCGGCGGGGCCTTCTCCAGCCTCCAGAACGCCAGGATCCCACCCGAGTTTGCCGGACTTGGCGAGCTGGTCAGCGTCGTGCCTGTCATCGTCGCCGCCATGCTGCTGAGGTGGGAGAAGATGTAAGGGAGGACTGTCGCCCGGCGTACCGCTGCTTCAACACGTGCGGTATGTAATAGACGCATTCAACATGCGCCAATGATTTGGGTGGCTTCCCGGACCAGATGCCGGAAGCGGGGACAGTTTGAGCTGCGTCTGGCTCTCGGTGATTGGCAGCTTGCTTCGTTGTTGTGATGCTTTAGGCCCGAGTGCGGCATACTTTCCTTTTCCTATCGCTCAAGCTATTCACAAAATTGGCGCTTGTCGCCCCGAAGAACATACCAAGAAGCAATACAATTTCGTTACTTGGGAAAGTCGCAGAGTTCCATGCATTGTGAAAAAAGAATGAAGCTGATGCGGCATCAGCCTATGCCACTCTCATGTAGCGTTGTATGGTCCCGTTTCTAAGTTGGCTTTTTTACTCATTTTGGCCAACACATGTGTGGCTTCGCAGCACTGTGTTACCGAATCTACGGGTTGTGCCCTCTATAATGTTGCTATTGAGAAGAGTTGCGGAGTACACCAATAAAACCCAAGAACAAATTTAGACAGCAACCTTGGCCAGCCTTATAAAACACTTTTTCGGCCCATGGACGACCCCATCGACAGCATCGTACCCAGATACCTCTGGGGGGCATCCTTGAAACTCGAATTTCCACAGGAACACCGTCAACAACAACCTCATCTCCAGATACGCCAATCGCCGCCCGTAGCAGCCTCTTAGCCCCAAGCCGAAAGGCATGTCTGGCCCTGCCTGGCTGTTAAACACCTCCTTGCCGTTCTCGCTGGCGAGCCACCGCTCGGGCCTGAAGGCATCCATGCCCTCGGCTTCCCAGACGCCGACCTTGCTATCCCGGGCCTGCGGGCTCCTCAGCGACTCGTTGATGTCATAGGCCGGCTCGAGGAACGAGGGTCCGGTGTTGAGAAAGAAGACGTGCGTGCCCTTGGGGACGAAGTGGCCCAGGAGTGTCGTATCCTGGACGGCGTCCCTGTCGACGATGGGCACCGTGTTGCCGACGCGCAGGATCTCCTCCATGGTGGCCTCGAGGTACGGTATTGACGCTTTGGTAATCTCGGTGACGGACGGCAGCCGGCCCTCTGCCTTGGCTTCCGGGAAGGCTGCCTGCAGGTCGCCGCGGACGCGCTGTTGGACGGTCGGGTTGTCCGCGAGGAGCTTCACGCCCCAGCAGAGAGTGGTACTTGTTGTATCGTGGCCGGCGACGATGAACCCCAATGTTTCAACGACCATAGCTAGAGTTTGGCACAACTTGTTAGCAAGGTCTGAACAAGGGTTGTCGTCGGAGTTTCGGGTGCTTCGGTGTTGTGCCTCAAAAGAAATTTGCTTACCAGGAGAGTGAGGTTCCGGTCGTCTTCCTTCCTTCTCGGCTAAACGAGCCTCGCGATCAACCATATGATCAACTGCAGACTTGACCCACGAGTCATTGTCACCCTGACCATTTTGCTTCCGAGCCTGGACGGACTTTTCGAGTTCCTCGTGTATAGCATCATCCTTGTCCTTCATTGCCTTCTTGAATCCAGCCTCCAGTTTGATAAGCCACCATTTCAGGCGCATGCTAGCCGCTCCCCTCACACGCTCCACGGATGCGGTTATCGTGAGAATGCTTGAAATGACCTGGCCCAACTTTGCCGTTGGGAACTCGACCGGGTCGTCGTGACCGCCGGCAGCAATATTACTGCGCTCAAGGCTCTCAATCAGCTCGGTCTGGCTTGCGGTAGCATTCTCCTTGAACCCCTTGCCAAATGCGAAGGCCATTACAGCGTCAAGAGCCGCGTGGAAAATATCCTCCGATGCCGAAAAGGGCCGCCCGTCAGCCAGGTCGGCTTTCAGCTCCCATAGCTTCAGTATATTCAGACTACTGGCATAGACGGCAGGTGCGGCAACACTGTTTAGGAAACTCGGCGACATCAGGTCTTGAAGTAGCCTCCTGCGGGCCTTCCATTCCGGGCCGGTCTGCTTCGCGATGTGGTGGTCTTTACCAGTCCCGTAAAACACGTCGCCAACGAAAGTAGACCGGTCGAAGTCTTTGCCGCGGTGCAGGAAGACATCTTCGGCCTCTCTGAAGTCGCAGACCACGAGGCTAGGCTTGCCGAACGGCTTCATAAACACCTGGGCGATTGGGGAATTGTGCTTCTTGCTCTGCTTGCGGATGTAGTCGGCGAAGTCTCCCGTTTTGGAGACTTCCTCGACGAGACTGGGAACATCGCCGAAGAGGTTCTTTGCGGAAGCTTTATTATAAGGAATACCGGGCAGTGGCTTTGGGAGTAGCCATTGGTAGAGGCCGTACAAAAGCGTGGCCAGGACGCCAACGATGATGATGGCCGCCATCGTCTAAAGAACCCGGTCGTGATGTTGTCTCTGGTCTGAGTGCTAAGTGTAGGAGAAAACCGAACGGCTGGATAGCACGGGGACAACGAGCCTGTGATGTTGGTCTGGTGCGGCTGGCGCCTCGGGCTAGGCGACCCTTGGCTTAAGCGGGCTGGAAAAAGGCTGGTTGGCTTCAATCGCCTGTTCTCGAAGTGTACTGGTCAGCTTCCATCGCTTCTCCTTTAAGTAGTCGGGAATCTAGCGCTATGTAGGGATCAAGGGTTCACCAGTTGGTCAGTTTATTCATTTGCCAACGGAATGGTGCAAAATCCCCCGTTGGTGGATATTGTGGGCCTTGTGATATCAACGAGGGAAACTTGGGATGCCAGCGTGCAGCATTAAGATCCACGGAGGGTTCCCCCGATCGCGCCTCCATGTGCCTATACCACTCGCTGCACGTTGCGTGCCAGGTCCTTTCTCCAGAGCTCAAATTCAAAACGACCCACGCGACCAACCGACACTGACTCGACCCACAGTGAAGGGAGCTCGGCCAAACTTCATGCTCCGTCCCCGGCTTGACCTGGCATGGAGCTCCCACCAGCGGACCATCGCAAATGCAGGGAAGGGTAATTGGACATGATTTCCGAGGGCGAAGGTCTCTAATAAATGGTAGGCGCCGAAAGTAAACGCATTTGCAAGACGTCACATTCTAGCGACAGCTCCTCACGTTAGGCCCGGCAAAAGCGAAGATGCCGACGAATTGCCTGTTCGTTCGCATACAACATGAACGGATCACCATGACTTCGCAGCCCAAACCCGATGGTAATCTCCAAAGTGCTGTATGAATTAAGGCGCTGGTCTTTGCGGAGAGTGCCCAGACGGTAACAAGCAGGCAGCTGCTGGTTGTGCGGAGGCTTCGGAAGGCTATATGTATCTTGCCCTGCTGGACAAGATGCATGTCGACCAACAATCGAATGGGTGCACCAGGAGTATCACCGAAGTATTGCACCCATGAAAGTGTTGATGCATGTGGCTTTGCAAATTCTGCCAACAGTGACATCCCACGGGCTTCTGTATGAGATGTCCATTCATCTACGTGTCATTTCCTGCTACTCTTGTGGCTGCCGCAAGATGGATGAGCTCCAGTACTATCGGACCTTATTTCGTTGACCTCCTGAAAGGGTGTGCTTCAGTGTTGAAGACAAAGTCATCCAGGCTGACCAGCTCTGGGTCGCTGAAAGTCAGGTAGAAGTACTTGAGGGTCTCTCCCATCCAGAAGCTTTCCATCGTGTCCGTGGCTGAAGGTTTGGGGACCATTACATCCGCAACAGCCGAGTTCCCAAATTGCGTCGCGGTCAACGCCTCAATGGACTGGAACATCTGCCATGCATGTTCTAATAAGTCTGTGCGGCCTGTTGTCCGATACAAAATAAACAGACTTTCAATTGCTTCGGGTCGCAGGATGTATCGGCCGTCCGGAACTCTCGTGAAGCCTTCTGAAAGTTTGTTCTCGGCAATGATCTCATCTGCTCGGCTGTTATCGGACTCTTCGTTACCAGTCAGCTGTTCCCCGGCTGCAGATATCACCCGCTTCTTCCATTCGGTCTGGTCCCATTCGCAATCATCCTTGGAGCCACAAGGCGCCATATACATTGTCTCAGGCATCACGCCATGTGGTGATGCGTTGTACGCCCAAATACAGCCTTCAGTCAGTTTCCTTGCAAGATCAAGGTGATCTTATCTGCCGAAAAGCTTGCCGCCCAGAGCATACAGGCCACCGACAAAGCACACAAGATGCTGGCCCTCCCGCTGTGGTGTGAAATATTTTGTGCCTGCCTCTTCGTGAGTTTCGATACGACCGGCGACCATGATGTCCTCGTTCGTGGGCGTCATTGGGCGGAATAGGAGCCACTGGCTTGCTGCATCCATGGCCTTTTCATACATCTCTTGGTACTCTGGCAATCTCCCACCTAGCAAAGCCGACATTTTTGGTAAATATTCGAACGTTGAGTCGGCCATTGCTCCTAATGTGAAGTATGAACCCTTGTTAAACACTTCCTCCTTGGCATTCACAACCATAGGCCACATTCCCGGGAGCGCTGTCGTCATTTGCTGTCCTTTGAAGGCATCGGTAATGCGCTGCACTGCATCGAACCATTTGGGGTCTCCGGTCAAGATTGAGAGCCTCGTAAATTCCATACTTAGGCTGCCCATTTCGGCTAGAAGCACGCTTTCCGGAGCTTCCTGTCTATTACCCGCTGCAGCGGACTTGATACGCCAGCGGGTTACTGGCATCCTATTGGGAGTATCAAAGGCTTTCAGGAGCATCTCACCGACCTCGTTCGCCTTCCTCAACAAGCGTGGGTCGCCGCTCTGGTCATCTAATGGTGACGTTAGTCCTGCTACGGATCCTAAAGTGTTGTATTCTAGAACATTCCAAAACATGGAAGTCGGGGATCCGTTGCAAGAGAAAAGTGATACTAACAGGCAGCCAGGAATCCGCCCAGGTACCGAATGGTGGTCTCGAAGACATTTATTTCCTCGTGCTTGGTCGTTGTGAAGTCGATAGTAACGGCAGCGTCAACGGCTTCCTCAAACTCCGCCTTCATTCCCATGATCCACAGCGTATCGAGCGAGTCGACGAGTGTTGCGCCCCATCCGCCAAAAGTGTTGCGTGACTGGCCGTTGATCGGCGTGAGTTCGTCGGAGAGCCATGCATTTGACCTGTATGATTGCCAGCACCTGGAGAAGACTTTTTTGACGGCGTCACGACGAAAATCACTCTCGGCGCGGTATTCTGCGGAATCGGCGGGGAATTTCGTGGCCTGAACCTTTGGAAATCTCGTAGGTTTGCCCGTTGGAAGTGGTCGGATGGAAGTAACAGGGTAGTGCGTGGGCACTTGTCTCCAGAAGTAATTGTCAGAGACCTGCCATTGTGGGGCATCTGGTGCCGAAAGGGGCTGTGACCTGAACCAGCCGTATGACGTTTTATCTCTGAGGATGTAGAAAGCTGTGATTATAGACAACACGGTGGCGGAAAGGATCCATCTGGGGCCTTTCCTTGTAGAGAACATAGTGGTGAGGACAACGGCGGGTGTGATGGCGCACTATACGAGGAGTTGGCGATACATTGGACGGCGTGGTGACGACAAGGCGAAGCGTGGTCGGTCCGACGTGAGCACGGAGTAGACAGTCAGAGCTAAAGGGCAGGCCTGCAGAAATGCGACGTGATGCAGGACAATGTCGGACTGCACTGTTGAAACAGTCACACAGTACGATGATCGGTTGGGCCTTGTCGAAGTCAAAGGAAGGCGAGGGGTTGTTGGTGTTGGTGTTGGGCCCTGGGAGCCGTCTCGGGGACAGCACGAGTGGATTGCAGTACAGTAGAAGAACACAGTCTTGTTCAGACGGTGCGCAGATCAACCGTCACCTCAACTTGTGTGCGCGTGCGCGTGCGTCTGCGAGGCAGGTGCAGGTCCAACGACGTTTGTTTTACAGCGACAAATGACTCGACACGCGCTTCGACGGCCAATTGATGCAAGTGCCGTCTCAGAAGGCTTTCGATGGACCTGCCGCCCTACGCGTGCAACTTGCACTTGCATAAAGAGGAAGGCACCGAGGTTGTACGCCACAGCCTGCCCACTGGGACGGTTGCAGGGAGCTGTCGAATCGCCATTTGCGTCCAAAGACCTTTGAAAACATGCATTGGCCTGGCCTGCAGTACTTACTGCCCTGCAAGAAAAGACCGTGCAGACGTCTTCACGGTACTCTTTCATTAGGGACTCAATTCTTGTCTTATGGGCCCACCAGTTCAATACCAACTTGAGGTTGGAAATCAGCCGCGCAGATCATCGGCTCGCCGACTTTTTGAGATTCTATGGTCTTGTAGAGATGTCTTCCACATCGCCTCAGAAAGAAAATAGACCTGAAGCGCATCGGTTTTCCTTTCCTTTTTCAACCCCCTCTCTGTTTTGCCTTGGAAATAAAATCCGCCCCTGATAGGGTGGCTTTGGCCAGGACACAATGTACATTCCGGGCAGGGAGGCGCTCCTGGAGAACAAAGGCCTCTCTGTTTAACCGCCAGTCCACGGTTGCCAAAGTCCCTCAGCTAATGCAACCGGCCATTGTGATTGTGTAAGACTTCCTTTCTCGGACAAGTCCACAACGTCTTTGCAACACTGAAGCTTGTGTACAATGACCTCTCTGGCAAATCCAACTCCTGGGCCCATGCGATGCACTCCACTTTTTCTTTGGGCAATCATCTGACACGCCCGAGCATCACACAGCCACATCCATGTCGGTCAACTCCAAAAGGCCGTATCGTCATATGACAGTGGTCTTTCAAGTTAACGGTATAGACGATGATCCTCAACATGTGTTGATGGAATACGAGAACCGCGTGGGCAGCCACGGGTGGAAACGACCAAAGATCGCGAGTGGTGGTTTCATATTTGTAGGCAGTTTCAAGAACCATGTGCTGCTTTTACAGTCAGTCTCGACAGGAGAGCTCTTCGTCCACAAAATGATGCAACCAGATCAGGCCACCGAATACGAGCGACCCCTGGAGTTGAGGATATCAACCTCGAATCCTAAGATGCACCCGGCGCAAGCAGACCGTGTAGGTGCATTGCCACACAATGCACCGTACTTCAACACCCTGCGGTTCTGGCAGAATCTAAGAAAAGATGACCCTGCCGTGGACCCCTACTATGCTCTCTATTTCGAGTAAGGCACAAGTGAGTCCAGGTCACGTTGAGCCTCACACTCGGCTCTGACTGTTCCTTCTAGTTTCTGCAACGGAGGTGCACTGGCCGACCTTCGAGATCTATACCGGAAACACCAGAAGCCAGTTCCTGAGTCCTTCATTTGGTTTGTTGCACCAGCATCCATTCTATGGAGCTAGCATATACTGATGCGGCCTCTCAGGCTTGTAGCCGAGCAGCTTAGCTGTGCGATGGTATATCTTTACTTTGGCGCAAGGCCCGAACTCGGCCAAGGGCCACAAGCAGGGTGGACCCGCCTATACCACCGTGATTTAGTATGATTTCAGTATGGTTTGCGATGTCATAACTCTGTTCTAACTAACCATGGCCAGAATGCGCCCAACATCTTTATAAATTATGCCCCCAGGGGGCCAGGAGCCGCGCCGGCTGCTGGTCTGGAAACAAACGCCCTTCCACAAGTAGTCCTTGGTGATTTTGGATACAGCGGAATACACGGAGACGATCTGAACAAACTGCCTGATAATGCAGAACCAATGCCACAGGGTCAGCCCGCGGCGCAACTTGTTGAATGGGAGGATGTTTACACTTTCGGCAAGATCCTGCGAGACTTGTGCATGACGCACATCCCATATGTGGACAATGGCAACGATCGGCGACCGGACGACTTGACTTTGTCGGACATGATGGACCGAGGCGATGCCCCCGATTGTAAGCATATGTATTCTGCCTCTACGGCTCCCCATCTGTTGTATCACACGGGGCTTCGTAGCAGGTTGTTAACGCATAATAGACACTCCTGAGCTAAGAGACTTGCTCGAAGAGTTCGAATGGACTTCTATGGATACTGGAACAGATATTCAAGATTTTCAAGATCCCAAGGCACATACGGTTGCAGATGCAGACTGGATCCTCAGCACACTCCTGCCGGCAGCCCGAGCGCGCGTCTCGCAGTATCGCAACCCCGGTGGGCCATTACCAAGAGGTTATTGGGACGCGATGGACGTCTCGTGGACCAAGCCGCAGACCACGATGCCTTTCGTATACAACAGCAAGTATGCGGACGAAGCCGGCGATGACGATGACGCTCCGGATCCTGGTGCCTTCCAGCCTGATCAAGAGCGGTCTGAGAGGTTGAGGATGAGAGTTCTGCGGGCACAGCATCAGTGGGATGAGGTGAGGCCTTATGAGCTACACTCACTGGAACATGAGGTGACCAAACCCAAGGCGGTGCGTAATCAACCACCGGGCTGATGATAGAGATCTGGGTGTGCGAGCTCTGTTGAATTTGCACACAGTAATGATATGTGATTTACAATAATTTGAAAGGAAGTGAGAAGGCTGGTAACTAAACCTCCACATATGGGGTTATGAATAGTCACCAAATGTTCGCAACTTTGTTGTGGTGAGGCTGGAAGTCGACTTTACATACGAGGCAGTAGCAGCAGTATTCATTCTCCAAGGCTCTATAGAGCATTTAATATTACTTTAGGAGACATTTCAACACTAGTGTACAAAGAATGCAAGCCTCGTCTACATCAAGTGATCTAATGACTACGTACGCGGCCTTTTCAGTTTTCTGTGCTCGACCTCGAGCTTCTTGACCATCCCATTGTCAGGGCAGACATCCGTGGAGTGCTCCAATCCAGGGCCGGGGAGGTGGGATCTGGCCCGTGTTCTCGAGGCAATGGCCCCAGTTTTTCCGGTCTTGAAGATGGCACAGCATCTCGCTATCCAAGTTTTAGATCTCACTAACTTTAAGGTCAAGGTCACTGGTGAGTAATCTTACCTCAATTGGTGTTAGGGGGCTCAAGGGCCGAGTAGTACCAAATGCAACAAATTCCGTCGTCTTGGTGATTCCTGTTTGAGATGATACGGCACTAAGCCTCGGCGACAGGTTGTCCTTAGGGAAGACCGTGTCACTTGCTTCTATTGTTATATTTGTTAAGCTTGTGTCGGTGTCCGGCCGAAGGCGAGGTGTGCGTTTTGACCCTGAACCTTCTGATCGAATGTAAGTCCTCTTTCCACGGTTCCGCTCGCGCCAGCGGAGGTTAGCTGGAGCCTCTGATGAGAGACCAGCCCGGTAGCAGATGAGCTGCCAAAGAGGCCGTAATGTTGCAATTGAAGCCGCCGCGATGCCGATTCCAGGCTCGACGGTGCTCCAGATCGCGATATCGGTTGTCGACCATAGAAAGTCATCACTATCAATGAGGTGATGCACTTTACAACTTGATGTTAGCTACCGGAGAACAACGGAAAGTTTCTTGACCAAAGCTCAGGGCGCTTTGAATCCGAGTATCCCGCTAGTGGGATATCATGAGGGGGTTCTGGGTGGATGCATGATACTTACAGTAGAAGATCCGCACGATAGTCGCCGTGCTGCCAATAGCCGCAAATCCTAGAATGAGGATGACCAGAATTTTCGATTTGAATGGCAAATTGAGCGACCAAACAATGAATATTGGTAGTATCCCAAAGGCCCAATCTGCGAAACAGTTTACTGCAGCTGCGGTGTAAGTCATTATGAGAACAACGCGGTCGTTCCAACATTTCCCTGGCGCGCGAGGGTTGTCATTCCAGAAGGTCGGTATGGGTCGGCACTGGAACATGACCATGAAGAAGTAAGTTGACCCGAAAAGGATCGTGCCAACCATCAAAATTCGAAGGATGTGGACGTGTATGCGCTCGACAGTGATACGTAGGAGTAGGAACCCAACACTGATCTTCAGGAGACATGTTGAGACAATGTAGAGGAGCTCGCATATGTACCAATACTTCGGTTGATTTAATATTAGCCGCGAAACGTTAGGGAGCAACCTGCTCACTTACCTTTAACGCTGTAGCCCTGTCTTCGGTTGATATGTCCGTGGAGTGTCTCCCTGTGCCATACTTCCAAGCTACTAATTGTGACGAGAGATATGCTGTGAAGATGGCCTATTATAGTGTAAGCCTTTCCCAGTCTTCCAGCGGAAAAGACGGAAGGGACTGCGCACCATGAGCAATAGCAAGAGCTTGTCATCTATACCAACCGAGTGTATGACCCGCCAGCGGCAATACGTCCGTAGGGAAACAGTGACCCAACATAGAATGAAGAACAAGATGGCTACAGCCAGCACCTCATCACTTCGGTCGTCCATTCCGCAAAGGGTCGCTGTGACCCAAGGATGCTATACCATTGAGTTCAAATTGATCTGGAATTCGATGCCCCAGGCTCACAACTTGAAGAAGGCAATCCGAGAACACGGTGAACAACTGTCCGGTCGAAGGATGGGTCCGGGAATGCTGAGCGTTTATCAACGACTTGCTGGTGGCAGTTCGGTCTCCACAGAGTTTTCGGTCCGTCCCAAGTATCGCAACATGATGTTTGACACTAGACTAGTCGATGATCTCCGCGGGAAGGCATCGTGCACGGGAGTCTTAGAAGGGCTAGCAAGCCCTTGCGGCTACGAGCCATAGATGATCGTCCACATCGGCCGTGGCCGTGCGGGGGCTAGGTGTACCGTGAGCCCAGTCTTGGCCTCAATTGGTAAAGCCTTTCGCCGGGAATGTCTTCAACTGACGGTTGTGGGAAACGGTTCGACGCTCATGTCCGAAAGAACTGCCTTCGCAAATCTTGCGCCCCGGAGCTCCCATCCGGCCGTGTCTTGGTAAACGTGCGCCAAGAGTGCCGCCGGAACTGCCCACCTCTAACTGATACTCGTCAACGACTTCGCGGACGTGCCGGATAGGCCTTCGGCGAAGATCACTTCCGAATCATAGTGCACGAGCCAGTCAGAAGCACGTGTGAAGGATGGTCACGTTTCTCTGTTAATCCACAAGTGTACGGTTGCCGGCTGTACCTGAGTTTACCCAAGAGGAACCAGATCATGGCACGCTAGGTGCGCAAGTCGATGTCCAACCCAACCTGGTTCATAGTGCCCAGGTGTCTCGCAGCCATTGCATGTGGCGCCATCCTTGCGCAAAATCAAAACAGGCACAGCTTCACAGCCCTTTTTCTGCTCTCGTTGGAGATGAAACATTTCCAGAATACCGTCATGGCCTTCAGATAGAGAACATGCTTCTGGACATGCTTGACTCACCTGTGATAATGCCTGTGAAGGCAAGTCAAGCTCTAAGATCGCCATCCCACCAGATTTACTTGCCTTTGTCGGAAGTACCCGCGGCTATCCAATAACATTTCCGGTGGGCAAACTCAAAATATCTAGCGTGCGTTTCAGAGACTCTACAGTTGTCTTGTCTGTCCTCTGACAGGAATGGTCTAGCGAGGCGCGCGACACTCACTGGGGAGCAGCTCTAGGGCTATCCAGCTGTCTTTGATTTCTTACATACGTACACCGGAGCGTTAGAGTGCAGATTGGTGCCTGAGCTTGTCAGGGAAGACAGCATATGCTCTGGAAGGTCATCCGCCTATGGCACGACGGAGATGTCTTTGAATTGACCTAGAACATGGAAGGGTAATGTTGCAGGGCGCATGCCGCAATTCATCTCGGATTGTGACAGATACAGCCAAAACTGTCCTATGATTGCGGGTAGACACTCTGGCTTGGCCGGGGTTTCTGAGGAGCCATGCCAGAAACGATTTATACCGAAAAGGCCACTTGCTTGGTGTGCATGTTCTGCTATCTCAAATCAAAATATATCGAAATGTACGTGGCTGGTTCTGGGCACAATCTGTCTGAGCCGTGCTCAGTCCATCCTGAAGACATTCCGGACCATCCGAGGTCCATACCTCTTAAGTAGGTAGGTATCACTTTGCGAGTACCTTTCTGAACGGCCCCGGAAGTTTGCCTATTCGCATTACGTTTGCAAGCAAGTGCTACGGCAATTGTGGTAGGCTAAGCGAACACGCACATCTTGGCATCTTCGTCATAATTACTAGTGGGGAGGGGTGAACCCGTGACAAGAGAGCGCTGAGAGCCAAGGCCAAGAGTGCGGAGAAAATCAGGATGGCATGAACAATGCACTCTAGGTAATAACAAAATAGCCCATAGAACACATGGCCGCAGGAATCACAAGTCCGACACAAGACGAGAGTCAAGTGAGCTGTCAGGCGACAGCAAGGACAGTCGGTGTGGGATCGCTGAGAGAGGAGGCATGGGTTGGCTGGTGTCTCGTATTTCAAAATCCCGTCGACCGGCCCACATGAGTGATCCTCAGCGCTCGGTCTGCAAGCCCGATGAACTCGAACGCTTTCTGGGGTAGCACTTTCGGTCTGGGCCGAGTCATTCCCACCCAAAATGCCAAATGGGGCCTGGACTGGATCGAATCCTGCTGCGTGAGGACAGTGGCAGTGCAAAGGCTGCGAGCAGAAGAAGGGTGGACTTGGGTGGCCTGCTTGTGGCCCCCCATAAGCCAACATGATCAGCCGTTGACATCCGCGGTGGCTTTCCATAGTCAATACAGTCAGCAAAACCTTGGAGACGGGCCAAGATTGGTAAATGTGGACACATGAATTCGTCGGTGCCTTTGTGATCCACTCGAGCCGTCTCACCCGAGCAGTCTCATCCTCCTTCTTCCCTCGTGCAACCCCAACAGCAGCAACGGAAAGACACTTGAATGAGTACCTGGCCGGGCCAGCAAGGTTCTTCAGCTCTGAGTGCCCTTCCCATTCCCCATCTCTGGCTTCGTTTTCCGTCCGTATAAACAGTAGACAGAACACCAGGATGAAGCATCACCCACCATGATGATGTCAACACTGTTCATGCTGGCATCGGCCAGTCTCACCCTCGCAGCCCTCGATGTCGACCTCACGTCAACAGGTCTGTTAAGATGTGCACTACTGCATCTTTCGTAACTAACGTTCCGCCTACAGACTCAATCAAATCTGCCGCTAAAGAAGTCGCCACGAATCTGATGTCCTATTACAGAGGCGACCAGCCTGGTCAGGTCCCTGGTATCCTCCCAGGTCCACCTCCAGACGGCGACTACTACTGGTGGCAAGGAGGTGCGATGTGGGGCGCAATGATAGACTACTGGTATGTGACCGGTGACACGACATGGAACGACGCCGCACAGCAGGGCCTCGTCTTCCAGTCTGAATACAGCTACATGCCTAGGAACTGGTCCATCTCATTAGGGAATGACGATCAGGGCTTTTGGGGGATGAGCGCAATGCTTGCGGCTGAGACCAACTTCCAGAATCCACTGCCCGAGGAGCCCCAGTGGCTGGCGCTCGCCCAAGCCGTGTTCAACACCCAGGCAGGACCAGACCGACACGACGAGTTTTGTAACGGTGGGCTGCGCTGGCAGATCCCCCCATCTAACCGTGGGTACGATTACAAGAACAGCATCGCGAATGGGATTTTTTTCAACTTAGGTGCGAGGCTTGCCAGATACACGAACAATGCCACATATTCGGACTGGGCGACAAGTACGTGGGATTGGATGGTCGGCGTGGGGTTTATGGATGAGAATTACAACATTTACGACGGGGCACACGTCCAAACAAACTGCACAAACATCGACAGGGCGCAGTTCTCCTACAACACCGCCGTCTTCCTGCAAGGCGCCGCCTTCATGTACGACCATGTAAGCTGTATTCTGCCGCCTCAGGAAAATTGATTGACCCATAGCTGACCGACTCCCCCAGACCAACGGCTCGGAGCTCTGGCGCGAGCGTGTGCAAGGCCTCACCGACCAGACCATCAACATTTTCTTCGCCACCGGCCCAGCCATCGAGCGGTCGTGCGAGGTTCCGGAGAGAATAGGCTGTACGACCGACATGAGAAGCTTCAAGGGCTACCTACACCGATGGATGGCCAGCACCGCGCAGCTGGCGCCATTCGTGCACGACCAGATCATGGACACGCTGCGGAATAGTACCGCAGCCGCCGTCAACTCGTGCACAGACGGGGTGGACAACGGGAACGGAGTCACGACAGCAACATGTGGGTTCCGCTGGACGACGGGCGAGTTCGACGGGGACATGGGCGTCGGGGAGCAGATGAACGTCCTCGGCTCGCTGACGAGCCTGCTCTTCGACCTGCAGCGTGACGACCTCGGAGGGCCCGTTACGAACTCGACAGGCGGCACGAGCGTGGGCAATCCCAACGCAGGCGACAAGCCCGACTACCTGAAGCCGCATCCACCTGCGACGGACGGAGACAAGGCGGGTGGGGCCATTATCACGGTGGTTATGCTGGCAGTCATGTTGGGTGTATTGAGTTGGATGAACTCGAACCGGTTTGAGGGATGAGTGCGACGTATAGCTAGATATATCATATAGCATGGGTCCTCGGAGTAATGGCCGGGCTTTTACCAGGAAGGAACCTCGGAAATCCAGATGAGATCACGTCACAGGCGTCAAGGTTGCTTCCTGAAATCCGCTACGTTCTTCTCATGGAAGTCACTGGACTGTTACTCCAGTAAATGTGCAGAAGCGACTAACGAGAGACTCTGCCGATTCTCATAGCTGTCTACAGTTCTAAGACCTCGGTGAAGCAAGTGTGCTTTCGATTCTCCAGTATTTCTGTCCTGATGAACTGGACGAGGGAGCTTTGCAGTCTGACCTCCAGCTGTTCAAGTTACCAGGACTGAATCATGCTACTCCTAACAACTTTACCGGTGTCCTGGTCCCTTTTACCCTGAACGACGTCCCGTATGAATTGCCCACCGACATAAGGTTCCAAAGCCCCCATCTTGAGCAGCTGCTCCTTACCGACACCCCCGAGCCCGGTCGCCAAGAACCCTGGGCTAATGGCCCAGACCTTGACGCCGTCGTTTTTGAGGATTCGCACCCACTCGCGCATTAGCATATTCAGCCCAGCCTTGGTGGAACGGTAGCTAGTGATAGGGTTGAGCTCCCCTACCTTCGGCCACCCCTTGTCTGGCGAGGCGTTGATTCGGCCAAGGAGGTGCGCCAGGTCCCCCCAGTTCTCGGGCTCGGTCTCGGCTATGGACGATGTGCCAGACGTGACAAACATCAGCCGCGGGTCCGAGGACTTGAGAAGGAGCGGAACGGCAAGCGTGGTCAGCACTTGGGTCCCGCTCACGTTGGTGTCCCAGCTGGCGTTGAAGGCCTCGCGGATCGACATCTTGCCGTCCCGGAGAGTGCCGTCGAAGCTGGCGCCCGCGTTGTTGATGAGAGCGTCGATGCGCCCGTGCTTCTCGGCGATAGCCTTGACGGCAGCCTCGAGGGACGCGTCGGAGGCCAGGTCCACCTGCAGGGTGCTCAGAGTTGATGGGGAGCTGGTGACCTCGGTCTTCAGAGTGGTGATGGCCTCCTCGCCTTTCGACAGGCTGCGCGTGCCGATGAGAAGTTCATAGGGCACATCTGTGGCATACAGGGCTTTGACCACCTCGTAGCCCAGGCCGGTATTGGCTGCGCGTTTATCAGTTATGCAATCCTCTGCGTAAATACCATGGGCGATGAGGAGACGTACCGCCAGTGATAAGAATTATTTTCTTCTCAGACACCATATTGACTTGATTTTGTATGAAATACAGCGAAAGTGGACTTAATGTTGTGAATTTAGCACTTGGTAAAGTCCTGTAAGCAGAAGCACGTGAAGGGGAAGCACCCCTAGATAGACTATATACACTCCGCTTTGGCGATGTTGTCGGTCTTTGTTGGCTCTTAAACCCGACGGGATGGGCATGTTAAGCCAGATCGGGGAGCGTCTCTTGAGCGACTAACTCCGAGAGGCGAGGCGTCCCAGCGGTGCGCGGAACTAATTCTCGGACGCAGCGGGGAACGGCGCGAGTCAACGGGGAATACAGACGGCGCTACATCGAAGGCGCCTCAATGATTAGAAACCAGCCCGAACTAACCTATCCTAGGAATGGTACTCTCACTCTTCACGATCCAAACGAAGCCAGAGAATTCGTAGTCAGAGTACCTAGGCATCAATTGATTCTGTATTTGCTGCAGACTCTCTCGGGAGCAAGCAAAAGAATAGAGCACTGTCTAGGTAGGCATTGAAAAGGACCTACCTGCATGATGACACCGTAGACTGATGTAAAGTGTCTGGACGTTGTGGAGGATGATTCGCGTTGCCTCCATAAGTGGTCCCATTCTTAATCCAACAAGGTCTCTCCAGCATGGTTTGCACATCATCCAATTTTCCTTCTGACCTTGTTCATTGTAAAGGCACAAACAGTGTGGACCGCGATATCGTACCACTTTGAGGCTTAAACGACAACCAATTCTCAAGAAAATGAAGATCTCGTGCCGGCGAAAGCTCGTGATCTCCTGAATGTGGCGGTGGGCCATTCGCAGCTGGACTTGCTTGGACTGCAAAGCTGAGCTGGATGGTGCTTCTTTTTGCCATTAGTCGACTACCTGGTTATACCGTAAGCCGACGAGCTTTCCTCCCATGAAGGGCTCTTTGATCTTGCTAGTTGTCTTGTGTGTTGGTCCATTGGCCTCTTTCCGAATTTGGGAGTCTGGGTCGTAATTCACAGCAGCAAAGCCGGGACACACCGGGGGTGGTAACACCGTGATGCTGCCCTTATAGCCCACTAGGGTGCTCTGCGGTCTGTGGCCATGCTGCAAACCCGTGATGGGGTTGAAAGGTTCTGCACGGGTCACCGTGCCAATGGCCTCGTGCGAAAGTTCTTTTCCATGCTCAGCTCGAATGTCGGTGGAGGCGTCGGTATCGGGGACGGTGATGTGCCAAGTACGGCGTGGCTCATCGTAGCTCGAAGGAAAGGGCTTCAGAAATGTGTGGGCAGCCACTCCCAGAACACCATGGCGCGATCTTTTCGACAGGCTGCCGTTCCCACCGAGAGAAAGTTTCATAAGTCAAGTCAGTAAGCCCGTCGTCATCGCCACCAATGCTCAATCGAAGCCGACCTCGACCTTCCTGCTGTCAGTGTCAAGTCCAAATGTAATCATTGCAACTATGCAAGACTCCAGGATGGTTTGTATCCTCGGCCACTCGAGCTTGATAAAAGAGGAGCACCGCTGGCGAGGGCAGTAGCATCGTGGTCTGCTTACCACACCATCTAGGTGCAGCTTCTGGAGGGTGGTCTCGGTGTGGACATTTCTCTGCTCCCACGCAACGTAGCTTGGACGCCCAGGTGCTGACGGCACCCCGTCGTGTTAAGTCGGCTTGTAGGTCATGAGTCCATAGAAGAACAAGACCAAAAATGCGGTTTGTCATACCCCAGTGCGTCCCTGGTGGACAGAGGTATGGAGCAGCACGTTGTCATGGATTGTGGTGCGAGAGGGGGAAAGGGCTGCCATGGTTGCGTGCGAGAGGACCGACATCAGATTCATATGCCAAGAGTTTGATGTGTGATCTAATTTTCCGATAATTGGGACGGGAGCTTTGGGAATGGAGGCTTAAAATTGCTATTTATTGTCAGTTGTAATCGTGATCACACGTCCAGCCCAGCTGACTCGACCAACAAGGCCGCGTCCTCGAGTTGAGCGTGGGGTTCTAAGTTGGCAGGGCTCTTAGAGGACTATCTGGAAATGCATGTCAGATACGCAGCTGGCTGTTAGTGCCCTGATGGGATGATGTGTCGGCCACTTTCTTGCTCACATGCTTGTTCCTCACAACATCTATCCTTCTTCCTTCTTCCTTGTCTGTTCCGTTTTTCTAATCCTGATGGATCGAAAATCATCATTGGCTCGACTCCGTCAGCTAGCCGGAGCGTCGTAATGTTTGCAGATCTAGTGTAAAGAACAACACCAGGAATTGGAAGTGTCATCTCCACAAGAGATTGAAGCTCACACGCTAGCCAACTCGCACAATTACGCTTCGACTAGTTCAGCTCGTACTTGTAGTGTGCAATGTAGACTATGCTGCTGCATTAGGTGACTGGAGCTTGCAGACCGACGGGCAAAGGCGCATCCTGACGAGAGCACCCGCCATCCTACGAACCGATCAAGCACTGACCCCTGAAAAAGCGGCCCTCCACTGTCGATCAGTGGCTCCCTACCCCGAGGCAACAGACACGATCTGCTGCTGCGATGGGGTGATCCAGGGGCCAGCAAGGGGCAGCGACTCACAGAGCTCACGCAGCAGCCCAGTGATTGCCGCTTTTGTCACCAACCCCCTACCGTGCCATCTCCTTGGCCGATCAAGAGAGATGAAGGGCAGCCCAGAATGGAAACATCACATCACCTAATGCCGCTCTGCGTATGCCATTCAACCACTCAACCACTGCATCCCGCCTCTTGGGGCCCGGCACTGGCTGCATCCATTTGTGGGGAAACAAGCATATCTCTGCCTCTGCTTGTCCCGCACGGGCGGCTGGACGACCAAGACGACCTTCACCATCTTCCTCCGAGTGGCTGTGGTCCTTTTCTGCGGGCCCTCTCGACTGCCCCTGAGATTCAGATCGGCAGCCTCGCCGCCAATCCTCCTATTATGCTGCTCGCCAGCACGGTCGTTGACGGCCTCCAGGGCCACCACGGGCCTTTTGCATCTGACATCTCTCGCCGGCGGGGCTCCTCAAAATTTGGATCTCCTCGCCTGGTGGATCGTGAAATCCGGGAGCACCGCTGCAGCTGCCCATCCGGACCCGTCATCTCTCCATACGAGAGCTGCCACCATGCTGGCCGCCGGCTTCATTCAAATACTCGATGTGCTTCGCACCGGAATGGCACAAGGCTTCCTTCTTTCTCCTGCAGGCTCTCACCTCCAAATCAAGTCCCTCTTTTTGTGCTCTGAGTTGTTTGTGTTGAATCTTGTTTCGGGCCGTATTCCTTCGTTCAGTATTGCCCTAGTTTCATCCACTGCGTCTTTGCAGTAGTCATTCCTTAATCCATACAGCACAAAACAAACAAAGCCATGCAGCTCGCTCAGTACGGAGCCCTTCTGGGGCTCCTGGCTTCTGCCGTCCAGGCCAACCCAGTAAGGCCCGGCAGCGTCGTCGTCAGGTCGCCCGAGAACGAGGCCAGGGGTCTGCTCACCTCTCTGCTCGGCGGCGAGTCCTCCTCCGAGACCTCCTCCGAGACCTCCTACTCTGAGTCCCACCACTCGGAGTCGTCGTCCTCGTCGTCCTCCTCCTCTTCCTCAGAGGAGTCCTCCGGCGGTCTGCTGTCCTCTGTGACATCTTCCTCGTCCGAGTCTCACTCGTCTTCCTCGAGCTCTTCCCGCTCCTCCAGCTACGACATCTCCAGGTCGTGGGAGAACACCGTGCTCTACGCTGGGTAAGTCCATACGCCAGTGCCTGGCACACATCCCTTGGGAACCCCACGCCGTTCCGTCATACTGACAAGACTACTTGCAGTGTTGCTGCTCAAAAGACCGCCGAGACCGATGCTATCCAGCTTGGTCTCGCCCTGACTGAGGGAGCCTTCGCTGGTTCCATCGACCTCGGTGTTGAGGCTGACTTCCTCCTCAACCCTGTCGTCAAGGTCGACCTCGGCGGCGTCCAGACCTACCTGAAGGTCGCCCTCGATGCCACCGCTGGTGTCTCCGAGTCCGTCGAGCTGATGTCCGACCTCTCGCTCGAGCTTGCCGTCCCTGGCCTCGCCGAGATCGGCATCGACGCCGGCTTCGCCCTCGACCTCATCTTCTCCGTCTCCGCTGCCATCGACATCGAGTCGACCTTCAACGTTTACTTCCCCGAGGGCTCCTTCATCGAGGTCAACATCTTCGACAAGGAGATTGTCAAGCAGGACATCACCGGCCTCGTTGTTGAGTCCGTTCCCCTGAGCATTGGCGCCGAGATCGACCTCTCCGAGGACATCCAGCTCGACGTTGTCCTCCGCCTGCGTACCGGCCTTGCCATCTCTTCCGAGCTCGACATTGTCGGCCTCGACCTTGGCGCCGGTGCTGAGGTTGCCATCTGGCTCGACATCTTCAAGTACACCACCACCTACCGTGAGGGTTCCTCCGACAGCGAGTGCTCCGCTGCCGAGGTCTTCGCCCTGACCGCCGGTATTGCTGTCGAGCTCGATGTCGAGATTGGCGAGCTCGAGCTCGGCCTCGCCCCCTCTGTCATCATCACCCTCGCCTCTTCCACCGCCACGACTACCACCGTCACCATTGGTGAGGGTTCCCAGTGGCAGTGGGGCTGGAGGCAGACTGCCAACGGCAACGGCGGCAACGGTATCGAGTCTGGCGCTTCTGGAAACGGCACCCAGGTCGGTGGCTCCGGCTCCGGCTCCGGCTCGTCCGGCTCTGGCTCCGGCTCTGGCTCCGGCTCTGGCTCAACTGGTTCCGGTTCGGGATCTGGCTCCTCTCCTGAAGGCTCCTCTCCTCAGTCTGGCTCTGCTGGTTCCTCTCCTGAGGGCTCTTCTCCCGAGTCTGGCTCTGATGCTTCCTCCCCCGAGGGCTCTTCTCCCGAGGGTTCCTCTCCCGAGTCTGGCTCTGACAACAGCTCTCCTCAGGCTGGCAACAACGGACAGGGCGCTGGAAGCGGTTCCCCCACCACCACCGTCTCTCTCACTGGATCAGGTGCCAACCCGACTTCGAGCGCTGACGCCCTGGCTCACGGCGGCTCTGGCCTGCCCGAGGGCATGACCACCAGCACCCTGACCACGACCAACACCTACACCATCACCTCGTGTGCGGCCTCGGTCACCAACTGCCCCAACTCATACACGCAGCAAATCGTCACCTCCATGGTCGTCTCCTACACCACCGTCTGCCCTGTCACCGCCACCCAGACCGGCCCCGCTGCCACTGGCGGAAACGGTCTGCCATCCGGCGCTGCCCCCACCTCGAGCGTTGCTGCCATCACCGGTGGATCCTCGCCCTCGTCTCCTGCTGGCGAGGCTCCTGGACCTGAGAACTCGGCTCCCGCTCTGTCCATCCCTGGCCAGGGCAGCGTAACCCCCTCTGCTGTGGCCACCACCCCCGCTGGCCCCGTCAGCGTCCCCACCCCCACCAGCCCTGTCAGCCTGACCCCCTACGCGACTCCCTCCACCTCCACGGAGACCATCCCCGAGACCGCCACCACCCCTGCGCCTACCGTCATCGTGACCGAGGAGACCACCGTGTGCCCCGTTACCGCTACTCGCACCGGCGGTGGCCACAAGCCCTCCGGAACTGGTGTCGTCGTCACTGCTACCGGTGCTAAGTCTTCCGCCCCCGTGTGGCCCTCCGGCGTCGCCCAGCCCTCTGGCTGGAACCGCCCCTCCAACGGCACCGTCCCTCGTCCTTCCGGACCCGCGGGCACCACCCCCACCCCTGCTGTGACCGGTGGCAACGGTGCTACTCCCTCTGCCTCCGGTAGCCAGCCCTCTGGCACCGCCGTTCAGGCTTCTGGTGCCGGCAAGGTCACCTTCGGTGTCCTGGCTGCCATTGCTCCTCTGCTCGTCGCTCTGATCTAAACGCCCGAGTGGACCTGTAGTGGGTATACCCGCCGGCATTGATGGATATGTGTGTGGTTAGGGGTTGTCATGTGGGTGTGGATACCACACGATGTGATTTAGCGAGGCGCTGCTGGCCTTCATTTGTATATATATCTATCTATTAATGTCTTTTGTCGACCCAAAATGTCTCACTTACATTGTAATGTTCAATGTGACATGCCGAGTGCCTTGAATTGAGGCTTAGCCTCCCTACCCTGGACCTCAGCTGGCTCGTATTATAGGTCCAGGTTGTCTGATAATATGCCAGAAACAGCATCCACTACAGCCCCAGGGTTACAGATGTTTCCCTGTTTGAGAGTTTTTATTTAGCTGGTTGTTTATCAAGCCGTTTTCAGCCAGAGTGAACATTGGACCCAGGTTTGAGCAAATCAAGGGGATTTATAGAAACCTTGAACAACTCTAGACTTCACAGCTAACTTCAAGTTGTGTAGGCTGATTACCACATACAAATAGCAAGATATGATATTACCTCGAGAAAGATCTTTGAAATTCTTAAGATAGTTCTCTGCGAGAATGAGAACCTTCGAAGTGCATCAGATTGAAGTTCTAGTTCTGATCTCCACTTGATGTTGAAAAGCATACTTACGAGAATTAAAGCTGACAGGATGCCAATGAAGGTTATCGATCAAGTGACACACCACGCAACAATCACTAATCATGTGCAGATGATATTTGATTACTCGGAATTAGTTTCCCTTCTGGGGTGACTACATGAGGGCTCGGTTCATGTCCGTGTACGTTGATGAACATCAACCACCGAAACAAAGTGTAACATGTTAAACGACATCATTACAGCAACTCCGCGCCCCCAAAATAAATCCATTCAATCACTTGACAGCCTTGACGATGACGGACCCGTCATCACTTCACAACCCCGAAGTTCGAAGCCCTCCAAGCTGCTTATCGTAGCCGACGGGTGAGTTCAAGAGCCCGAATGTTTCAAGAGACTGGCGAATGCTCCGATGATCTCACCGGCGTCGCTGGGTCTGACTCGCACTTCGCGACGATCTTTTTTTAAGGCCATGTTCTGCGTCTTGTCCCTGGCAGTCAGCCCCATCCGCAGTGTTTCAGATGGCACCGCCTGAGCCACCTGAACAGGCAAGGGTGGGGCCGCAAGTATGAATGTCGTCGGTTATGTCGGGCCAGTTGCGGCGTCAACCTTGTCAGGACTCATGCGTATCGGCAACATTCCACGTCAATCAGTATATCGTCTCCCAACTGCGTTAAGCTTAATCCGCCTGACTCGTCATGTAGTCTAGATTCCTCCGAGGCAGAACATTGGTCCCTTGACCTTGCATAGCAGTAACACGGGCGAACCCCCATCGGTACCAGTCACTCGGGCAGTCTGTCCGTTACATGCCCTTGGCGGGTACCGACAAGGCCAATGATTGTCGCCACCTCGCCAGAGGGCCCTGTTGCTCCCACTTTCCCTTCGCTTGTCTCTACTTGAAGTGCGTCACGCGCTTGTCGGGGCCGAACCCACAGCTTCGTGATGGCATGAGCGCGCGCGGGTTCCAGCTCTGATGCAACCATCCGTATCCATTCTCATCTTCCTGAGAATGACCTCCGCGTGCTTCCGGTGCGGCCTTGGTCGGAGGTGATGCTTCTTGACCCAGCATCCATCAGGGTCCCCTTGAGCATTCACGTTCAGACGAACTCAACGCATCGATCTCTCGTCCGAGAATAAAAGATCGAATAGCGCTGCGTGAAACTTCTTGTGCCGGTTGCATTGATCAACACGTTTCTCAACTTCGACTTGAGGCCGGGATCCTCTGTTTCACTTTCACATTTACCGGTGATTTCTTGTCCAATTCAACCTTCGCAACGCCACCCAGCCAGACCGCACGCAGCGCAGCCGCAGAAAGAACAATATGTTGCTCCAAACACTATCATCACTCGCCCTCGCAGGCACGGCACTGTGTGCCCCCATGACAAACGCTCTTGGCCGCCGGGACGAGGTAGACCACGATTCGCTGAACCCCGTCGCAACACGAGTCCAGAGTGGCCCTCTCGGTGCCGCAATCGAAAAGTTCAACCCCCGCCTCCACATTGCCTCCGGCTGCCAGCCATACACTGCTGTTGATGATTCCGGCAACACCAAGCAAGTGCCGAGGGCCTCCCGTCCCCCGCATCGTGTGAGCCTTTACTAACTGTGACGCAGTGGTGGCCTGAAGCCAAGTGGGAGCCAGACCGGCGGCTGCGAAGACACCTCCAAAGGCCAAACCTACGCAAGGGCAACACAATCCGCCAGCGGCGTGGCCATCATGTATTCGTGGTACATGCCAAAGGACCAGACAATTGACGACGTCTCCCCAGGCTCGCACAGGCACGACTTCGAGAACGTGGTCATTTGGCTGAGCAACGACACCTCGACCGTGCTCGGCGGCGCGGCGTCCGGGCACGGGCAGTACAAGATCACCTCCGGTGCCGTCCCTGGCGGCGACAGCCCGACCGTCGAGTACTTCGCGACGTTCCCAACGAACCACGAGCTGCAGTTCACCCAGACGGTGGGCAACACATATCCCGTCTCGGATTGGGATGCGATGCCGGATGCTGCAAAGAGTGCTCTGCAGGACACTGATTTCGGCGACGCGAGCCCACCATTCAAGGTCAGTGACTCAAACATCTCGCCCTGTCTCTGCCTATTTCAGTTCTCCTGGTTTGCGTCATTGTTCCCGTACCCGAAGTCTCGCATCGCTCTGGAGACAGTGTTGCCATGAATATTGATAGCTCGCGTCATGTTGTGCTGCGTGCTGTTAGCCAATGGGCACTCGTTCAGCTCTGCCACCCCCCTCCAACCAGCAGCGGTCTTTGGGGGAGGACAGCCATTAAACTGCACATGAAAATTGTCCCAAAGACTTCACTAACATTCTACTAGGACGGGAGCTTTGAGGATAACCTAGAGAAGGCAGCCTTGGAATAGATCAATTGGTGTACCGGCTTCTTGACGGAGCATGTTGTCAAATTCGATTCCTGTAGCTATACTTATATCCCCCGGGCCGTATTTCGAAACAAGACTTGTAGATAGCCCGATGTTTGCGGTTGTCAATACAGTATTCTTTCATGTCTTGGCTTGTTATCAGCCCTTCGATCTTGCTAGGTCCTTGCAGTGAGAGTGTCTATCTCCAAATAAATCCGAGGCATGCCGATCTAGAAAACACCGAGATTGCAGAATTTCTTAAGAAACATCCCTAGTGTCTATTTCAGTCAGCTTGCATTGCCTAGTTCCGGCAGAAATGGTTCTACAAATCACGGTCAAGACCACCCTTCTTTTGCCACAGTGCTCAGCTAAGTATTTAGGAGCTTGGCAATGCTTATAGCGAGCCCTAGTGCTGATAACCAACCCCTGACGAGCCCACAAGTGCTGATATCATGGTTGCATTTTCCAACAATTAGTTTTCGTCTTGCTGCAGGCAAGCATCTTGACCCCGCGCCGGCAATCCCATTGAAAATGTGTTTCAGATGGTTCTTATAATGAAGAACCTCTAACAATATTCGACACGATCACTCGAATTCCAAGAAAGCAGCATCACGGGTGAATTGAGGATACGGAACACCCATTCGCTTCCGGTTTGAAATGCCTGTGAGTACCACTCATCTGAAACTCCCTCACTCGCCAAAACTTATGCTAAGAACCCCAAGCAACGAATGCTCCTGGAAGGCTTGTTAGTCCTCGCATGCCTCGTCCTCGCCATCTACGGGCATGAAGCTGGGAGAAGTAGTCCAAACTACATCAGGAATCCCCGTCGGGGCCCTCTCCAGGCTCCTTTTCAGGGTGCTATAAAGCAAGTCTCTGGTTCAGGATCTGATATCACTGCCTTTGTCGATGAGTTGGGCCCGCAGCTCTCCTCAGAAGCATCGATATCCGTGGTCGGCTCCGACGAATTCGACGAATTGACAGTGAGGTGGACCGCATGGGCGGCCCCGAGCTTCAAGGCAACAGTTCAAGTATATACGGAGGAGGATGTTAGCAATACGGTATTATCCATGCCCCAAGCAAGATATCAACACTTTTCAGCTCATCATGAATCTCAGATTAAAGTTTCAAATAAATTCGAACTTCCCTGGCTAGCAGTCTCTGGCCGCCATGGAGGCATTCGGTCGCTCGGCAAGTTGGACTCTGGAGTTCAGATCAACCTGGATCACCTGGACAGTCTGGCAATCAGCTCCGATGGCAAGACGGCCACAATCGGCGGGGGCATCACGTCAGGAGAGGTGACAAGTGCGCTGTGGGACAAGGGGAAATGGACAAGTGCGTCTCTTCTGCAAGACTGTCATTGATATGATATGCTAACAATGCCATGATCTCAAGCCACTGGCTCATGCGAATGCACGTCGCTTGCTGGTCCGATGCTCGGTGGTGGTCACGGATTCCTCCAAGGTCGCTATGGTCTTGCCCTCGACAACCTCGCCTCGGCGAGGATTGCGCTTGGAAACGGAAGCGTTGTAACAGCTAGCGAAGAGACACACACGGACCTATTTTGGGCTCTTCGAGGTGCCGGCCACAATTTCGGTATCGTCACACAGCTGGAATACCGGATTCATGACGTCCCTCCCTCTAACAAATGGGTGTTTGCCGACATGTTCTTTACCGCAGACAAAGTCGAGGAGGTTTTTGCGGTCACTAATGAAATTGCTGAGGGCGACCAACCGATCGAAATTATCAGCTTTATAGAGTATCGGATTTTGCCTAATATCGACCCTAGTAATCCAGTCATCGAGTTGCTCCTCTTCTCCGAAGGCACTGCAGAGGAAGCTGAAAAGTACCTCAGCTTATACAGGGCAATCGGCCCAGAGTCATCGACACTGGTGGACACAGAATACCCCGAGTTCTCGAAACATATGCGATTCAGCAAACAAGATCCTGCCTGTCTTGAAGGTCAACTTCACGTGCAGCGATTCCCTGCGAACCTGGAAGTCTACAACGTCACAACCCAGAAAGAGCTGCTAGTCAAGTTTGGCGACATGGTCGCCGCGAATCCCTTCCTCAACAACTCATTCTACATATTCGAAAACTACGGTTACATTGCGGTGAAAGAGGTGCCGGACGAATCGACTGCCTATCCAGATCGCTTCAATGGCTATCTCATAGCTCCTTGCCTGATATACACCAACAGTACTCCGGAAAACGACGAGATTGCGAGGCAGGGCGGCGAAGAGCTGCGTTCTATAGCGGTCGGCGGTCGGCAGGACGGCAAACTCTATGCATACGTCAACTACGCAAATGGGTATGAGACACTCGAGGAGCTGTACGGGCATGATGCCTGGAGGCTTGAGAGACTCAGAAACACCAAGAAGGTTTATGACCCTGATTCGCGCTTGAAGTTTTACGCGCCTATAGAGTAGTCCAGGAACAGCGAGGGTGACGTCAAATAATGACATTATGATTTTGGACATTGGTTCAATCTACAACATTTCTCATTCTGGTTCAGTCTCCTGTGAGAGAACCCACGAAAAACGAAGAAGAGCTCAATAACTTTGCCTTGACCTGGAAGGCAAAGCATTGCTAATACAGCAGAAATCGCACATCCGAGGCCGCCCTAGCCCAGGGACCAAATAAGCTTCTGTATGCGAGTTGAAATCTCTATCCGGAAGCTTCTACAAGCCACCCGTCAAGTTTGCTGGTTACTGTGTCACATTTTGGCTTGTGGGTGGAAGACACGGCTTCCATGCCGAGAGTCAGCTGTCTCTATGGTCCACTAAGGATGTTGAGGTTCCGTTCCTCAATAGGCTTGGTTGGTGGAGAAATTGGCGTGGTATTTGCAACCCCAGTTCTAGACGCCTCCTCGCCAATAGCTGACGAGGCCATTGCTCATTTCCGGGCAGAATCAGGTATAGAACCTCCAGGGTCCGGAACCCACGATCTCTTCTCCGACAATTCGCTGCGCGTGCGCAGTAGGCTTACGAGTCCACGGACGATGTCCCGCTATAGCTCTTTTTGGGGTTGACCTAACGTGAATATGTATAACTACCAGCATCCTATTTGCCTAGAAGAATCAAACGATGTTAAACCATAGCAGATGTTCCTCGGCACTGAGTGTATTCACCGCTCATGATGTATCTGCAAGCTTCCATCGCAGCCGCGCTCCTGGCCATCCCGGCTGTGCAAGCAAACCTCAACCAGCTGGCCCAAGCCGCTGGGAAATTGTACTTCGGCTCAGCAACTGACAACTCCGAGCTGTCTGACTCTGCATATGTCGCTATTTTGTAAGTCTTTCGAGCTGGCCAAGAATGCTGCAACATCCAGTCTAAGCGATTGAACCACCCAGGTCGAACAAGAACGAATTCGGCCAGATCACCCCAGGAAATACACAGAAATGGCAATGTGAGTGAGGGCTAGGATTTGAATGAGGGTTCCTAAATTCAGAAAAAAACAGTCGATTCTGCCTTGGGGCAGTTTGGTTTCGAGCACCCTACTAAGGATTTACTAATACATCACAGACACAGAACCAACACAAAACACCTACAGTTACACACAGGGAGATGTCGTTACGAATTTCGCGGCAACCAATGGGCAGATATTGCGGTGCCATACTCTCATCTGGCACAACCAGCTACCGAGTTGGGTCACCTCAGGCACCTGGACAAACAGCACACTCGCCGCCGCCATTCAAGCCCACATCGCCAGTGAGGTGGGCCATTACAAAGGCAAATGCTATGCTTGGGATGTTGTGAACGAAGCCCTTGCCGATGATGGTACTTACAGAACCAGTGTCTTTTACAATACTATGGGGACCTCGTATCTCCCAGTGGCCTTTGCTGCCGCTGCCGCTGCGGACCCAGCCGCTAAACTCTACTGTTGGTCTCCCTCGTATTTTCTTTTGGAAAGACTGTCTCCCAGTTGATCGCCCATGTTCTCATTCATTTCTGGGATGGTCCAAGGGGTGCATGTCAGATCACGCGATCTTGACACTAGATGATCCGATGCTGATTCCTAGTACACAGACAATGACTACAACATTGAATCATCGGGGTCGAAATCCACCGCCACCGTCAACTTGATCAAGACCATCCAGGCTGCCGGGGCAAAGATAGACGGGGTCGGCCTGCAGGGCCACTTCATAGTGGGATCCACGCCCAGCGCATCTGCTCTCACGAGCCAGCTCAACACCTATGTCGCCCTCGGCCTCGAGGTAGCGTACACTGAGGTCGACGTCAGGTTTTCGAGCCTTCCATCCACAGCAGCGGGCCTTGCGCAGCAGGCAACGGACTACGGCTCTGTTGTCAGCGCCTGCCTTTCCGTCAGCAAATGCGTCGGGATAACAGTTTGGGATTTTGATGACAAATATTCCTGTCAGTACAAAGTCTTCTTTCCAGGTTTCCCCGTCTTTTGTGTGTGTCGAGATGTCCTAGAATCCATCACTCTGGGCTCCGCAATAGGTGGCTAACTAACTCACACCAGGGATCCCCTCTACATTCTCCGGCCAGGGCGACGCTTGCCTGTACTGGGCTAACCTGACCACGAAGCCCGCGTACGATAATGTGCAGAAGCTGCTGGCGGCGGCGGCGGGGACACCTCTGCCAACGTCTACGGCCACCACGAGGACTAGCAGCACGACGAGGGTGTCTACGACCACGACGGTCTCTTCTGCCACGGCTACGAGCACCAATGTGGCAACGCACTGGAACCAGTGCGGTGGTCTCAGCTGGACTGGTCCCACGGTTTGCGCATCGCCGTATACTTGCACCGTCGTGAACCCGTACTATTCTCAATGCCTGTAGTGTGCTTCAGATATTTGGGAAAAGGAGAAGTTTGAATGGGTTGTTTCAGATTTCCATCGCTACTGCTGCTCTGATGCTTAGATATGGATACGGGATGCTCAATTCAAACGAGGGACCATCAGTGAGAGGAACCACAACGAACTAACATGGAAAATAATTCATGGCAAGGTTCAAATATACTAGTCAAGCCTTCTTTGAGGAGCGTTCCAAGAGCCATCCCATGCCTTTCACAGTGTCCTCCACAAATTGTTTGCTTGCATCTAGAAGCGGGAAATTCGTCCAGAAGTAGTGACCGAGCCCAGAATAAATATCCAGCTTTGTCTCGATGCCCGCCTCTTCCCTGAGGACTCGCTCATAAATGAGAGCTTCATCACGGAGCGGATCCAGCCCGCAGATTTGGAAATAGGCCGGGGGCAAGCCTTTATGTCCACCAGATCTATTGCGGTAGAGAAAGGGGACGAAAAGGGGGTTATTGACGTCTGCGCCCACTACGTGGATCAATTGGCGCGGATCGCCACGATCCAACTGCAGAACCGGGTCAACGGAGGGCGTGATAGACGGGTGACTCAGGTACTCGGCACGGTACTGCTCAGGCATCTCTTCCGCTGGCATGAAGCATGTGATGGCGGGCACGCAGAGGTACTGGCCGGTGAGCGGCGGATCCAACTTGTTATTCCTCGCGATGTGGGCGAGAACAGCTGCAATGTTCCCTCCTGCGCTGCCGCCACCAATCACAAATCCAGCCTGGGGTGCGGCGCCCAGCGAGGAAGCGTTGTCAGCAGCCTGGCTGGTCAGTAAGGGAGTCTATGAAATCTCAGGAGATCGAAGGGCTTATTCACCCATTTCAGTGCGTCCCAGCAATCGTTGATGCCAGTTGGGAACTTGTGCTCTGGACCCAGCCTACGTACCCGTCAGCTCAACGACTCTTTACACTGACTCTCCCTTGCCTCCTTGATCTGTGAGGGACAAGGCGGAGGACTGGCTAGAAACTGACCTGTACTCCACATTAACACAGACCGCTCCCAGGTCACGGCTGAACAGTCGGCAGTTCGTCTCTTCATCCGTCAGGTCTCCCATCGACCAGCCACCCTCGTGGTACATCACAATTAAGGGGCTGCCCTGAGCGGGGACGCGAGACTGCTCAGGCTGGTATACGCGGACCGTAATCTCTGACCCGTCCTGGGTCGGTATCTTGCGGTCATGCTCTGTGACTTCTTTGACTGCTCCCGGGAGGTATCGGAGATGGTGCTTCTTGCGTAGCGTAGCAGCCCGGTGCTCGCGGAGGGCAAAAAAGTCTGATCCAGGAGGAGGCTTGGATAGTGGGTGTGTCTCCAGCATCTAGTCATTATCAGAGTGATGATTGTTACGGGGAGTGAACGCTCCGGGACAGACTGATTACCTCCTTAAGGCGGGGGTCCATTCGCCCCATCGCTCCGAGCTCCTCGGGTGAGCGAGGCGCCATGATGACCTGGAATACAGAAATTAGGTAGTTCCGATTGAATCTGATCTTAATCTAGCCAGTCTCGCAGAGTGGCAGTAAAGTTGGTTACAGATCGTGACAGGTGCGGAGTACGAAATTCTGGAATTGATGAAAGTGGTTACGGCGGAACGCTAGAGTAAGCAACAGTAGTCGGTGTGTGCCAAGATTTGCCGGCCAAAGAACCTTGGAATGAAGAAATGGCCCCATCGATCAGCAGGACACGCTCACGATGGGCGTCTGCTTGTTTATTTGCTTGGAGTCACAGCGAAAGCTTACGTGTATCAAAGAAACCATACATCCGAGTGGAAGTGCATGATACCAGTCCGTCGTTGCATTCCAGGGCTCTCCAGTCTATGAGGCTATCTACATAGGAAGATGCCAACGCCTTCACAGCACATGGTCAACTTTCCCTGTGCGGAAACGCAACACTGTAGACTTTTGCCAGCCAGTCTCGTCAAGCATCTCATTCTCAAGCGCCCTTCTGCTTTTCCCTCTCATCCTTCAACTCCTGGAGAGCCTTGTCGGCGACCCGAGTCCCAGCCATACCCGCCGGCAGCCCAGCGTAGATGGAGGCCTGTAGGATGGCCTCTTGGATCTCCGTCTCAGTAGACCCGTTCTTGATCGCCCCCTTTACATGCACCGCGAGCTCCGCGTCCTTGCCCAGGGCTACCAGCATGGCCACGTTGAGCAGGGAGCGCGTGCGCCGGTCGAGCCCCGGCCGCCCCCAGATGAGGCCCCAGCCTGACTGCGTTGCCAGTTCTTGCATCGGCCGGGAGAATTCCGACGCGTTGGTCCATGACCTCTCCACGTGCTGTGCGCCAGTGACTTCGGCGCGGATGGCGAAGCCTTCTTCGAAGAGGGTTTGGCGTGCTTGTACCGATGAGGAGGAGGCCGCGCCTTCCGAGGTCTCTTGCTCTGGAGACATGCTTGCTAATTATGCTAGTCTTTGGATGGTCGCTGGCCGACGTTATCAATGCCCGAGGTTCCGATTGCGTGTCCAAGGTGTTGTTCACACGAGATGCATTCAGCTTTTGCATGGCCCATGCAGTCTCTCCATGGCGTCGCCGGGCTCGATACTTGAGACCCCGCTCGGACTGAGTGACATCATTGAGACAAGAACTCTTTCAAGCTCTTGAGCGCCGGTGTGACGATCCTCTCTAACTGCAGCTGCAACAGTCGCAGGACCGCCTCGACGGCGAGAAGGACAAGAAGTTGGATCAGTCTAGGCATTTCATTGTCGACAGTCCCCGTTGTTGTCCCTGGCGCGGGCCGGAAGAGCGGGTGGCGCCCCAATAAACCCCCGCCTTAATTACATACGCACCTCGAGGGATCAGGGATTGTATCTCACTGGCCTTTGATGTTGTACTATCTCGGGATTGATGCAGGCTTTGAAGATGTGGCCCTCGCCACTTCACATCCCCCGATGCTGACTGTCAGCATAAACTGGCTGGGTGTCAGCCAACACCGGGAAGCGAGGCGGTTGAATGGCCCCGGATGATCACCATGCTTTCGGACTCTCGAAAACTAGTCGACTGCTGATCATTCAGGCTCTTGCACTGGCATTGGTCCCGTCAGCTGTCTGTGGTGATGACTCTGTCCGAAAAGGGTAATAATATATTCGAGGCGAACCTCCCACTGTTTGGTAATAATTGTCTCTGTTCTGTCCTGCTTTGCCATACTCGTTTCTCAAGGGAGCTTGCTCAACTGGCGCCAGTCTTAAAAGTGACAATACGTAATTTTCAGTCACCGAAGACAAGACAATCCCAAAACAATTTGCACAGAGCCACCGCTTGCAGCCATGGCCATGCTACATCCAAAGCGGTGGACACAAATCTTCCCGCCCGCGCCAACGTTTGGAGAAAAGGATGTGGGGCTCAGAAAGGGAAATGTATTTATTGTGACGGGTGGAAACCAAGGTGTTGGTTTCGAGCTTTGCAAGATGCTTCGTGGAACGGGAGCTACTGTGTATATCGCTTCACGTTCCAAGGTAAGTATCAACTCGATAACCTGTTGTTGCGTTGCTCTGATATGGATCGAGAAAAAATTCAATTGCTGATTCTGTCTCTTAGCAACGAGTTGACACAGCTATCGAGACACTTAGATGTATGAGCCCCAAACCGGACCACCCAGCCATCTTCAAGCCTCTCCTTCTGGACCTCAATGACCTGAATTCGGTCCGGACCGCAGCCTCTGAATTTGCCGTGCAGGAGAACCGCCTCGACATACTCTGGAACAACGCGGGAATCGGTGCCGACTCTGTTCCCGTACAATCGAAAACTGCGCAGGGCTTGGAGATATTTGTGGGGATGCACTGCGTAGCCGCACTCCTATTCACTCAACTCCTGCTTCCCCAGCTCCGGTATGCGGCAAAGGCATCTCTTCCAGGTGCAGTACGTGTTGTGTGGTTGTCAAGTATTATGGCGGAGTCTCACGTCCCTGCAGACGGGATTGACTTTGACCTCCTTGCCGAGGGTTGCCCGAATGGCAGGCGTAATTACGCCAGGTCAAAAGCTGGGAACTGGATTCTCGCACATGAGTATGCTCGAAGATATGGGCAGCATGGCATCATTAGTGTTGCGGCGAATCCGGGCAACCTCAAGACAAATGCGTTCCAAGGTGCCCCATCCAAGTTCATGGCTGTGGCAGACCGCTTGTTTCTTTACGATCCAAAGTTTGGCGGGTACACGGAGCTGTATGCTGGCTTCTCGCCGGACATCACCCTGGATAACAACGGTGCCTACATCCTCCCGTTCGGCAGGGTACAGCCTGAGGAGCAAATCGGTCGACCAGATATACTGGCGAGGTTGAAGTCAGAAGAAGACAACCTGGGCAACAATTTCTGGAAGTGGTGCGAAGACCAGGCGAGCTCTGTAATGGCAGCGGGGGCATGACAATCACTGGAGTGGCGACGAGTGACGTGGTGATGCCCAGGTGCTTGAATCGCGGTGACGAGGCGCATCGTTACGCAGTTCCCTCCAGCATCACGGCGAATAGAGCTCAGTTGGACACTGCTTTACACTCGCCCTCTGATGATATAGTAGGTATGTGAAAGAGGATGACACATTCTCTGGCTTCTGCTTCAGTCCCGGTTAATTGTAGCGCGCGCTGAGAACCTTATAGGATTGCATCCCGGGCAAATGTTGGTTTGTTCCCGCCACTCTTGTTGCACGGTGGACTGCCACTCATGTATTGGGAAGGTCGCATGCCCAAGCAAGGGAGCAAATCTCAAGAACCTGCTGCAAGAGCCCTTTGTGACATAATTTCCGCCATTTAATAGCACCGTTGCCATTCCTGTAAAGCTGCAGCGGGCCCTTCTGCAGATTTCCTAAGTGGGATGGCTATTAATCATCTTTTCTCTGTCGGAAATGCAGTATCTCCTCGTCTTTGCGGTTCTTCTTCATATTAGACTGCTGTGCACGTGTACAATGGAAATAAGAACTTGGCTGAAAAGAGCCTGAATGTATGGTAGGGTGTCCATGCTGTGCTCAAATCTCAGTGGGTAACTCCCTGATCACCCTTCATGAAGCTCCCTTTCGAATGTACCTAGGTATGCTGGTCAACTGATGAAAGCAGCTGAGTGGCGTCTGGAAGACTTCAAGCCAACTACAGTAACAGTATTCATTTCCTTCGTGGCTCGCAGAGGGGTTTCCAGCTTCTCTAAAATTGTAACCTCCTATGATACTCACAATCCCGCGTCTCATGCGTTGGCAGCCTTCTATGAACGCCGTGGTAATCCTCCAGGCTCGCAAGTGATGTAGTTGATCATCTTTGTCATCCACAGAGGATACCTAGGTACTTTCGCTTCTCAAAATTGGAGACCTTCAACGCTTCTTTCCCTTGGGGTTGGCCAACAAGGCCTTCACGTCGGCGGAAAGAGTATCTTGAAGACCGTTGTCTTCGAGGTACTGATACAGCTCATAAGCAGCCTCCATGTACTTTCCCTCGGTCTCTAGGAACCTTTCATGAAGGCGCTTTGCTGTGCACTGCTTTACCAAGTTCATCTTCTTGAAGGTTTCCCGGTAAGCGTGCTTCAGGCTGTAAATTGTTCGAAAGTGGGAGAGCCTCTTCTTCAAGTCTCTCTCCGTGGTCTTCAGGTCCTTGAGCTTGGTCTCTGATGCCACGAGCTCACGGATGAGGAGGTCCTCGTGTTCTCCCAGTGTCTCGACATTCTGCTGGAGTCTGATCACTTCTTGGTCGATTTCGATCCTGGCCTGAGTCCTGGCCACCAAGAGCTCCTCTGCATGAGTCTTTGCGTCATCCTCCAAACACTGCACTCTCTGTGTTGCTACCCTCAGACGCTGCTCAAGTTCCCAGATCTTCCGCTGCTCTTGGGTAGGGACCTCGTGGCTTTCGGTTTCCATGGACGTCTAGAATGAATGATATGGATTTATCAGTCAGGAGACAGTTGTTTTCCTGCCACAGCGGGAAACAGTCTACGCACCATGGGGATGTCAGAGTTTCTGGGGACAAATCTGCGGGACCCGCCAAGAAACGTAGCATGTTGGGGCCTGTGGCCGTTGAAGGTTTCACCAACTGTCGAAGACGACGCCATGTGGACGTCTGAGTCGTCTTTGCGATGGAGCACCTGGGATCCTGGGAGTTGCAGTGGACGGGACTGACTTGTCGCAAAGCCCGCCTGCCCAGACCGGCCAGGAGCTGCTGCCTGATCATAAAGTTTGCGATCTCTCTGACTGCTATTGAATTTCTGGGCGAGTTTGCCCATCTGTGAGCTGCTGTTAGTATTCTGGCGGAGGGAAGAGGGACCGCTTGGGATTACCTTCGTGTTTGGAGGGTCCATGGTCGGGTATTGTGCTTAGAGATTAGGATAAATCCATCCAGTAAAATGGTTCCAGATGGATACCCACGGTTTTGGCAAAGTGGTTCGTCAAAGGAAGCAGTGGCAGCCATCGCGTGTCGAAAGTGCCAAATACTACAGGCAAGTAAACGTGAAAATGAGTGACTGAAAAGCGGGGCACATGTACAAGCAAACCCATCAGACGTTTTTGGCCACAATTTAGAGCTCGTGTGCGGCAGTGGCCCATTAACAGGAATTACCAAATAATTGCAGGACAAGCGACTTCCTGCCTCGGACTTCAAGTGATTGCGGGCAGTACCCGTTCCCTACCTCAGACTGCATTTTGGCTTCAGTCCAACTTCCAAGTAGGCATGCTTGCTGCCCTTTTGACTCCTTGATGTGATCACCAGTCTCACTCTTCTTATGGAACACCGGAAGGACAAAAAGTCAGCTTGCATGATCTCCTGAGGCCATCCCGGTCGCTGGAGGGAGATCCCAGGTAATACAATACTTCTGATCTTGGAGGGCCCAAGGAATCGAGATCATCGTCACCAATACGCTAAGTATCAACAAGGGAAAATCAAAGCCCACGGATTCGGGTCGTCGTAATTAGAAAGGCCATTCTCTGACGCTTGAACCAGCCCAACTCCGAATTACTGTATCGCCCCTTACTTTTGGCTTTCGGACCGAAAGCTCCCGTTGTCTTCGATCGTCTATATCTCAGTGATCAGTGCTGCCATTCAAAACTTTGACATGGCCAGACGTAAAAGCGTGAAAACATGCGATGTGAGCGCCCGGTTCTAGGCACCGTCCTGGTGCAACGTTTTGTTCAGGGCTCAAAGGAGGCTTGATCATGCCTCACCCATGCCAGTTTTTGCTGGTCAATAGCCAAGGCCCGGGCTCTGAGAGAGACTGACAACTGATGGTCCACCGTTCGAAGACCGAATCTTTTCAAGGCGGTGACAAAACCAGCCAAAAAATACCATTGGCATCAATTTTACTGAGCAGTGTCCAGGAGGGGGTGGCAGCACTAATACATGTGCACCCCTGTCGAGATGCTACCTCATATGGCATAGCCATACCCATCCTTGTCGCGGATCACCCACTAAGAGACGACCTCGTATCCAACTGCAGCCTTTCCCTCTCTTATCGCTGGTGAACGCCATGCTTACTCAGGTGTGGTCTGATATGACCTGCTCAGCTTCTCAGAAGCACGAGTGCAGGTCTACAACTCCAGCTGCAGACCGCCTGTGAACGACTTATGCGGGCGTGAGCTACCGCACAAAGTCGGCCTTTGACCAGGCCGCCCCGGGCACGAAAAGATATTCGAAGGAGCTGGCCCGGCAAGATGAGACCAATACTGGTACCGCGGGCCGCGTCGACAGCGGCACTAATGCTGTCCACCGTGCTCGCCGACCCGACATGGCCGTCCCCGATCGATGATCTGGAAGAGATCATGTTCCAGCAGAGGATATTCAAGTCGCGGAACTTTGCAGATACAGTTTCTCCGTGCTCCAACGAGGCCTCTGGACCTGGGAGGCAGGTCGCGGCCGAATGGCTAAGGGTCGCATTTCACGACATGGCAACGGCAGATGTCAGCACAGGGAAGGGAGGCCTGGACGGCTCGCTCCAGTATCAGCTCGACGATGGGGAAAGCAAAGGGCCGGGCTTCAACTCCACTCTCAAGTTCTTTTCGGACTATCTCTCCAAGAGGTCGAGCCTAGCGGACCTAATCGCCCTCGGGGTGTACGCTTCAGTCCGGTCGTGTGGTGGTCCAGTGGTACCTGTCAGGGCCGGGAGGGTGGACGCTCCTGGGCCCGGGAGCATGGGGGTGCCTCAGCCGGAGCACTCGATTGAGCAGTTCCGCCAGCAATTCCTCAGAATGGGATTCACAGATCAGGAGATGATTCAGGTCACCGCTTGCGGACACACGCTCGGAGGTGTCCACGATACCGAGTTCCCAGAGCTGGTTGAGGAAGGCGAGGCACCGTCGGACTCGACCGTTTCCGAATTCGACGAGAAGGTCATAACTGAGTACCTCGACAACAATACGACGAACCCCCTCGTGATAGGGCCGGCGGTTGGCCAAGGCAAGGACTCAGATGCTCGAATCTTTGGTTCGGACTCCAATGTCACCGTCAAGGCCATGGCGGATCCGCAGAGGTTCCAGGATGTCTGTCGGAAGGTCCTCCAAAAGATGATCGAGGTCGTCCCCGAAGGAGTCACGCTTTCTCAGCCCATCCAACCCTACGTGGTCAAGCCGGTAGACCTGCGGCTTGCACTGGAACAGTCAGCGAGGCATCTGCAACTCAGTGGCAACATACGAGTAAGAACTAATGACCTACCGGGGCCGGGGATTGCGCGGATGGAAATTCTGTATAAGAATCGCAATGGTGAACACGACTGTGGCAAGGGGTCTTGCGTGATAAACGCTACTGGCCATGGGAGTGGCTACGGACTGGACGACAGCTTCGTCGTAAGTGCGCTGCAATATCGTTGGCGGGGCTTGTGCTGATGCCTGACTGCAGTTCTTCCCAGTTGACGCGACGATCCCGGTGGACACTGGCATCTCGTCCTTCACAGTCACGCTAATCCTAGCCGACGGCACAAGACTGCCCTTTGACAACAACGGCCAGGCTTACCCAATCCAGGACGCTGTCATTCTACTCAGGAGACAGACTTGTCTCCTGCAGTACACGGGAAAGATTAATGTCACCGCGGCCGTCCGCAACGATAGGAACGACCTCCCCACAAATCTCACGATCTCGTACAAGGTGCGTCGGCCTGGTCTCCCCGTTGCCGGCCTTCATGAGACGACCATGGCCATGACCAAAGGCGACTGCGTTGGCCCGTATACGCTGTACAACACCAACTGGACCATCCCAGGTGGTATCAGCTACTCTTCCAGGACCGATGTGAGCAATGGCGAGGGCGAGAGCCTCCTGATGGATGATTTCACATATGGGGCCGACCTGCATGGCCAATGTGAAGAGTACTCTGCCCCGCCAGTGTCTATGTGTACGACTCTCAGCGTCACCACCACTCCATCAACGCCCATGGTAACTTCCGCCCCTACTCCGAACACTATTTCAGGCACCTCGACCGCACGACCAAGCGTCGTGTCGGCTTCGACAGGCGGCTCGAGTCCGGCACCCACGGCGGGCAGCCACGAGTTCAGCAAGTCGATCTTCCGGCCTGTATCTGAAAGCGTCTGGGAGACATTTATACAGTATTTCAATAGCATATGGTAGTGGAGCTTTACCTGCACTTGATGATGCATTGTACGGAACGTTTAAGTTCAGCATAGGTGTGGCGTACAAAAGCAGCCTTTGGCTCGGGCTTCACACGGGACTGTGCCCGGAGCCGAGGAGCTCAGTCCTGAATAAAGTAATGGCGACGTGGAACAAGCAGTCGAATAGCAAAAAACGGATATCTCTAAAGGCAATCTTTGCTCTTCCTGCATGAAAATCAAAACGCCCAGAGTGTCCCGCACGCGTCGACTCGGCCTCAAGCCTCTCCGGCGACATGCCCGACGACCACAGCGGTGCTACCCAGAACTCCCTAAATGATCTGATACCTCCGGCTGAGAAGTCCAGTTTCCCTCCCTCGTGCCAGCCCTCAGCAGCACGTCTCGTGGCAGTTGCAGTGGCCACGGCAGCAGTTGAAGCCGATGGTCATGCCGCCGCCTCGGAGCTCAGGCTCTTGCTTCTGCGCGACCGGGCGCGGCTCGGCTTTCTGTGGACGGTCCAGCGCGTTAGTCGCCGTACGAAAAGGATCGGCTTCCCGGCCGTGCTGTCAGCAGTACAAGGACTCACGGGGGCTTGGGTGATCGGGCCCGTTGTGCCGCGGGATGCGTCAGCGCCGCTTGACGAGGTGGGGCGTGCCTCCATTGGGGCATGGGGCCTTGGGGCCTTGGGGTTGTTAGCCATTCCGGGATGACGTTGGCGTTTTGACGGGTGAGACAGTGTGCTCGGTGGTGTTTCTTTGATTGTGGTAATTGATCGACGTCGATATCTAGGCACAGATGTTTTCTTGGGGAGTCTTGGGGAGAGTGAGAAAGTTGGTTGAGGTGAGAGAGCGGTGGGCAGTCAGGGCTGCAGTGGTTGGGCACAGCTGCCAAGGAATCATGCCGAATGCTTGTGAACGCTGATCGCAGGCAAGCCACAGCACGTGTGACTGGGGGGTTCGTAGCCGCCAAGGTTTGGGCTTTAGCGGCAACGAAAAAGGTGCGTCGTCTAGACGACTTCTTCTCATCATAACATCTACCCATCCAGTACAAGTGTCTTCAAAATGTTCCCGGAAAAGCTGTGGATTCTGTTAATTTCCAGAATCTAAAAGCCCTCGTCATTTGCATCTATAGACCCAAATCCCTCATGATGGCCTACTAAGTTGCGACTGTGCCGTGGATCGGTCTTGAAGTCAACGGAGAAACAGAAACAGTCTTTTACCGCGAATCTCGAGAGTAATGATAAGAGGCCACAGGTTTTTAACACAAGTTGATAGATTTATAGCATTCTTACTTCCCGATCATCTTAATCTTCTATGCGTAGCAACCGCCTTCCAAACCAGTTGACACTCCAGAGGTATCTTGAACATCCAAGGGGCTACGCCCCCCCAAACGCCATGAATGTACAAAAGTCGTCTCCGCCGCTTGTGGGGAATCTTCGAAACCAGTGACTTCGAAATCCTTGGACCCTCACATCGTATCAATTAGATATCCCGAGCCCATTCCCTGATAGCATTGATCTGGCGGGCATGCTGCTGCTGCGTGCTAGATATAGCCGCGAGCTCATCAAAGTTGGATATGCTCTGGCCAGAGGAAGCTGCTTTCCCGAAGTCATGGAACACAGGATCAATGAACGTGGGCATAATGTAGGCAGGAAAGACGGGGTTGAACAGGGCGAAGCGGGCAAGATCGAAGAGTGCCAAACTGGACGCTCAGGACGGAAGTTGAAACGTATGGGAGTGGGCAAGATGAAGGGTACAAGGTAATGTGGGCAAGATGGGAATGGCAACGCAAGTGACGCTGAGCCAAACAGGGTTTGGGCAAGCTGCAAGTGAATGAGAGGAGGGGTAGGAGGCAAACATTGAGTAGGCAGGATGGTAATGGCTTGCTCTAAAAGGTGTGGAAGTAAAGCAGTAAGAAGACGGTGGAAGGTTTGTGATGACAGGCAAAGGTGGATGTAAGCAACAAGGCGACGCATCACAAGCCTTGGATGGAACGGCCTCGTCGCCACCGTTCTGGATGTTACCATCCATGGTGGTAGACTGGTAATTGGTCGTTGAGGGCCGTATGGCTTGTCGCTGGGGACGATAGATGGCGGAAGGCGGGACGATTGAAAGGTTGGGAAATGGAGGGAGTCAGAGAATTCTAGAAGGTTGGGAGTCGGGAAACTGCTTCAGAATATCAATTCCCTTTGGCCGGCAGCTGTTTCTCTTCATTTGCCTTGTTTATTGCAAAGCATGCAGCCTCTATTTACTGTGTTATGCCTCCTTTTGCCGCATCTGGAGGGTCTCTCTCTTCTTTTGACCAGTGCTTTGTGGCAACGTCGCGTGAACTGCAAACGGACCATGGGTCTGTTTTGAGAGCACCCCAATGATTTACGGGTTAAGAACAAACTGGATCACAGCCATTAGGCGCGGAGGAGCTCCCCGCGAGCTGTGGCCTGTCACGGCGACAAGAGGCTTGTGGCGCGGGCTTTTCATAATTTTCATGCATGCGCATGTGCCAGAAATTTGAGAAAGATATGTGCCTGGCCAGTACTATAAAAGTTAAGATGTGCCTGAGTGGCTGTGACAACATGTAACAAATGAAACGGCTAGGAGGACATCTGAATTCGCTGCCCATCGTGTTTGTATGTCGAATTCGAGTGACACAGTTCCATTTACATGTCTAGAGTCGTCAGCTTTAGGAGTTATTTGTCGGCACATCCAGTCTCTCTCGACTCTGTTCGCTTAGCAAGGTCAACAACAACATTGAAGGTAAACTGATGGGCTGGAACACTGCGCATAGTATTCTGGGTAGGCACAATAATTATAAATTAGTAAACGCTCTCGTTTAACCCAGAGTGTTGAACAAAAAGGGCAACAAGGCCAGGAATTATGTCCCCCTACAGGTTTCTACATGACGAGATTCGCATGATCAATCGGACGAACAAATGCTGTGCTCTGAATCACGGTATGCCATGACCTGCATGCAATTGTTTCCCAGGATCATTCCGATTTAGCGTGCATTTGCAGGAGGTCTGGCTGTGAGCTGCACACTGCGGCCACTTTTGCTTTTCAAATATCAGGCAACTTTCCCCTCCCACACCTGCAGCCTCCCACCCTCGCCATCAACATCAAGCTCTCACACAAGCAACAGCACCGCCCTTCAGCAACCAAGAGTCTAGCTCATCACATCATCCTGTTCCCTCTGTGCATCCCCTCAACATGGCAAGCAAATCTGACAACTCCGAGAACGGTGCCGCTCCCGCTACCCCCAAGGCTGCAGCCGCTGGTGGTGGTGGTTACAGCACCCTCTCTACGCGCGAGCAGGAGATCCTGGCCAAGGCCATGACTTGCCTCAAGATCGCGCCCGAGGTAAGCAATTGCACACACCCCAATCATTCCGCGCTCTTGTCTCGGCCTCAGCTTTCATGTCCTGTCCGTCCTGCCCTTGACAACGATGTTTGTTGATACTGGCATCGTCGCGACGTATGCCACCGCCACCTGCGACAGTGTCACTCCAACAATCGTCGATGCTGAGATCTTCTTCGACTTTTCAAAATTGCCATTTGCTTTGAGCCACCTGCTAACACACACTCTTCTGCCCACAGATTGACTTCCCGCAGCTCGCGACCGAGCTCGGCATGACTAACCCACGCTCCGCTGTCAACGCTTGGGTAAGCAAACGCACAACTTGGGAAACGTTCAAAGAATAAGATAACTGACCATGCCCATGCTACCGCAGTCTCAGATCAAGAAGAAGATGGGCTGGAACCTCAAGGGCTCCGATTCCCCCGCTGGTGGCAAGACGCCTGCTGGTGGCAAGACACCCGCCAGTGGCAAGGCCACCACCGGCAAGCGCAAGATGGCCGTCGTCAATGAGGACGAGGCTGACGACGACGAGGACGCCGCAGCACCGGCCAAGCGGGCCAAGGTCGCCCCCAAGCCGCGCAAGAAGGCCCCTGCCACCCCCAAGAAGGGCAAGGCCGCCGCCGCCGCCGCCCCCATCTCTCCTGTTGTCGCCACGGACGAGCCCGAGGACATGGTCGATATCAAGGCCGAGGCCGAGGCGGATGTCGAGGCGGATGTCAAGGAGCACAACGAGGATGGCGAGGTTTAGAATGGAGCATTGAAATTCTGCTCATGCTGACGGCATTTTCCCTGGCCTCTCGAGCGTCCGCGATCTCCTGGTTTTGGTACGATACACGGTCCGCTGTCAAGGTGTGATAGCAAGCACATCACATCACGACTGGATATGTGGGGAAGGTGTAATGTGGCTTGGGCTGAATGTGATGCGATTCTCTTCTATGGATTTTGAGATTCGATCACGCGTTGACTTTGGTTTTGGAGCGAGCGATGATTCATTGCGAAAGGGAACACATTAGGCAGCGCTTAATTCGCACCAGGGATCTTTGCCCTGGTTCTTTAATGTCTCGGACATGGTGGCTTCGACAGCCTGCTTCTGATAATTGACCCATATCTCAAATGCTTTCAGGGCCCTGAAACAATGCAACTGCTGCGATAGTGACTCTCCAGGTTTGATAAACAGCTGCCATCCCCGCATTCCTTGCCATTCCGGCCAAGCGATACAGGTACGTACTTACGTACTCAGCGAGACACATGACTGAAACCAATATTTTGCTCGCCAGGTCTGGGCGTCTACCTAGTCCTGAAGCCATTATTGGTTCTGCCGATATGTGTCGAATCCAGCCTCTGTTTTTATTTGCTCTGTTCTTGTCATTCCATCATCTCCATCCTGGCACCAGGCTATGAAAGAGCGGCCATCTCTACGAATTTGGAGTATTCCCATCCGCCTAAAACGCGACTGGCATCGTTTCATGAAGTGTGTCCCTAGCTGCCGAGTCGCTGCTATCCGCGCTACACTCGCCGAGCTGGTGCTTGATGAGGCCATCAGGTTTGTTCGCATGGCGGCAAGCTCACATTGAGTGTTTGCAATTGAAGGACTGCGGCCCGGGGATTTACAATGACCTTATGAGCAATTTGCAGTGTCTCGGGCCGTGGATACCCCATAGTCGGAGCCGCACGGGTACCTCAAGCTCGAGTTCAAGCTTAAGCTCGAGCCGGCCCGATGCTGGCGGAAAGACGATGACCGGCGACTGGCCTTAGCATTTTGGGTCCAGTCACCCACTAGTTGCGACGTGCCATGAACAGGTGATCATCCAACTGGCCGTGTCTTGTAAGGCCTCATTGTGTGTGCCTGATATGTCGTTGGCTCCTGCACATAGGCTGGATGGTGCATGCTCAACTGTGCTGGCAGCGATTAAAGCAGACCAGCACCATCCATGATTTTCAGCGTCTGATGTGCCATGAGTAATTCCATGTTCATCCCATGTGACACGAACTTTGAGCCAAAATTTGCTTCGTACCACAGTGGCTGTGCTTTGAACAACAGCTGGAGTACTGCCGGCAAAGTTGAGGTCGTCATGAAAGATGCAGTGCACTGCAAGTGAACCATATTCCAGCCCTTGGTATTCGAGTTATCGATTAGGAAGGACGTCTCGATGGAATCCTGGGGGAAACACACGTGGTTGCTAGTGCGACCGTTGACTCGCCTGCACTGACTTCAGGGCAGGTGGGTCGAAGCTAGCCAAGGTCCCAGGTACCTAGGTACTGACTTGAGTACTGTAGCTTAGCGCTGACATGACAGCCTTTTCCACCAGCCTCCAGCGAGGAGTGGGCTCTTCTGCTACCTGGGGCCATCCCGGCAATCTCTGGGCCGGTGGAGCCGATATTTCACCATGGGACAAGCATGGCTGGTGTTGCTGGTGCGCAGTGGCCAGCCCATCAACTGTGTGTCTTAAAGTCTGCTGTGGCTCATCGTAGTCAAAGCTCGAGGCCGCAAGTCTGACCGCAGCCGCCGGCGATCCGATCCGATCCTTCCTGGGGCCGTGGCGGGTCTCGAACTGGTGGGAGACTTTTTTGTAGACACTGCACTGCAGCCGGACCTGCAGCTGCACCCGCAGTTGGAGCTGAAGGGGAATGGGGCCTGGGGCTTGATGTGTAGTCTGCCGTGTGGGCTGTGAACCATCTTCTGGCCCCCATACATGGATCCTGGTGGCTCCTCCCCCCCTGGTCGTGTACAACCGCCATCACCACTCAATGTCATTCAATCAGTCAATCAATCAATCAATCATCTCACTGCCCCAATGGCAAACAAACAACAGCCGCAGCGGAGCGCACAGCAGAGCAGACCAACAGGACAACGGCAGGGCACAGCACACAAGCGAGGCTGCCGGGCCCCAGCTGCAAGGTGACATTTGCCGTTGCCGTTGCAGTATGCGGGTTCTTCTCATTTCAGCTGGCCCCATCTAGCGAATCCTTCCGATTGTCCCCCAGCTCCCGGCTCGCTCAGCCAGCTCTGGTTGGCGACGCGCAGGCAGGCAGCAAGCAGAGGCATATCCTATCCTATCAGCCTATCCGTACTCGGTAGTCTACTCCCTCTGCTCCTCCAAGTCCCAAGTCCCCAGTCCAAGTCCAAGCATCCGACCAGGTGCCACACACACACACACACACACACAAGGTGCTCCCCAGCCCTTGGACCGACCACCCAGAGTTACAGTTACACTGGCTGCAGGCTGTTGGTTTTATGTTGCAATCTCTTTCCCAGTCTTCTCCTCCCTTGCCTGTCCTGCCTGTCCTTTCCTGTCTCGTCCAGCCGCCCAGTCCAGTCCAGTCCAGTTGGTTGTGTCTGTTCGACAGTCTCCAGTTCCATGTGCCTGCCTGTCAGCTCCGGGTGCCGTGGTTCCGTCCAATGGTAGCTGTCGCTTCCAATCTCCCTCCCCTCCTGCTCGCTCGCTCGCCCATTTCAGCCGCCCTCGACCGCCTGAGTTGAGGACGAACCTGTCCAGAAGACGACAATGTCCGTCTTCGAATCACCATCTGCGCCCAAGCCACAGCGCCAGCCTTCTTTTGTCGGCCTCCCTCCCATCAGCCCGGGCCCCGAGTTTGGTTCCGCCCTGGGCATCTCTGCCGCCGACCTCAACGACCCTCATCGCGCTGTTTCTCCACCGGGCCACCTCCAAGGCCCGTCTCCACATCCTTACTACCAAACCGCAGGCGGCAACCGCATCGCCAACGCCATCTTCAACGCGGACATCACCACAACTACCCCCAGCAACAACAGCAACAACAGCAACAACAGCAACAACAACAGCAGCAGCAGCAGCTCCGGCTTCAACGACAGCCGCAACGGTGTCCGTCCCGGGCCTGTTCCGGGCGCGTCACCCCTCGCCTCTCCCACCATGAACTACCAACTCCAGTCATCCTCGCCTCACCCGCATGGCACTCAGTTCATGCAGGGTCCCTACGTGATGATGCAGTCACCACCCGCACAGCAGCCTGCCCCCCAGCACTTCCCGCCCGCTGCCCACCAGTTTAACGCCAACGGCAATCCCAACATGATGCTCCACCAGTCTGGCCCTTCGCAGCCCGGCTACCCTGGACCCAAGGGCCCAGTCAGCTACCAGCAGTTCCAGTCCTCCTCTCCACCGCCGGGCATGCCCTCGCCCAGCTTGATGTCCAACGGCCAGTTCAACCTGCCGCCCGGCTGGAAGATGGAGCAGTCCCAGCTGCAGCAGCCCCTCTCCTCTCCCAGGCACCGACACTCACCAAGTATTTCGTCCCTCAAGCAGCAGAATCATGCATATGGGATCGACAAGGAAACCGGTGCTCAGTCCACCAGGTCCGTCTCGCCTCCCACTCACTCACCCGTGGACTCACGTCGCCCGGGTCAGCCTGCTCTGGGCTCATCTGCTGGTCCGTCCTCGCAAAACGGTGAATTCCGGCCTCCGAACGCCCCGTTCATGCAGCAGACACAAGGTGTTGCTCTGGTCCGAAGCTCCACTAACATCACTCAAAACTCACAATTCCATGACGAACCCGAGAGTAAGCGCAACTCCAACGTCTTCTCAAGCATACGCAATAGGCTTGCTGGGAACGGAAATGACCAGCGTGACACCATGACCGGCCGGCCGCAGCCCAACGGTGGTCTCACGGGAGACGACGTGTCTGACGCAAGCATCCCGGTTGATGACCAGGGGAGGAGGGGCCCCTCTAATTTTTTCGGTCTTCGTGGCAACGGCCAGTCCAATGGTGACGGAGCACCCTTCTCAAGTCACGGCCTCGGCGGGGATTCATTCAGCCCGCCCAAGGAGAAGCGCCCTTTCTTCACCCGCCCCAGCGGCCTGGGAATCAATTCTTCCCACCAAGAAGTCTCGAGACCTGCAACTGCAGAGAGCGTCATGGGTCCACCAGCCGTCGGCTTCGGTCCTGGACAGCCCAAGAAGAGATTTTCAAAGCTCACCGGCATGCTCAACCGCGATAAAACAGAAAACCAGCCGTCCCAACCGCCGGGCTATGGCCCAAGCCAGAGGCCGTCGTTTCAGGGGCAACGGCCTCCTGCCGGGGGTGCAATGGGCTATTCGGACCAGCTGGGCTCATACGGTGGACCCGGCGACGATAGCCAGATGTCAGGATATGGGCGCCCGAGGAGCTCAACCGCAGGCTCGCGACCCAGCATCTCCGATCACGCGCGGACCCCGTCAGGACAGGGATACGGGTCACCTCCCGCCATGGGTGCAATAGTCGAGGAGGAAAGGGGCAGGAAGCCTTCGGGCGGTAACCTGCTGTCGAACATCTTCGGCAAGCGGTCAGATTCCAAGAACAGGGAGCAGGCTCAAAGGCCGCCGCGGTCGCCTCCAGGGCTTGATCAGCCCCAGGGTCTGAACCCCCAGGGACAGATGTTGTTGGTGCAGAGGCCTGGGCAGTCAGGCTTCTTCCTGACGCCCCAGAACCAGCAGTTGAGTATGCAGGGCCAACCAGTGATACCACCGCAGGGCCAATATGCAGGGCTGGCCCAGCGGGCCCAGCAACTGCAACAACAACAATACCAGGGCCAAGGGATGCCCAACGGCCAAGACCCCATGCAGAGGCAGAATACAGCATTGCCTGGCCCGTTCCAGCAGCGGCAGCCATCGCCTGGCATTTCGCCCGTCACGCAATCCTCCGCGAGTCCCCTTCTGACAACACAGGTTCCAGGAGGAGCTGCCGCTCAGAGACAGCAGCCCCCGCGACAGGGCTCTCCGTTGTCTACTCCGCAGAGAGGACAGGATCAACAACAACCCTTGGGCATTGTACAACTTGCGACAGCGGTGCCAATCCGGCAGGTTGGCAGTTCCCCGAACGGCAACGCGGGGCAATTTCAGGGGAGCATCTCGCCCGGCGGCCAGAGCGATTCAAGCCGCCAGCGATCTGCGTCGGTAGTCAACCAGATCGATGTTGGTGGTTCTCGAAAGCCGAGTGTGGACTTGCAAGGCACCCGGAACCGCGCGGCGTCTCAGTCGCTCACCCAGCAACACCCAGTTCACATCGCGTCACTTCATGCGCCGAGCAGGCACCCAGGCAATTCAAGCTCTCCTCGGAACAGCTCACAGTTTCAGCCCCAGGACGCGCCCTCCCGCGGTGCGCAGAATCCGGAAGACGGTACCCCGGTATCGTCCGGTCAACTTGGTGCATCTTTTCCGCCACAGACCAGGAGGGTTTCGCAGGGCGTCATGGCGGGCCAGCAGTCACAGATCTCGGATCAGCAGCAGGCTGTTTCTGTACAGTCCTCCCCATCAGCATCCCCCGCGCCAAACACCAGCCAGCAGACATCTCCTCCCGGCGTGCCCCCGAAGAATTCACCAGCGCCGAATCCAGGCCAGGGATTCGGCTCAACACCCACACAGTCTTGGCAGAGCCCGGGTGAGCAAGGCCAACCAGCTCCGATAGCACAGCAATCGTCGGTATACAGGCCCTCAGGGCCGCAAATAGCCGCCGTTGTTCAGAGCTTCTCCCAGCAACAGCCACAATCACCTTGGAGTATTGGTCGACAGAACGGATTCGGCCAAGCCGGCCCTCCTGGGCAGCAGTTCCCGCCAGGCCAATTACCACAAGGGATGATGATGATGACCTCGCCGCCACAGGGACAAAGGTCGGAAAAGGAGGGCACTTTCTCCAAGTTTCTCAAAAGTAGCAAGACTTTTGTGCACCAGATCTCCGACTCGCAGTCGTTAAACGACAAGCCTAAGCCCGAGAAAGAGAATAAGGGAATGAAGGGTATGATGGGTGTTTTCAAGAGACCTGCTAAGGAGCCCAAGCAAGCTGAGCCTGGAAAGCCGCCACCGGGTGGGCCACAATGGGCCATCCAGCCCGGACAAGTTCCCCCAAGCATACCACAGTACGCTTCGAACCAGAGCCCACAAGGAAAGCCGACAGGTCAGAGACTGCCGCAGATGTCAATGCCTCCGAAGGCGCAGCAAGTGATGGGGATAGGAGAGGGCGAACAGAAGATCCCCGTTGAGCCACAGGAACAGGCGTCGCAGGCTCAGTCTCAAGCTTACAGCACCGGCCAGCCCTCGCCTGAGCTGCCGCGGGCGCAGCAGCCGAGGATCACGTCTCAGCCGTACCCCGACAGCCAGCATGAGAGGCCCTCACCGCAGAAGACAAGCCCAACTCTGGCACAGCAGCAGACACGTCCTCAGCCACAAAATGGACGGCCATCGTTCAGCGGGGACAGGTCTCAAGCGCCTCATGAAATGCCACCACATCAATATCAGCAGCAGCAGCCGCAGCAGCCACGGCGACCCTCCCAGCCGCCAGCGGTGCAGATGCAGTCGCAGACGCCAGCAGCGACATCTAGCAATACGAGAGCGCACAATTCGAAGCAGCAGATGGCCCAGCGTGCCCCAGAACCTCAGTATGCCCCCGTGCCCATTCCCCAAGGGTACGCCACTGTCCATGGAGAAGGAATGGCTGCTGCGAAACCAGATGTGATGACAGGGCCACCTTACGGGCAACCGCTACCGCTGCCACAGACGGGCATGCAATATCAAGGCCCTCCGCAGCAATGGGCATACCCTGGCATGGCGCCAGGTCAGATGACTGCGGGTGTGCCTCCTCACATGGTGCAGCAAGGGTGGCCGCAGTATCCACCTTACCAAGGGACACCTCCTCCCATGATCATGGCCCAGCATCCACCTCCTCAGCAGCAGTACATGCAAGGGCACCATAGCACGCCTTCTCCGCCATTGCAAGGGCAACAGCCTCCACCACATATACCAGCACAGCAGCACATGCCGCAGGCCCCTTTGCAACCACAATTTCCGGCGACTGCCCCTGACCACCAGAATGCCCCTCAGCAGACAGTCAGCCCCTCACAACATGCTGGCCTTGCGCCCTCTCAGCCAGCAGCACCTGCGCTTGCTGATGCACCACAGACGAGACCCGATAATGACCAACAGCGTACCGCTCCTCAACCCCCGCAGCAACTCTCGCCAGTGCCTGACGCAAGTCCCGTCAACCCAGCTCAAACGGACAGGGGTGGCCAACCACAAATCCAGCAGCCAGAGGCTGTGAAGGCTGAGTTCGCCCAGGCTCCGTTCCAGGCGGTACCGCGGAGCACCTTCGCCGTTGTCAAGCCACAACCGGGACAAGATCAACTTCAGCCACACCAGGGCTCCAACCTGGTACCTCAGCGCCAGACCAGCGCGGCTAGCGAGGTCTCATCTTTGACCTCTGTTCCTGCTACGAACCAAGGCGGTTCCAGTACTCAGAGTAGTGAGACCATCCATCAAGTACAACAACAAGCGGCGAGCCCGGAGCGAATCGTTATCAGCCCCGAGCCCATGTACGAAAGACCACCAGTGACCCTTACGGACGACCCGCCAAAAATGGAATCACCTGCGCCGTCTTCGTCAGCCGAGCAAGAAGACATATATGGTGCCACGCCGAGGCAGTCCCGCCACGTGTCGCCGGTGCAGCACAAGGAATATCAGCAACCGGACGCTGTGGTGCACTCCATCGATAGATCACCGGCACAAGACCCTTCTGGAGAACCTGAAGCCAAGTTCGCAGGGCCCCTGCCGAACAGAAGTCCGGAGACCAAGCCTGCGGCCAAGAGTGAGCAATCACCGGCACAGCAGGGTTTCGTTGTTGACGTGCCGCCGGTGATCATCGAGCCGCCAACTGCAACCAACACTTCAGCACCGAGTCCAGGCCCTCGCTTGTCCGTTCCGAAGTCTACGTCGCCAGAAGAGGTCGAACCTCCGTCCCCGACGGACTCGGAGCTAGGCAAGAAGCGCAAGAGCGACAGCGGTGGCGAGGCAAGGCAGGGCGAGGACGGCATCGGCGGCGCCGGCGCCAACGGGGCAAGCAGCGGCAAGCCGGTACAGTCTTCGCAGGAGATCTTCGACGAGCACAAGCGCAAGCAGCTTGTGCGCGACATGGAGGAGAAGATCGCGCTGAACCCGACCGAATCCGACAACATGATGATGCTGGGACCTGGCGGCAAGAAGAAGGGCGAGGATGCGCCTCTCATGAGTGCTACCAGCTACCCCGGGCAGGAATGGAACCCTTATGGAGATGCGTGGATCGATGATGATTTGTGAGGTGTTTCCGAGGGGTCATCGAGAAAAGTTCCGGGTCTATGATTGGATTCCTTGTAGCCGAGGCCATGAAAAACGTCAGGTGTTGATTGTTTTCCCCTTTGTGTTGCTTGTCTATTTCGAATTCGGATCCCCATGAATCTCTACATATTTGAGCTTGGATGTTTCTAGATTAATGTCTTTTCTTCCTGTTGCTTTGCAGTCTCTGGATCATTGGCTGGGTGGATCTCAGGCCAGCTGCATAGCTGTGCCTATCTTGTACAAGCATGTTCATACCCCCTTGCTTCTATATTTCTGTTATTTTTTATCACATTTGTTATTTTGTGGCCTAGATTACATTGGAGAAAAAGTACTAGCTCATAGACATTGAATGCATAATGGTCTTCTTATCATTCCCATCTGAAAGTCTATCTTTTGATGCGTGCAAGTGGTACGGCCGCGCAGCGCATTGCTTGGAACCCGATGATGAATCCTTCCAGCACGTCCGCTTCTAGCCTCATGGAACAGTGATCGAAAATCTCTCGGCCCGGCTGGGCTGGTCGGACGAGAGGGGACGGGGACTCCATAGGGGGAGGAGAACAGAGGATGTCCCTGCAGGATCCCGCCGGCTAAATTGGGGGATAAATGCGCTGCCTCCCCAACTAGTCCAACTCTTTTGGGTTTGCGTGCACTTGGCCAAATATGAAAGGGTGCCCTTGGCCCACTCTGCGCTTGTACGGGCGGCTGTACGGGTGAATTGAGTCGCAATGAGCTGATATAAAGCTCTGTGATGCTCTTTTGTATGAGAAATCGTCATGTCCGGCCATTTTTGTTTTATGTTCTTGCTGACTGAGACGTCGTTGCATATCTTGACTCCCTCTTTCTCGACTGCAACACTGCACCTCCTAGCCTCACCTACCCTCCCCGATACAGGGCCCAAGTACGGAACTGCTAGGCTCATCATCAGTCCAACTCACTACTGTGTAGACTGATCCCGGGTGGAACATTAAGAGGCGAAGGCAATAACGCCCACCCAAGATGGCGCCCCTAATTAATCATCTCTACACGGCCGACCCGTCGGCACACGTCTTCAATGGCAGGGTCTACATCTACCCGTCGCACGACCGCGAGACGGACATCAAGTTCAACGACAACGGCGACCAGTACGACATGGCCGACTACCACGTCTTCAGCCTGGACTCGCTGGACCCGGCCTCGGAGGTGACGGACCACGGCACCGTGCTGACGCTGGCCGACGTGCCGTGGGCCTCGAAGCAGCTGTGGGCGCCCGACGCGGCCCGCAACCCGGCCACGGGCCAGTATCACCTGTTCTTCCCGGCGCGCGACAAGGACGGCATCTTCCGCATCGGCGTGGCCGTGGGCGACAGGCCCGAGGGCCCGTTCAAGGCCGACGAGGGGTACATCCCGGGGACCTACTCGATCGACCCGGCCGTGCTGGTCGACGACGACGGCGCCTCGTACCTCTACTTCGGCGGGCTGTGGGGCGGCCAGCTGCAGTGCTACCAGCGCGGCCACGGCGACGCCGACTTTGACGCCTCGTGGTCCGGGCCCAAGGAGCCTTCGGGCCCCGGTGCCGTGGCGCTGGGGGCCCGGGTGGCGCGGCTGGGCAAGGACATGCGGACGCTCGACGAGGGCGGCGTGCACGAGGTCGAGATCCTGGACCCGGAGACGCGGCAGCGCATCGCGGCCGACGACCACGACCGGCGCTTCTTCGAGGCGGCGTGGTGCCACAAGCGCAGGGGCAAGTACTACTTCTCGTACTCGACGGGGGACTCGCACTACCTGTGCTGGGCCGTGGGCGACTCGCCCATGGGGCCCTTTGTGTACGGGGGCCGCATGCTGGAGCCCGTGCTCGGGTGGACCACGCACCACTCCGTCGTCGAGTTCCCCGAGGGGGCCGACCGGTGGTGGCTGTTCCACCACGACTGTGAGCTCAGCGGCGGGGTTGACCACCTGCGGAGCGTCAAGGTCAAGGAGATATTTTATGATGGGGACCGCATCGTGCAGGAGAAGCCGGGTGCGGAGGTTTCCGTGTGTGGTGATGATCACGGTCTCTGATATTGTCAATTCATTGCCTGTTTGCTTGTTGTTCTCTGAATGGAAGTGACTTAGCGACAGTAGACAAAACAAAAATGCAGTTCAAACTCTAGATGAATTCCCTCCCGACTGCTTTTTTGTTTCGAGGGATTTAATCTTCGACGTCAGATGCAGAACAGCAGTGTTGAAGCTGCTACAAGCGAGAATCGTGCCGTCGACACGTAATTGTCAAGCCCAGTCCGACATCTGGACATCTGGAAGTTCAAGACAACACCACAGAAGTACAATGTTGTGCGTGCTCGGGCAAATTCCTGGGAAAAGAGTGCACATCTTTCTATTGGTCGTTGTGCGACAGGCCTGAGATATCTGCGGCATAAATCCAGACAAATTTCCAGCTCCAAGCAAGCAAGAATGCCAGCCCACCAGTTTCAATAATCCAGGACGCCAGTCTGCCCAGTCAACACCCTCTCCCTCGGTGGCTTCCTCTTCCCCGGCTCGCCGCCTGGGCCAACAACCCCAGGACTCTCAGCACTGCCCTCACTCCCGTCGCTCGCCCACTCTGGCTCCTCCCCGTCGAACCACTCCTCCTCCCGGTCCCGGGACTCTAGCTCATCAAGCCCCTCATCCCCATCCACGCGGTCGTAATCGAAGTCGTCGTCCCCGCCTCGTACAAACCGCTCCCGCAGGAAGTCCTCCCACGCGGCGCGGCCCTCCTCCTTTGTCTCGGGCCCGGCTTCTGCCAGGTCCGCGTCAATCGTGAAGTTTGCTGCTGCCGTGGTGGCGGTGGCGGAGGTGGATCCTTGCCTGTCGCCCGCCGTGGGAGGCAATGCCCCGCGGGACGATGAAGATGACGGGGGTTGGGTCCCCCTCGGCCTCGGCTCCGGCCTGTCGCCCGCGAGAGACGAGGCTACCCTGTCCAGGCGGTCCTCGCCGCGCATCAGTGACGACTCGAGGACTTTGCCCCATCCCCTGCTACGGATTTCTGCCTCGCGCTCGGCAGGCGTTTGGAACTTGCGAACCAGGCTGTCGTAGAGTTCCGGGTCTGAGGTCATGTGTCAGCGGCTCTGCCTTGGCGATAATTGGGTTGTGAGTGTAAATTCGTGAAGGACATAACAAGAGGGCTGGTCAGCCTGGCTGTCTGCCCGCACCGTGGTACTTCATGGGAAGACAGGTGTATTTTGTTGGTCGCTCTCACACACAGCCTCCCAAAGGATGCGCTCCAAGCCCAAAAACTCAAGCCATGCCAAAAACCGGTCTATGGCATCGAATCAAAGACAAGATGAGATCCAGGAGCAGGAGCGGGAAGCCAGGGTGCTGGGACCACATGGGCCTTACCGGCAAGTTGATTATCCGCCGAGGACAGGTATTTCGGGTTCTTCTCCAGGTATTGGCGCCGCCTGTTCTGAACTCGTATCTTGGCAGCCTGGGAGGGCGACCTTGGAGGCCGTGGCCGCGGCCGGGAGAAGAGGTCGGGGCTTGCGGTTGCTGTTGGTGGCGGCGAGTTCGTGTCCGCCTGCGGCGTCATGCTGAGACAAGGGACAGGGGCACTGAGCCCGCAATCTCGTGGGCAGATTTGATAATATGGAGATATGTGGCTTTTGTCGGTGGATGTTGCTGGTGATTGTTGTTGCGCCGCGCTTTGCTCTGCCTCGAGATGCCTTGGAGTGGCAATTTTCCCCTCCCTGCCAGATGTGAATGCAAGAGGTAAAATTCGGTGCTGCTTCGCTGGGCTGCGGCGCGTGTCTCTTTGCTTGGACGCGAATGTTGGCTTCTGCTTGCTCAGGCTGTTTGGGTCATGTGGGCGTATCGGACAGGCAGCCCGTGAACCCGGGGCTTCAGCCTTGAGGACGGGGTGAGGTCATCCATGAGCGTGTCCGATGCCCCGTGCGTATCTTACGCTCGGTACGTATGATTCAAGCCAGTGTCTTGCGTGTTGACTCTTCCTCGTTGTGGCTTCCATCTCACAGCGGGCCGGCCCGTCACAACGGCCCTGTGGACGCTAGAGCTGCAGCGTTGGATCCAGTGCGGTCCTCTGCGTATTTAGCACCCCAGGCACGACGTGCCATGGTGGCTGTGTACAGAACGACGAACCGGTGGACTGAACCCCGTATGATGACTTCTCGAGATGATCAGACTGGAGTGGATGCCATAGTCACAAATACATTCACAACCAAGTAGCAGCCTACTGTGTACAGTTTTGGGAGGTAGTTATGGTGCCAGGTTCAATCATACCCATGGCGGCTCAGTCCCCCGTCCCGTACCGTCGCGGCTCACCCGCAACCCAAGACGTTGGAAAAGCAAATCCATAAAACAGAATGGATACTTTCTTTTGCCCAGTGTCCAGTAAAAACCTGCACTGGCCCATTGTGCTAATCGTTTCCCACAACCCACCTGTCGCTTCACTACGAAGCATCCCAACTCCGGCCGCAAAAAAACCTCCGTTGTCACCCGTCGACAAAGTGCACACGTCGACCAGCATCTGTCTACGCTTTCTCAACCGAAGGAGGGAAACCACAGCCAGATTCTCCTATTGATTCTCCAAGCCCTCAAAGACTCCATAATCTACGTTCTTCTCCTTGCTGCCTCGTGACACCAGCCAGTCTCTCATTTTACACTTGAGCATTCCAGCCTGGACGGTAGGCCTCAATTGTGGGCACCATCCCGCCTCCTACCCCAGGAGCGGCTCACACTGCCACTCCCGCATTGGGCCCTTGCTGCCTTTCAACCACCACCCGCTTGCCACGATCCGACGTCTCTCTGGCTCTTGTGGGTCTGGAATTCTGCCTCCTGGGGACCTCCAATCGTTGTCGAGGTTGTTGAGACCCCGACAGGGCCCACTCAACAAGGAAACAACAGCAGCAGCGCTACCGCCAGCAGGAAGGAGCACCCATCTCAGCTCCTTCCAGTCTCCTCACTTTTGATACATTTTCCTCTTGTCTCACTCTGTCTCTGTCTACTCACACCTGATTCTTACCAGTCCCCGGCCATGGCGGATATAAAGACAGGCGGCCCCCAGCCAGAGAGCAGGCCATCTCAAGAATCAGCCATTGCATCCACCACAAGACTTGACACCAGTGCTCCCGTTCCAGAAATCAACTGGGGCTCTGACTGGCGTGAAACTGGTTTGTTCTCTTTCTTGCCTCCGGAAGAGAAGAAGAGTCCCTTGCCCATCTACTCTCCCAAAACGAAGGCATCCACTACAAATAGTGCTATGACACAAACTCAGAAATCATCTACCAACTTCACCTTCGACTTCTCAATTCCTCAGGCGGCCAACGAAGATTCTTCCTGTAGCTCGAGCGAACCCGAATATTCTTCTGACACGGCAGATTCCACGCAAGAGGAGGACATAGCCCCAGAGCCAGTACCCGTCACACAAGTGACATTACCAGAGCTCATGAAAAAGCAGGCCATGGACCGCCGCCGCCAGCTCCTCGACCGCACCCACAAGGATTTTGGCTGCCTGGATGAGATCAAGACCGCCCCGATCTTCACCGAGACTGCCCGAATCCGAGCCGAAAGACAGGCCTCGTCATCTGCTGGGTTTGACCAACCTTTCTCTCAATACGGCCTCCTCGCCGGTGACGCCAGTGGCAATAAAGGGGACGAGCTGTTCTACTACAACGTGGCCGCACCATCGAGCACCTTCATCTGCGGGAGCCAGGGCTCCGGCAAGAGCCACACGCTGTCATGCCTGCTGGAAAACAGCCTGTTCCCTTCGGTGGCGAACGAGCTGCCGCGCCCACTGACGGGCATCGTGTTCCATTATGACACCTTCATCAGCGACAGCCAGGGCAGCCCGTGTGAGGCGGCTTACCTGTCGACCAATGCAGCTGTGCGTGTCCGCGTGCTGTGTGCGCCGACCAACTTCGCGACCATGCGTCGGACGTGTTCGTGCCCTTCTTCTCCTTTTACTGATCCCCGTCGTTCATAACACTCCAGAACGCATCACTTTAGGATCCATGGCAGGTGACTAACACGTACCAGATGGCGGGCTCCCGAACGTCACCATTGAGCCACTGAGCATCAGGGAGCAGGACCTTACAACGAAACGCATGATGGACCTAATGGCCGTGAAGAAGGGCGAGGCTATGCCGCTATATATGCACGTCGTCAACCGCGTGCTACGCGATCTACGCCTGCGGCAACAGCAGACCGGCGAGTCCTTCGACTACCGCGCCTTCAAGGCGCTGCTCGCCCGCGAGGACCTGACCGACGGGCAGAGGGTGCCTCTCTCGCAGCGGCTCGAAACACTCGAGTCATTCATGGCGCCGCCGCAGGAGGCTGCTGTGGCACAGAAGAAGAAAAAGAAGGCTGCCGCCGCCGCCGCCGTGACCAAGCCCGCGGGTAACGACTGGGCCCCGCGGGCTGGCCAGCTTACCGTTGTTGATTTAAGCTGCCCATGCGTTACCCCCGAGGGAGCGTGCGCGCTCTTCAACATCTGCCTATCCCTCTTCCTGGAGCAGGACGCACGGCGGGTAGGGCGGATAGTGGCGCTGGACGAAGCTCACAAGTACATGAATGACAGCGGTGAAGCATCAGCCCTCACGGAGCAGCTTCTGGCGACGATACGGCTACAGCGTCACCTGGGGGCGCGCGTGGTGATCTCGACCCAGGAGCCCACTGTGTCGCCCCGGCTACTAGATCTATGCAGCGTGACCGTGGTACACCGATTCACCTCGCCCGAGTGGCTGCGGACGCTGCGGCAGCACCTGGCGGGCGCGGAGCAGACGGCGGGGATGCTGGCGCGCGCAGGCTCTATAGCTGGTACCGGTGCTGGGAGTGACAGTGGTGCTTCTTCTGACTCGGGGGTCGACGATGTGCTGGATGGAATCGTTGACGCGGTTGGGACGTTGAGTTTCAAGGGCCCCGGGGCGACGACGGGCCAGGGGCAGTCGGCAGCGAACCTATTTGCGCAGATCGTGGGGCTGCGTGTGGGCGAGGCGCTGGTGTTCTCGCCCAACGCGGTGGTGAGTGTTAGTAAAGAGGGTGCGGCGAGGAAGCTTGGCAGTGGTGTGCTCAAGGTGTGTGTACGAAACCGGGTCACGGAGGACGGCGGAAGGAGTGTGATGGCTGGGTGAGATTATTTGGCTTCTTATTTCCTGCATTAAACGTGTGGGTTCAGCGCGTGCAATTGTTGAGAGGGTGGCCAGCTTCTCATAAGCGAGTAGGCTTCCTGTCCATTCCGAGATGGTTTCCTTGGGTCTTGAGACCTTTGTAGCCTTGAAACAATATGTCTTCCTGAGATAGCAGCCACTCATAAAAATATTGTTGATGAAAACCGCCCACCCCTAACGTGTGTACTCTCGTCTCTGCAGATTCCGAGGGTGCGGGCAGCCCGTATCGAATGGACTTGTGCAGGCCTGACAGGTCAGTCCCACACGTGATGTGGTCATGTCGTGGTTGACAAGTTCGAGGGCGTTCGATAGGAAGGCGAGGTTGTTGCTCCCGGGTGGAGGGGTCGGGCGAGGATCGCGATCTTGGCAGACGAGGCCACTTATTTACGGAGCGTGGCCCTTGTATGGGCGGGAAAAGTGGAAATGAGCAGCCATGCGGGCGGGCAGGCGGGCAGGACTAAAAAGGACCCCACTGGGGGACGGAATAGCACCGGCAAATTCGCCAATTACGGATGCCAGTAAATAATAAACGGGTGGGCTTGTCGTATAAGCTGTGCGCGGGTGTTGCTCCAGATGCCCATGTCCCTGCACTGGGCAACAGTCATGGCAATCTCACAGCTGCGGTCCGATGTTCGATGTCGAGCAGGGTGGGCGATCGCATCTCGGACATGAGAAGGAGCGCCTGTCTGCACTGTATTCCATGTATCTATGCTTGCAGTACGTAGGTATGCAGTCTACTACCTACACTGCACAGACAGCGGCACGGCACGCCCATGCAGGCAGGCTCAGGTTCTGGTTCAGGCTCAATTCAGACCAGCCCAGGCTTTGCACACGCATACTCGCATCCATACCCAGACCATGCCATCCCCATCCAGACCATCCAGACAATCCATCCAGCCCAATCCATACCGTAAACCCATCCAGACCTTTCCTTGCCAGACCAGACAGACCACATCATGCAGTAGACTAGCCGCTGCTGCCACCTCACAGAGAGAAAAGAAGCTCAAACGGGCAGCCGCCTGCTCGTACTGTACGACATGTCAAAAATCTTATTAGCCTAGCCCGCTTGGAATCCTCCCTTTTTATCTTCGCTCGCTCTTCCTCTCCCTCTCCCTTCTTGGGTCCTGGTGACGCGTCTCCATTATTTCCTGTGCTTCATTTGTCAGACAAACCATATCACCGCGCAGTCTGGCAGTCATTCGGTCGGTCAGTCGTGCCAGGCTGTTCTGCGAGTAGTCTACCTTATCCCCGGGCCTTTCCTCTTCAGCGAACCCAACGGCTGGCATATGCGACCGTTCGCGTGCAGACGGCTGCAGCTCCTGCTTTTGCCACTACTGCCACTGCCATTGCCACTACCACTGCCGGGCTGCGTCGGCCTCTCGGCCTCTCCAGCTCGGTCTCGGCGCTCACCGTGTGCCCCCATGCTCCTCCCCATGGGCATGAGATAGCAGCAAGCACAGGTCAGGTCAGGCCAGGCAAGGTCTGGACGGGACAGGACGGGGCCATTACACAGAAACAAACGCAAACAGAAACAGAAACAGAAACAGAAACAGAAACAGAAACAAGCAGACAGACAGCAACACAGACAGAAACACAACCAAACAGACACACACACACACACACACACACGCAGAGGCACATTCAAAGACGCCCAGTCCTGGCTGCCCCGTCCGTTTCAGTCGGCCAGCCAGTGAGTGAGTGAGAGAGCGAGTGAGGCCTCACAACCCTAGGCGCGACACTCTGGTGGCAATTGGTCTGGCATGGCTGAACTGGCTGCAAAGATACGTGCCAGGTTCAAACGCCGGCCTTCTGCCATCCCCTCGCTGCTCAGCAGCAGGTCTACCGGCAGCCACACCTCGTCTTCGCACCGCAGCCACAATGCAGATCACCACCACCACCATCTGCTGACTGACCCCGAGCCAAACCAGGACCCCGACTCCAAGTCGCGTGCGGGGAGCTCACGCGTCTCGGTCATCTTGGACCTGGACGACGAGGGCAGCGCCGGCTCCCCTCCCCAGTCCCAGTCCCAGCCCGGTCCAGATCAATGCTGCGAGCCCGCGTGCACCGAGCCCGAAATGGTGGGACGCCCGGGCCTAGGCGAGGGCGAGGGCGCGGGCGCGGGCGAGGGAGAGGGAGAGGTCGAGAGCAAGGGCGAGGAGGGCCTGGCTGGCGACGATTCCCAGCCGCCGCCGGACCAGCAAGACCACCACCAATCTGAGCCCGATGCCGTCGGTCCAATTTCCCAAGCCCAGCACGATTCCTCAACCGGCCACCAGGCTCAAAATTCCCAAAATGCCCAACATGTCTCGTCCCTCTCCTCCTCTCCAGAGACACTAAAGCCAACAGCTCCAACATCAGCTCCAGCCCTGAACGAGGCATCCTCGGGTAGTGTCTTGGCCGGCTCCCCTGAGCCACCAGCCCCAGCCCCTGCGGTAGAATCCGAACCTGGATCCGAACAACCTGCAACTGCACCTGCAACTGCAACTGCAACTGCACCTGCACCCGCACCCGCACCCGAACCCGAGCCTGCACCTGAGCCCGAGCCCAAGCCCAGCAGCGAGGGCCCGACAGCAACCGCATCGGCCAGCGTCATGCCGGGCAACGATCTGCACCCGTCACCGCGAAAACTCTCGTGCATCAGCGAACATCCCTCCCCGGACCACCAGGAACTGGTCCCAAACCCAAAATCCATCACCGCCCGCCCACCTCAGCCCCCAATCACAAGACCCGCTGCCTCGGGCGATGCAACTTCAGTCGTGCCCCCGAAACCAGACGATGCTGGCGACAAACCGGCCGCCGCTGCTGCTGCTGCTCCTCCTCGAACTCCCAAATTAGCTCCCGCCGCGATCCAACGGCCCTTCCACATCCCACTCCCCACCGCCGCCGTCGTTCCTCCCTCCGCCGCCAACCTATCGCCCAACGCCGCGTACAGCCCAAAGGGCACCGTCACCCCTAGCTCTCCGCTCGCCCGCAACTCTTCGGTCAGCTCGAGGCCTACTGCTCCAGTCCGACGACAATCACTCCTCTCCAACAGGCAGTCTACCCTCATCCAGACCTTGCTGCGCGGGTCCCAGGCCGACGAGAGCGCCAGCATCAGCAACGAGCAGCTGCTCCCCATCAGCGGCAATATGGTCATGCGCAAGATCTGGGTCAAGAGGCCTGGCGCCTCCGCCACGCTGGTCACAATAAACGAGGACGATTTGGTCGACGATGTGCGAGAAATGATCTTGCGCAAATACGCCAACTCCCTCGGTCGCCAATTCGATGCGCCGGACCTCACCCTTCGCATCAGGCCCAACGGCAACCAGCAGGAGCGGATGCTAGGGCCCGAGGAGCCAATGTCTCGAACTCTCGATGCTTACTTCCCCAGTGGACAGACCGTAGACGATGCCCTCATCATTGACGTGCCCCTGCGACGTACCCCCAGGGCTTCCCCTCGAACCGGCCCTCCCCATGCGCCTCACCTGCAGTACTACGTTGAAGAAGCAAGGCCCTCGGAAGCAGGAAACGACTACTTCGGCCCTGGCGCTATATCGACCTTGCCTGTCACAGTGACTGCGCCGTCCAACGGATCGGCTCCCCAGCACGCGATTTCGATTTTGCAGACCGGACACCCCCCGCAGATACCATCCCCGGGAGGCACACGAGCGAGGACGTACAGAGAAAGACCAGAGCGGCCGAGGTTAGGACGCCAACACACTTCCTCGCCCACACTGATAAACATGGCCTCTGGAACAACCCACCAGGCATCCATCGCAACAACCGCTGGAGCCCCTCATGGTATGCAACACATAATACACTCCAGACCAGCCCCCCGATCAAGAACTCATTCGAATGCCTCAGACCAGTCACAAGCAGCCCCGGCGCCACCGGCCATTTCCACCCCACCGCCTCCTGAAGGGACGGCCGCATCTCAGCGGTCGGCCACCCCACCGCCCCGTGTGTCGTCGCCAAGACCCAAGGTATCCAAGAAGAAGAAGGCCGCGGAGCACCCGTCCCTGCCCAAGGGCATGCTGAACGGCAACGTCCCGCCGATCAACGTCCTCATCGTGGAGGACAACATCATCAACCTCAAGCTGCTCGAGGCCTTCGTCAAGCGCCTCAAGGTGCGGTGGTCAACCGCCATGAACGGCCGCGACGCCGTCACCAAGTGGCGCGGCGGCGGTTTCCACCTGGTGTTGATGGACATCCAATTGCCAGTCATGAGCGGTCTGGATGCCACCCGCGAGATCAGGCGGCTGGAGAGGGTCAATTCGATCGGCGTCTTCAGCTCGGCCGCCGACGCGCCGCCCGAGGTCAAGGGCGAGCCGGACGAGAAGGACAAGCTCGAGAACATGGACCTGTTCAAGTCACCTGTCATCATCGTCGCACTGACCGCCAGCTCGCTGCAGAGCGACCGTCATGAGGCGCTGGCGGCGGGATGTAATGACTTCTTGACCAAGGTAGGTCACTCCTCTTTTCCATTCATGTGTGACGAGCTCCTGCGATGGGCCAGTGTAGTCTTGATTGTGAGCATGCTAACATATGTGACATCCACACAGCCCGTCAACTTCGTCTGGCTTGAGCGCAAGGTCATGGAGTGGGGCTGCATGCAGGCCCTCATCGACTTTGACGGCTGGCGCAAGTGGAAGGACTTCTCTGCTAAGCTGGAGGAGGACAAGAGGTCATCTGCCGCTGTTGCGGCACAAAAGGCCAAGGTCAAGAGGAACAGGTCGAGCATGAGCCAAGCCGTCGCCGCAGGCGCCTAGACGGGGTTCAATTTCGAACACACATGAGCGTCTAGCACATACGTACCAGTTGACACGTGCACGGCGGATACAACAACCATGGGATATATATCTCACAAAGATCGGAAGAAGAAGGATAGAGGAGAGGCTGCTAGAGGAGGAGAAGCAGGGGGTCAATTGTATGACCACAATACCAACGACTGCATTGTAATGATCTTGATCTGGATGGTACATGGGGCACAGCGCAATTAAAGGGCGGGGAACTGGTGGCATGCATCTTCCTTTGTAATAGCCATATTTCTCTTTCTTATTATTTCTCACGCGAACACGACTTATTTGAGACAGCTTGAGTCTCCATCCTGCCAACGATTGCTCTTTGATGTCGTGATAATTGGGAGCCTCAAGAGAGTTGCGACAGTATATAAACTGACCGAGCAAACCGTGACAAGATCCAGTCATTTGTGTGCTCACCAAGCTCATTCATACCACACTGATTTTGTGGTGTCCGGATGTAGTAGATACAGGTCTATCTTCTATCTGCACGATTTCAGTACCAATTCCTCATCTCGAGGTCGCTGGTGACGCAGTGATCAGGTTGCCGCGATTGAGTTTCAGAGATAATGTTGCAAGACCAAGGTCACAGTTATTCTGGATACAAAAGACTGAACATTAAATTCCACTTTCCATTTAAATTAACTATTTATTCCAATTGAAGTCGCTTGTTAGACTCTTCACGCCCTTTCCCTGTTTCTCTGTCCGCGGCGGAAAAAGCTCTTTTCAATTCAGTGTTCATATTGCCACTGCTGCCGGTTGCCGAATCATGTGGAGTTGTTGACGTTCCGACGAGAGGGGGCTCAGTATCTGAGCACCTCCGAAGTTAGCATGTGCTCATTTAGCTTTGCAGTATACCCTTTGAAATGTTATTCAACACTGCCTCTGCTTGATGCGCGAGGCGGCTGGAATCCCGTGTGTCTTTGGGGGGGGGGGGCTCGTATCTCTGCATGTGTTCTCATTGCCATCGACTCGATTGTCATTTAGTATATAGACCGCCGCGTCGGCTTCATGTCCTTGTTTATCTTCGATGGTCTCATTCGCAGCGAGTCTAATCATCTTAAAGCAAAAAGGAACGTACCGGATTGCGGCAGTGAGTCGTCTCGAGAATGTGACCTGGGCCGGCTGTGCTTTTCAATCGCCTGTCCCGGTGACTCCTCCGCATGCTCAACATCGACATTAAGTGTGGCTTTCGCCCCGTCGCTGGCGCTTTTCGTGTCCCAATCAGAACTCTCTGCCACCGAGGGATCTATCAAGTCCTCAGAGTTGGTGTAAGAGTCCGAGTACCAGCTAGTAGTCTTGATTACTGAACGATCTTCTCTCTTTGTCAGGGTCTGACTGTTCTGGTCACCGTAGATTCGAGGATTTATGTCGTCACTTCGATGTGGTGGCTCCCTCCCTCCCGTCTGGTTGTCATTTCGAGATTGAGCAGAGTGATCGTGTGTTTGTTGGTCCTCAATGTTGTCCATGACTCTCTTGCTTTTCGGCACTGTGCGTTCTTTTCTCTCCTTCTCTGAGGACTTTCCTCGTTGTGACCTTTTCCCCATGACCCATGGTCTTGATCTATGCCCATCATAACCAAGTGTGGAGGGGGGCGCTGGATAGTGACAGTCTATAACTGTTTGGAGAGGTTTCGGGAGATATTTGTAGTATCTCAACGCAGATCCAAGACTTTGACCAGCATTTATTTCGGAGTCTTGTGATAGTGCATGCCGTAGGACTGCTCTGGCAGCAAGTCCGGTTGGATTCACAAGATCAGATGGGTCTTGCCAAACGTCGAAGCTTTCTATATCTTTCAGCAACTCGCTTCTGGATGAATAATCCCTGCAGATCAGATATCTGGAAAGTAATGTGACCAAGTAGCCGTCCATGTTGTGCTGTCTGAACCGTTGCAACTGGCCAAGTTCTTGGATGAGTTCTCCGGGGTCTTGAGTTCTAAATGCCAGCTCTCTTAGGCACAAGGCCTCGGTCTTATAGTCCTGTATCACCCGGGATGACTTAAGTGCCATGAGCAGACTCTCACGAGTTGTCGGGGTTGGATCTAGTGGCAGCCAACCGGGATTCTCTTGGGAAACTGGAATATAGTAAGGCATGCCCTCAATCCTGGGAAAGACAGTCAGGCCCGGATAGTCTAAAAAGTACTTGAAGTTCCGTGAACCAGAATTTACCACTGCCTTGGCAACCACCCATCGGAGAAAAGGTCGGCTGTGGATGACATAAGGAGAAGTGTCCAACTGGGAGTTGCCGATTGACTCAGCCAACTGGACACACGTTTCCGCTAGGTAGTGGACACCTGTGTATGTGCCAGTAGCGAGTGCAGTCAGAGAAAGTATATCCAGCAAGGCCATGTTCGTAGACTCGTCGTGGGGATCTGTCTGCCAATCCACAAGTAGACTGTTCATGGAAGAGTCATAGCCGTAAAAGGCCTGCAGGGCATCCTCCGTACCGTAGCATGCACTGATGGCGAGGAAAACGTCTCGGAAGTCCCATATCCTGTCTTCGGACAGGAGTTGACGATACAGCCTTTTCCAGTCTGCCCAATCATTTAATTGACGCCGAGCAAAATCGGCCAAGACCGCTGGTGCGGCAACAAGTCGCGTCAGGCGCATGGTTAAAAGCAGAATCCTCAACTGCGTTAGTGAACATTAGTAAATGATCATGCGTCACTATCTCAACATGAACAGGGCTTGCCTCCGTAGACCCAGAGTGACAGGCATCTCGTGAACTCCGTACCGGGAGGTGATCAAGACCCTTCCATACGCTGTGCAGTTTATGCTGGCTGCAGCACAAAGCGGTGGCCCGTATGAGTTTCCAGTTCAACTCGAGTCTCCTCTTAGATCCAAAATCTGCATGAATGTCTCCAGACGAGTCTCCACGGCCAAATACCGGTCTGCCATCTATAAGTGACAGGGACTTGAAGTCCCCTTTCTCAAGAAGCATCTCCGCATACTGCACGAACACATATGGATCGCTGACGTGTGCTTTCAGATGCAGATCGAAGAATGACTTGGCTGTTGCGAAGCTGCCCATTCGAACCAATCGGTTGAATTCTTCAAGTTCTTCGTCCAAATCGACTAACAAGTCGAGCTCGAGATGGACTGTGTGGTCCTTTGTTCCAGCGGAGGCGTAGACCGCGTCGACAACAATAGGACTAGTAGGCTGGGTAATTCCGTAATATTGAGGCCTGCTCGATTCGTTGCTTGGCTTTTCATCCTCGCTCAGATGCTCACTCGGCATCGGCCTAGGATTAGAAGAAGCAACTGCTGCAGACCTCCGTACTAGGCTCAGAGGTACATCGGGGCCACTCTTCTCCGCCTCAAAGGGAAATTGTGGCCTACTAGGCAGCGGGTTGTTGATCTTGGATCTGTTGACCAGGCTGGTGGTAGTTGAGCCACAGTAACCGCTGTCATTATCGTCGCGGGCTTTCCCATGACGACGGGCAGGAGTTTCACCGATTCCCACTTTCCCCTGGGCCCCAATTTCCGTGGGCCGCTTGCTTTTCGCCTCCTCCCCGAATTTCACAGCCTTTCGAGATGGATAATCTGCAAGTGGCTTCCAATTGTCGTCTCGGGTGCCATCTTTGAGAAACAACCCGCCTTTATCAAGCTGCTGTCCCTGTCCAGCTTCCTCACGCGTCTTCTCCTGCTTCATCGTATTGGACTTCACAACACCATCGGCATGTGTCTGTGCATTCCCCTCACCAGTGTCATTACCGACTTCATCGCGATCGGGCTCCTGTTGTCTCTTCGAATCCTCTCGCTCCTTCCGGTCTCGCTGGATATTCTCTATCTTTTGCTTCAGCAATCTCACCCCTGGGTTTTGCTCATGCTTAGCCGTCGAAGTCCGCCTCGACTCCACAGCAGCCGAGTTACTCGTGTGTGTGTCCTGGGGCCCCTTCTGTTGGGAGGGCAACGATGGCGGTGGCGTCGGCAACATTGTTGTGCGATGTGCGGTCATTGGGCGGAAACCAACGCGGGGCAGCGACTTGTATGAGATCGTTTCGGACGTCGGTGAAGGATCTTCGGCGTGCGATTCATCACCAAGTTCGTTATCCGCCATGTTCGGCGAGCTGCCAGTAGGGACATGGGCGTTGTAGTAACAACTGCCTCCAGGAGACGGTAACAAGATCAAGATTCGCTCTGCCTACCTGTGGAGAAATGCAATTGTATCTCCATGAGCTCTGGCGCGTAGCCTCGTCAAATCGCCCGCTTTTCCGCCACACCACGCTAATGCAGACGTCCTGCAGCATGAGCCTGTTAATTATATTCCGTGTAACAAGGAAATAAGCCGGAACGGCGCGAGACTCAGCCGAAGTCTGGTGGCAGTGCGAGCTCCTTCGAGCAACATGAACCCCTCCCAGGTCAGCGGCATACCTCTGGCTTGATATAGCATTGTGCTGCCTCTGGATCAACTTCTTCCGCCTGGCGACTCACGGTATTGCCACGACTTTCATTGGTCTAGTGTCTTTTTGAAATCTTACATCCAGCATCATCAGAGGCTCCAGATCAATGTCTGCGTCGATACCAGCAGACGGGGACACTCTTAATCCTCAACCTAAACTGTTGAGCTCATTTCGGCGCTTTGGAAGGTATGACACTTTCAAGCCTGTCGGGGCTTCATCGACCAGTGTCGGTTCAAGATCCATTGGAAAAGTTAATATCGACTGTCAATTATTATTCAAGCGATCGCGATGGGGTACACTGGAGGGGCTCCCAGGAGGCATAATGTATCTCAACTTGCACTTCGGTCTACCACAAGGCTGCAGAGTGCGAGATGCAACAGTGACGGTGACTTTGGATGATGAAGACCCTTGTCTAGCACCTTACAATGCTTCACGCCGCATTCTGCATCATTCTGGCGCGGCCGTACAGATCACAGAATGGTATGGGCCCCAGAGCCTCGGAGGGGAGAAAAAGTCGGCGCTTGTCACGTCCAAGACAAGATTAGTCCCGGAAGCGAATGTCTTCGGTTATGGCGCGGGCGGTATAGGCCACGAGCGATCCAAAATGTTCAAAAAGGAGGCACGCTGGTCCTTTCATGGGCAGCTGTTGCGCGGGAAAAAGACAGCAACATATACATCCTTGAGATGGCATCTCGCTGAGAATGATAACGGTGGCCAGTCATTTCACAGTCCGAAGTTTCGCACAGCCTTCGCTTTCGAACACTCTGGCCAACCTTTCCTTATAAAGGTCGCAATTGAGGGGAGACTTGAGAAGTGGTATCATCAGGCCCAGTCAAAATTGAAATTTGGCATGGATGGAGCAAAAGAGGGTAGAGTGGTGACACTGGTTGACTTTGAGGACTACCGGAATTTCTCACATGGTCTGGATGGTATCGCGAAGGGTCTACCGAGGGCCATGGAGATGGAAAACCTCGAAGAAGTTCCGATGGAAATACCAGATGCCATACCAGGCGCCTCGTTCCACCAACTTCCTTCAGGTGCTTCGCTCCATGCGAGCCCGCCCGCAACGCCACAGATTGCCACACAAAACGAGGCGTCTAATCCACAAGTCCTAGATTTTATTGGAAATCATCCACTGCTTGAGAATGCAAGCCAGCCGCACAGCACAAACATCCAACCGACCGCATATGGATTGAGTGAGCAGCCATTGCCAACGGCCGACGATTACAGGCGAGTCCTTTCGGCACTTTCACGTTCAGAGGTGGGAGATATCCTACCTGAAGGCTCAACGGGCGCCATTTCAAGCAATGTTACCACCTTGGCCGGGGTTGAAAACACCACAGAGAATTCAAGCAAAACACAGATTCCTACAACAGCCGCGTATACTATGACAGCAGCAGAGGAAACTCAGAGCCTAGATAAGCTGTTCGATTCTGGTCTGGAACGGGATACTATGGTACGGATTTTGGCTTTACCTGGTATTATCACTTTCCTGAAGTTACTCGCCAACTTGATGGGTGTCTTTGGATCAGTATCCTCGGAATCCACATCCAGGACAAAGGACAAAGAGATTCAAACTAGTCTGGTGTTCTCCACAGAGAAGGGTATGGAGGAGTTAGACACCATCACGAAACAAGATAGCACGTGAATAGGCGTAAGTGTTGAAAGTGGTATTTGTGAAAAGTATGAGCTATTGGTACATGCAGACCGTTCAAGCAAAAAGATTCTGATTAATTTCAAGGCTATTAAATGATAGATATCTGGAGTTACATATACACCGGTACTGGTACCTTCAAAATTGACAAGTTGTAGCTGCAACTGATTGTCTTCTGGTCTCAGCTTAATTGTTACGAAAGGAAATCATACATCTTGGATTTAGCCTTTGAAGACTACATCACGATAGGGCCGTTGGAATGCTATACCTGTATCTAGGAAGGTGCCGAGTCCGTATTCTCTTTCTAGTGGCTCAAGGACTTGAGATCATGGATAGTTGATGGAGAGTCGAATCTAATTTTGCATATATATGATCTCAGTTAATTCGAACATCTAAATATGAGGGCACACTTGGCTTCCTTGTATGTCTTACATGGCTCCTAGGAACACAGCTATAGCATTTCATACAGAGAGATATCATAGCTGATGTGGTAAATGGGAACTGGAAATAAAGTTTATCTTATTTGTATGGTATCATAGTTGCTTCTTTCTACATTTGATTCTAGAACATTGACCAGAGACAAAACACACGTGTGACCAAGGCAGTGGCGAACACAGCAAACTATAAAAGCAAACACTCTCCATCCCGCAATAACCAAGAATATTGAGCATAAAATGTAGGCTGGATAGGAAACCATGGCCATAGGCTTCTTCTCTTCCACTTCCTTGAAAATCCCTCTTTCTGTGTTTTAACTTAATCGGGGGGCTTCCATTGTTCGCTCTTCTCTTTGTCTAAATACCAACTATTCTCTGCGGCTTTTGTGGACGGTAATCATTTGAGACTAGTAGAGTAGGGTGCCGTATTATACTTGTTCTTGAATAGCTTTCAAAAAATTTCGAGTCCAGGTAATAACCATTTTCTAAACCAGGAAATTAAAACGGCGTACGGCATATCCAGATCATCATTAGTACTATCACAACCTGCTTTAATCTGATGATATTATTGCTTCAGGTGAAAAAAAGAAAGGGAAGACTTCAAAGCTGCAGTAGTTAGTATAACAAACAAGTCGCTCCTACCTCCATCCTATGCTCTCGATCGCTGCTCCTCCGAAGCATGCCCATTGGTCGATGGCGCTTTCATCTGTTCAACAGTGATTTCCGGGTCTCTCAAGACTTGGCTCTCCACCAAATCGTAGAATCTCCGGTACGTCTCCTCCCATGAGAGTGTGTAGTCCGGGACCAAGCCAGCGACCTCTGCCGGAGTCATCAGGCTCATGACGCCGTAGATACGGTCGCGCGGGTCATAGACCTGCCTGTGGCGGATCGAGTGCACCACGTCGAGCAGCGACGGGACCTCGACGGTGCCGTTCCGCCTAGCCTCGGCGGCGAGGCTTTGCTCCAGCAGCTCGCGGACGGGCCGGAAGTCGACGCGGCGCAGGTCCTCCGAGTGTTGCCACGACGGCGACAGCTCCGCCATTTTGATCCGCGCCAGGAACCTCCGTGTGCGCGCCTGGCGAGACCATGCAATGGCCATGCGGCCCACGTGCATCGTTATGTGAGCCGCGAGGGCGGCCTCCTGAACCACCCACAGCCGCTGGAAGTACTGCCTCTCCAGAATGTCCCGCAGGGCCGCCTCGATCCCGCTGCTGGGTAGTTGGTCCCACGGGGCGTCGCCGCTGCCTATGCGGTCGTCACTGCTGGCCAGGAAGGCCAGGATCTCGAGGCCGACCTGCGAGTGCGACCCGGGCAGACCGAGCCAGATCAAGACGGAGGTACAGCGCGCGTAGATCTCGGCCATGAGAGTCACCTGGGCACTTTTCTCGCTGTGGTCGTACTGGTTGATGCAGATAGCGTCGATCCACAACTTCCTAGGCAGGGACTCGTGGCGGAGGTTGTACAGGGCGTCTTTGAGGTTGGGCCGGAGCTCGAGACACTTGCCGCTACCGAGGTCAACTATGTCTGCGTTCTCGTTTCCGGCGCCCCAGACATAAGACAGTGCTTCGAACTCGAGCGAGGAAGCATCCAAGGAGACATCACAAAGAGTTCCGCGGAGCGGCTCGTCTCCCGCTCCGGGGTGCAGCTCAAGCACGCGGATGTATCGCTCTGCTGGGAGAGGAGCGTACTCATAGTGGTTCACAGCACGATTCTGCGGGCCGGAGCGGCTGTCAACTTGGATTGGACCTCAAATGAAGGATTGCGCCGGGCTGAAGCTCACAGTCTCTTGTTTCGGCTGGTTCACTGCGTCCTTCGTTCGCCGGACCCAGAACCCAACCGACAGGCGGTGGCCAAACAATGGGAAAGGCACCGCGAAGGAGTGTGTTTTGAGTCTCCGGATATATGTGATTCCGCTGACCATTTTTGTTGAATCGTATCGATCTCAGCTGTTGAGATTCAGTTTTAGGTGTGCCCGTCCGCGAGGGTCGGCGGTTGCCTGTGATTTCATGACAGCATAAAGAGAGGGAAAAGTTTCGGGCGCAATAGGCTCAGCTCGACCATATATATGTACTAAAATGATTCTCTACCGGTCTCTTCAAGGGCTGCCCATAACTAGAGAGCACACTTGTCTTTTGACACGGGCTGAAATCTAGCGCAAGGCACGAATTTCAGCTGCATATATAACTTGTGATGTGGCTGTACCCATGTCAGCTGAAAGCCACCATGCAATGCAGTTCACTTCTTAGTTGATCTTAGGTCTTTAGTAAAAACCCGCCTTAAGCGCATCTGCACAACACTTAGACATCGTGCACGATATCTACTACAAGTTGCACTTATTTATTCTTTAAGCTTCTTGCGACTGGTTTCATATCAGCTTCTTGGCTCCAGAAAACCCTTCCACAGACGGTCAAAAAAATATGAAAATCTCTAGAGTTATACTATCGTACTCAACAGGCATTTGCGCGAGCGAGAACGCAAGTTTCGACAGTATCGAACTGGCCCTTGCTGCGGAGGGTGCAAGTCTAACATGTTGTTTGGATAATATCGACTGATGAAGAAGTAAGACAGGGTTTGGCTCCGAGCCGCGAGCAGCTGTCAAGATATCGACCAGCCGCTTTCTTAAACTACCTTGGTTCCTAACGAATCGCTATATCTACTTAGCATCTAGGATAATGGCGGTGCGAGATTGTCCGATGCAGCCAGGATTCGCCTCAGTGGCAGATCAGAGCCCCGAGGAGTGATTGGCAGCTGACATAGAACAGGCTCTGATGCGAGACCGTGCTGGGCGATCTGGCAATCAACTCTTCGCACGGCTTTTCACATCGTTAACATCCGCCTAATAAGCCCCTACCCAGGTCAAGGCGTCACTGATTCACTTCAAGACTCCTCTTTGCCCCTTGCCACACGGTGTTAATCGGCGCCTGGCAATATCCTGTGATCAAACCCCGCAGTCCGAGATAAATCGAATGCGATTGCGTTGTCGAGGTCGCGAGGTCGAGGTCGAGGTGCAAGGACGACGACGGGAGCCAAAACATGTCCGTCCGTGCCTCGGCGTGCCTGAGCATTGACCATAAAATCCGAATGACTTGTCCAGTCGGCTTCATCTCCAGCTGGATCAGATGTCGTCGGAAATCTGGCTGTAACACTAGACTCGAGCAATACTTGCAGCACTATTTTAACATTAAAGCTTATCATTAGTTCTCCTAGTCAATATTCCAAATGGTGAAGGTACAGGATCGCAGGCTTCGCAGAGTTGGGGAAGTGCTGCGCGCGGGAGAATCCCTGCGGGCGTCCAAGACGCTGGGTATCTTCTGAAACACACTGCAAAGTGGGCGTGAGAGTTTAAAGTGGCAGTAAGGCTAGAACTGGCGCGGCTCCAGGGCTGGAACCTTGACAGGAGCTTAAAAGTCAAGAAAGCTTCGCGAAGATGGAGGGTTCGAGTAATTGAGAAGGGTACTCTGTCAGAAGCAACAAGGAGAAAGCGTCTGATAGATTGATGCTGCGAGCCTGTGGTGAACCTCGGATGGGAGATCGACGACTGGGTTGACTGCTACGCAGGCATGCGGAGAGGACAGACCAGACAGAGGAGAGACGAATGGAGGAAGAGCGGATGGGCCAAGCGATGCTGCATTGAGCCCACAGACGACGGAAACGAAGACTTTCGTCTGAACGTCGTTTCCTGTTGGTGCACGGCATATGGGACGGGGCATTTAAGATGTGGACGCGATACATCTTTGAGCCATGAAACACCTCTTGTCGTAATGCAGTACTGTAATTCGGTGTGTCCTGTGCATGGCAAGGCACTCACTGGTGTCCGATTGGCATTGTTCGGCGTTGCTACTGGGGGAGACCGAGGCAGATGCAGGTATAATCCGGCATGTACCGTGAAGATTAGGTTTACGGAACGACGGCGCTGTGTGGTGAGTTGCAAGACGGCTCGCCCTGATGCTGTATGATTGTCAGTATGGAGTCAGATGTGATAGATGCTGGGTCTGGGGGCGTCTCGGCAGTGGTTCGTCCCCCCGTCTGAAGATCCCAGCACCAAGGGGCAGCCTTGCGAAACAAAGGTGGCAGCTCCCGCAGCTCCCGCGGTTCCAAGGTTCGTGTTCTTTTCGCATTTTCCAGCTTTGGACTTGGCAGGCTGTCGAGGCCTGTCGCGACGTCTGATGCGTTTGAAGGAGGCTCCGGGGTGAGAGAGAGTCTCCAGTGCCCGTGTCCTTCAATCTACCAGGAAGGGAAACAAGAGTCAGCAGGACTGGTTGACTGGCTGACTGGACGCACAAGCAGAGCCACTACCACAGCAAGTCCCTGTGGTCTACGGGGTGGATGCAAGGGGCCGCGAGCCTTGTGGTCGCGGGAGGTCGCGGGGGTTGAGCCTTCGCCGCGTTGTATTCGTCGCTGGCTCGTTGCAGCAAGCGGATGCGACCCGAAGGCCGAGGGATCGCGGGGAGCAGGCTGAAGGTCGGGGCACGACAGCGATCCAACAAATGCAGACAGCCGGGCAATGCAGGACCAACCAATGGCAGTCTACTGGTGCCAAGACGGCAGCAAAGATGCATTGAGCCGTGGGGATGTGCTGTGTGATGGAGTTACGGGATGGACCGGTGGTCAAACCAAGACTCAGACGAGCAACGATTTGCGAACGGATGCTTCGACGAGAGTGCTCGTTTGGTTGTGGCGGAACCCACTTTTGCCAGCCCTCGGCGTCAAGAATTAGTCCACCTAGTCAGTAGTCAAGTGATGTTGACTATCAGGTGAGGAGGATTCCAGCATACCACCTGCCTGATTGCCTACGTAGAATACGCGGCTAGTGGGAATGTGTGTATCATGATGGTACGCACGCATCCAGCAGCCGTTGTCGGGGTTGAGAGGCTCTCCGGTCTCTGTCCGACCCGAGAAAGGAATTGTTCTTGTCAGCCGGCCACAGTAGCGCGATGTGCGCGCCGTCGTACTCGTAATACGCAGTACTGTGCTGACTGACTGCCAGGCAAGCCAGGCAAGCCAGGCTACTCGTTATCGAGTTAGCACTTGGGCCAGGCCGTGCTCGCGTGGCTTGATCAGCGCTCTTCCCTGCTGCGCCGCCAGGACAAGAACAAAGGGCCTGCCGCCTGGGGCCGAGATTAGCATGAGCGGATTTCTGTTGGTCCAAGTCGCTGGGCCATGATGACGTTTGTCTCCGCCCCGTTTCCGTACCCGGGCGCTAAAGACGGATGCGACTGCCACTGACGGATTAGGTGAGAGAGAGAGAGAGCGAATGGACCGGCTGAAGTCAAGGTTGGAAGACTAATTGATTGTTGAGAGTGAGAGAGCGAGCAATGTGCGACCGTGCAGTGCAGACTGCAATCCATGCCTCATGTCTTGTCCTGTCCCTGCTCATGAATAATTTGTGCAACTCGGATATACAAGCCCTGGGGGGGCGGTCCGTGGGGTGGTCTGACTTGGGAATTTCTTGTGCTGCGGCGAGGCGAGGCGAGGTGAACCTTGTCGGTCGCCGCTGCACGACTTGGCTGCCCAGAAATCCCAGAGACGGAGCGAGGCAGAGGCAGGCCAAGCAGAACGTGCCAGGCCAGGAAGGTAGTGGGGTACCGGGGTACCGGGGCCTCAGTCAGGCTGTCAGGGTGTCACACAGCAAAGTACCTACGTACTTTGGCACCCTGCAGGCTCCTCCTCTCCTCTGGCCAATTATAGTGGCACTTTCCCGTTTTAGCGTCTGATCTCGGTTGTCACCTGCGACCTGGGTCGTCCCTGCTGATTGTGCAAGACTGCATGCTCCACCCTCTCACGCCTTCCTGATCCCGCCGGGCATCCGATCAATTGTTCAGTTGGCGTTTGCTCTGCCAGTGCCGCTTGCTGGCCTACGCCTGCGCCTGCACCTGCGCCTGCACCTGCACCTGCACCTGGCGGCGGGTCCCTAATTGGATGGTTTTCTGTTCTCTCCTCACCTGGACCTTGGACCTGGACTAACTCGCCTCGCCTCCTCCCGAACACACCTTCCTTCCCACCCTACCTACCCCCAAGCGGCTCCCGTCCATTCTTTGCAACAATATATCGCATCTCGTAAAGCTGCTTCGTCATTCCCCTCAACTTTCCTTCCTTCCTTCCCAAGTACCTAGTCGAACACACCACACATTCCCTTCCCTTCCTTCTATCTCTAGCCCCGTCTCTCCGTTTCTTCACAACCCCTACCTACCTCTCATACTCTCTATTCAAATTTCCTGTGCTGTCCGCACATTCCAGCTTGACAACCCTCACCTAGGCCGACTTCTACCGATTACCTTCCGGATGGCCATCTTTTAATATTAATCTGTCTCTGAAAAGCCATTCCTTCGGCTCAGAGGTCTCGCTCGACTGCTCGACTCGGACCCGACCCGACCCGTCACGACGCGCCTTGCTTGCTCCCCAGCTTGCCCCAGCTCCAGCTCATTTACCGGCCCGTTGAGCTACTTCGAGCTGCTCGGCACATCGCCGTTCCTCACACTTTTTATTAGCCTTCGCATCTGCGTCGACCGAGACATTCACTTGTCTCTCCCTGTTGTCGATCTGGAGCACAACACTTCCTGTGTCCTTCCTCGCCCCCGTGTCAAACACCAATTTAGTATCTTGTCTCGCAGGACCGTCGCTGGTTCTGCCCTTGATCCGCCAAGCTGGATTCGTATGTACCGCACCTTCCTCTCCCTGCCGTCCCTTGTTCCGAGGGACGTTGCCGGTTTTGGTACCACAGCATTGTATTTTACATACACACATGACCGCATTCCTCGTCCGCCTCGTCCCGGCTTGACAGCTGTTTTGTTGTTCTTGTGTGCCTATGATGAGGGACTTCGTCCTGTCGAGCCGCGTCCCCTATACTGGACCCACACCATTTGACCTCTATCCCGCACCAACGCCGACATAGCCTCCCATGGAGGTCAAATCTCAGACGTCTAACTTGCTATGGCGCAGATTTATGACCGTGGCTGCAGGATGGTCCCAATACCACCATAGCCCTAGTGCGAGCCCGGCACCACAACAGCGTCGATTAGGTCACCTACGCTCTCAGTCAAATTCCACCACCCCAACCGTCAGCACGCCGCCCGCCTCTGCGAAGCCCAGGTCCAACACCCAGACCTCCAACATGGCCGCCGATGTCTCCTCGCTGGCGATGCCCGTTACTCCCCAGTCACAGCCCAAGAGAATATACGCCGGCATACAAGAAAGTGACTTCGATTTGACCACAATCCCCGACCCTCGGAGCAGAGCGATGACACCCTCCAACGCCGACGATGCCTCGAGTCTCCAGCAGCACCCCGAGCTGAACGACGAGGTCGCACATCTAAGCTCGAAGCTTATCCACGCCATCAACCACCAGACGACTCTCGACGACAACCTCTCGCAAACCCGCGCCGAGCTCGAGAGGGCACGAGAGCAGATCCAATCTATGGAGGTCCAGCTCGAAAAGCAAAGAGAAATGTTGGTTGGCGATATTTGGATCAGGCGCAAGTCGGCAGAGGCAGAGAAGACTAACTTGCTGTCTAGAATTGCTGACGAAAAGAAATTGCGCTTGGCGGCCGAAGAAGAGAAGAAGAGAATCGAGCAAGAGTTGGAAAATCTGACGACCGAACTTTTCGAAGAGGCCAACAAGATGGTCATCTCGGCCAAAGAGGAGGCACGCAAGGAGCAGGACGTCTTGCACCGTAAGAACAGCGCTCTCAAGGCCCAACTGGCCGACACGGAAGGCCTGCTCCAGTCCCAACAAGAGCAGTTGATCGAGTTGAAGCATGTCATGGAGCAGATGAGCGACCACGACAACGACACAGCGACGACAACGCCATCTTCCCCGGGTTACAGCAAGTTTGATTCGAGAGAAGACGACACGCCCACATCAGACCTCGGCTCGCAGTCCGGCATCCCAGACCTCGCGACTCCGTCCTACCCCACGAGCTTCACCCACCTTTTGCAGCCGGTTCTTCGCAACGACATTGGCGCATATGATGACTTCGTGGGCCTTTGCAAAGCATCGAGAACACCCGCGAGCCGACCACCATCAGGAAATCACTCGACCCTCGGCCTCGGCCTTCTTGGACCGGCTTCTAGTGTGGCCTCCATAGGCATACCCTCAAGTGCCTCCACTGCTTCACTGTCATCAATGGGATCTCCCGCAGCTTCTTCCACACTATCCATACAGACGCCAAACACTCCAGGGTCCACCGTTAGCGGAATGTCCACCGCGTCCATGGTTCCAATCCCGCCATTGAAGGACTGCAAGTTCTACAAACGGGTGCTCGCTGAAGATGTGGAGCCGACGCTCCGCCTGGACCTTGCCCCGGGCTTGTCCTGGCTGGCACGGCGTTCGGTCATTTCGGCAATGTCTGATGGCTCCTTAGTTGTGGAGCCTGTCCCGACAACGGGCACATATGCCATGCTCTCCAAGCCACAGTTTTACCCGTGCTCCCTCTGCGGAGAGAATCGCAAAGATGACCAGTATCTACGAAGATACCGCTTCCGCACCAGCGAGAGCAGCTCTTCGCAGCGCTACCCTCTCTGTCGGTATTGTCTCAGTCGCGTACGAGCCACATGTGACTTCCTCGGTTTCCTGAGGATCGTCAAGGATGGCCACTGGCGGACCGATGATGAGGACGCGGAGAAATCTGCTTGGGAGGAGAGTGTGAGGCTACGGGAGAATATGTTCTGGTCTCGCATCGGAGGTGGCGTCCGCCCAATCCTTCAGGGCTTCCATGGACACTCCAACAGCATGGCTGAGAAAAGTCCCCGTCCGAGCCAGGAAGAGCCTGCTCATATGGATCAAAAGGCCCTCTCTGTGATCGAGGAACCCAAATCACTGGACGAAGTGAGGGAAATAAGCCCCGAGGACGACGACAATGCCGAGGACTTTGCCACCCCGTTGGAAGAGAACGCTATCAAACCGACTCAAGAAGGTCAAACGCCTATCCCGGAGGGCGTTAGCGACACCTCAGATGACAAGTCGGTTATCGTTCACGAATCCACATCGCCCGAAGCTGGAAAGCCCGTGGAAAATGAAACAAAGCAAGAGGTGGAAGCAATTCCTAGGCGGCCTCGAACCCCCGAACCGACGGACATGAACCGATTGTCTACGCAGTCGCTCACACCGACTTCTTCGTAAGACAGAAACCAGGCAGAGGACGATTTCACAGTACTCATGCCAACGGCGAATCCATTGATGGATAGGGACCTTAAAATTCACTTTTGAATGTATATTTTTAATATTGCCATTGTGCAGGCGGAAAGGAGGCATGATGAGTGGCACTCAGGCCTCCTACAATGAACTTTTCTCGTTTTTGGCGTTTTGGGGCTGATGCGACGGGGCCATTTTCGGAAACCTCCCTCACGATTGTTGGAGCATATTTGGGTTGGAGGCAAAACACACGGAAGACAGGCAGGAAAGAAACGCCATTTGGGCTATGGCTCGGGATAAATGGGACTGGGACGACCGGAGATAGAGCGACCCGGAGGCTGATCAACACGGCCATGGTCACCACTTGAGAAGGGGAAACACGGACGGGCTGGCCTGGACGGAAAGAGGGGAGAATCACCCACGGCGGCGGTCTCACGGGTGTCGGCGCAGTCGGCGATAGACAAACCTCCTCGTTTGCGTCACACACAAAATTAGTACAGTTTAATGATACCAGAAGAACACAAAATGGCATGGGCGGTCTGCCTCGTCCCGAATGACGGTGTTGATCTGAACTATTTTTGCAAACATGCCAGTTATCGAAAGTGATGGGCCCACCGTGGTTTTTTGCCTCTCCGGAGTGATCGGCCTATTCCTCTCCTCTCCCCCTTCTGCGGTGCAAAAGCTAAATGAATGATAAACAAATTTGTTTTGGATAGGGGTCGTGTTAGCTGACTGGGGAGGTGGAATTTTCGAAACCGGTTCGCTCAGGGGCAAAGGGGGGGGACGGGGCCGATCCAGATCCACCAGTTTATGGGGCAATCGGCAAGGCGAGGCGAGGATGAGGCGTTTTGTTACAGGTCGGTTTTCTCTGAGACGGGCTTCACGGCGACCCTTGCCCGCTTGCTCGGGTCTGTAGCGAGGGAGCGCTTGGGCCAACGGAAGGTGAAAACCTGCCTTGGCCATTGTCCGTGATAGCAAGGGAGGAGGAGGAGGAGGAGGAGAAGGGCGGACTGCCTTTAATTTTGTTGGCTGACTCGACCTCTGGGTGGTAATTTGGCTGGATGTATGCTTAGAAACAGCGTTGATCGTCTCAATTTGGGGTATCGATTGGTCTAGTGTACATCGTCTATGATCAAAATACAGTTATGGGTACAGTGCAGTCTATCCTTTCCATCGTACAGATTGACCTGATATCTTTCTCGAGCGCTGTGCTCCTCCGCAGGTTCAGAACACCAAGCCTGCCGCCCCCTTGTTGCTTATAAAATCCTGGCTGACATCATCGTGATGTTCTCAAAGTCTCCGAGCAGTAATTGGGATGGTCTTGTGACTGGTTCTGTGTGACTGGTTGTGACTGAAGAAATGGGTGACAATAGGTCATGGAATTGCTCCGCTGTGTACCCCCACGAGTAAAGCCTCATTTTTTAAGTGGCAGCTCAAGAACAAGGGGGGCCTCCCTCGAAGAGAACACACCACCCCACAGCACCACAGCACAACAGCTGGATTGACCAAAAAGACCAAAAAGACCCTTCTGGGGGCGTACCCCCAGAAGTCAGAAAACCCCTCTCCTCGTCCGGCCGCGGCCGGGTCGGGGTCATCAGAGTTTTGCTGGTGAAGCCGGCGGGATTTGAACCCGGGACCAACGGGGGCTTTCGTGCCCCCCGCTCTCCCGAATCGGCCACCCCGCCGTTGGAAATGTGGTGTGGAAGCTGACTGATATGCTGGAGGCTAAGATCGGATGGCGTCTAGTAGGTGTGGACGTGCGTGAGGCTGTGTGCCCTCACCTTGCATTTCCACTTCAATGATGACTGACGTGGTGACTAACTTCTGGGGTAGCTGACCAGCTTCGAGTTGTCCTCCTTCGATGTAAACGCTCCACAGGATGATGCCGGTCGGGTCCAATCTTCAACACCTTGTATGGAATTGACCAGTCGGACGCCAGCAGACTTGCTCTCAGGCAGAATCCACCTAGTCCACCACAGCACGGAATCAGCGCAGCTTGACCCTGAGCAGCAGCCTTCCCATCTGTCGTTGACCATGCGTAGGCTTCCCTCGCTCTCACAAATGAGCAACGCACAGTCCGATGCCTTAGCGCAGCGGGCGAAGGTCCTCAACCATGCTTGTCTTCTCATCTTTCGGATCAGTTCCTCTACTGGCTGGCCTCCCTCCTAGGCGGCAGCGTCACCGCTCATCCTCGCCTGCAGCCTCGCCAGTTTCCTATCGAGGTCCGCCTTGGTCCTGAGCAGCTCTGCGCGCCGGGTATCGATCATTTCGATGCGTTCGGCGATGGGCATCTCCTGGACCTTCTGCCTCTGCGTGACGACTTCCTTGTCGGTCTTGAGCCTGGCGCCGGTGATGACGCCGACCGCCGTGATGAGGGCAACCGCGCCGGTCAGCACCACGCGGCGGACGTTCTGGCGGCTGGGCGAGTTGCGGTCCGCCGGGTTCCCCGAGGTGGATGCGTATCGCCGCAGGCTCCTGGCCGCGTTTGACGGGAAGGCGCGTCGCAGCATAGTTGCTGGCTGTCCGGCTGCTGCCCTGGTGACGATAGAGACGGATGTTGATTGGGACCAGGGCCCCCTGCCCACTCAACTCCAGAAATCCCTCCAGAGGGACGCTGCTTGCGCGTCTCGTTCGGTCCTCGTCCTCCTGCTCTGGCGTGGGTCCCGGATGCTCCCTGTCTCTGTCCCTGACGCTGTTGACAGGGAAGATGCGTCGGAGGCAACACTGGTGATAGAGCCGGTCCGCCTGTGCCTGCGAAAGTGTGCAACTGGCTGTGATGGCCAAGGAAGCGGGAGGGTGGGCGTGGTGGTTAAGGGTGAAGATGACGGGGTGGAGGCTGGTGATTCTAGTGCAGAAGCAGTCGTCGTGAGCTGTGTGACACGTCGTCGAACTGATGAGATTTGCTGGCAGTCTGCAGGCTGATGATCTGCAGGAGCGGCCCCATCCTCTCCTTGTGGGCCCAGCAGATCCAACTCGATTTCTGGGCTCGAAGCTGGGGAGCCGGGGTCGGCGGCAGCGGCCGGTTGGCTCGGCAGGCGCGTGGCTTGGCAGAAGGTCCTTAGTAAGCGGCGCGGAGCTGCGGGAGTGGGTACCATTCTCAGTTCCTTGGAAGCTGCCAGCGGGTGATGACGGATGGATGCTGGCTGCCGGGTATATTATGACGATAATGTCCAGCCAAGAGAAGAAGAAGAAGACGAGGGAGAAGGAGCGAGCCAAGCAAAGGGAAAACCAAAACATAAATCGAGAGACACAGGATTCGGTGGCCGTTGAGACTTGGCCTAGTTTAGCCCATTGAAACCATCAGAATCAGCAGCTATCAACTCGCACCCAACATTTCCCCATCGGAGTTTGGTTCGTCTCACATTGCCTCGCTGAGTGTCAGAAACACGGAGCTGCTGAAACACCACCACCCGCTCACCACTCAGGACGGGGCTCAGTCACGGCTCTTCGACGCCGTCGCCCGCCTTATCCACGGCATTTACTCCGAACTAGAGTTTTTGACAGCTTTATGCGCCCGAGGTCGACCGGCATCTCCACCCGCACAACCTTATCATGTCCACCCCACGAGTCTTCATCGCCCGTCACGGCGAGACCGAGTGGTCACTGAGCGGCAAGCACACCGGTGTCACGGACATCGCCCTCACTGCCGACGGCGAGAAGAGAGTCAGGGCCACCGGGAGGGCTCTAGTTGGGAACGACAGGCTCATCGTGCCCAACAAGCTCACACACATGTAAGACATACACAACCAACTCATCCTCTGTTGTGTGTGAAACCTATACAGTCATACTGACCAGTTACCCCACAGTTTCGTCTCTCCGCGGAAGCGAGCCCAGCGGACCTTTGAGCTGCTCAACCTCGGCTTCAAGGACCTCCCCTGGGATGCACACGGCCCCGTCGGTGACACGCCGGGCCTAGCTTGCAATGCGCGCATAGAGATTACAGAAGACATCCGCGAGTGGGACTATGGCCACTATGAGGGAATCACCAGCGCCGAGATCCGCAGGCTGAGGAAGGACCAGGGCCTCAGCGAGAACTGGGACATATGGAGGGACGGCTGTCCCGGCGGCGAGTCGCCAGACGACGTCACCAAGCGCCTTGACGGGCTGATTGCTACCATCCGCTCTTACCAGGAGCCGTTCATGCAGAAGGACCATCCTGGCAAGGACCTCGACTCCTCGAGCGAGGGCACGGGCGACGTGCTCGTCGTCGGCCACGGCCACATTTTGCGCGCATTCGCCATGAGGTGGGTCGGGAAGACACTCCAGGAGGGCCCGACCTTCCTGATGGAGGCAGGCGGTGTGGGCACTCTTAGTTACGAGCACCACAGCATCTATGAGCCGGCTATACTGCTCGGCGGCGCCTTCGTGGTGAACAACGCCAAAGAGGCCATCACCGAGGCCCCCAAGAATTAGAGGCTCGGGGACGGCCTCCCTTACCAGCATGATGATACAGACTCAGAGACAGGCGGTGCCAAGCTCGGCGATGACGATGCTCAAAGACCTGCAGATTCTCCGCAGCTCGAATCTCAGGCGTCCGCAGAAGATATGTCCAGTGATAGCCCTTCAGACCATGACATGTCGGCTATCCCTTCAGCAGCCGGGCCCGCCAAGCCGTACGACACCGCAATGCAGGCCCAGCTGGACGCCCTGCAATCACGCCTGGGGGCGTTGGAGACGAGGGTCGACCAAATTTCGCAGATGCAGACGGTCGGGAAGCCGGCGGAAACGACCGAATCAGGAGACCCTTCGGGATTATCTGCCGCCGACAAGGCGACGGTGCCTTCCACTGGAGGACTTGAAAGTGACTCTGCGATGGCCGACGAGGGGAGGGTAGAGGGAAAGGCTGCTGACGCGGTCATAGACTCCTACCCGACGGAGAAAGATCTCGAGGAAGCCTAGGAGACAGCAATCCCACTCAAGTAACAGAGCTGTCATATTGTGACTTGGGCTCGGCGCAAGAACACGGCCGCAGACCTGGTAGATCACCGGCCAAGCCTTGTTTGTGTTGAAAAAGGTACACGGTACAGAAGGGTTTTATGACATTAGTCTTAATTACACCAGCGAGTAAAAGCATGAAATAGAGTCAAATTATCCGCAACACCTGCGCTCAAATTGTGTTTTCCTGTCAGAACCAATTTGGAGAAGTAGCGTACAGTACTTGTCACATGGTCTATGATGGTGTACAATTGCGTCCCATGGGCCAGAAACAGCTGTGCCATGTATCTGTTGATACAGGACCGCAATAATTCTATGATGCCTGCTGCTCACCCTCAAGCACAACGTCCGCATCGTCCTCCTCGGCGTCAAAGACATCCTCGACGATCAGGTTCCCAGACTTGCCGATGGTCTCCCGCAGTGTCTTGTCCCGCGTCGGCTCAAACACCTCCCTGGGCAGCAGGCTCGCGAGGCGGAAGCCATAGACGTGCTCGTACCCCTCCGGCGCGCCCTTGTCGTCCAGCTCCGACTCGTCCTCCCCACCGCCAGCCCGCGCCTGCAGAACGCCGTGGCACTCGACGAAGGCGTACAGCTCCTCGACCGTCGTGTGGCCCGCGAACCGCCGGATCACGCGGCCCGCGCCCGTCTCCTCGGGCATCTTGAGGGCCAGCCGCACCACGTCTGCGTCGCTGGCCGGCGGCTCCGGCGCGATGGTCGTCGCCCGCCAGCGCCGCCACAGCTGGCGCTTGCGGTCCTGCTCCGCGGCTCTTTCGGCGCGCTCCCTTTCGCGCTGCTCTGCTTCCTCCGCCGCCGCTGCCGCCTCGCGCTTCTGCCTGGCGCGCTCGCGGTCCCGCGCCAGCGAGCGCTCGTAGGCCGAGTCTTGTTCCGTCCGCAAGCTCCGCGACGACTCTTGGGCGACGCGCTCGGCTCGCAGGCCCTCCAGGTCCGGGGAGTACTTGTCAATAGCGGAACGCAGGCCCGAAAGGTAGGCGGCTGGAGTGGTGGCGCCGGCCAGCCTCTTGATGATGCCCATGCGGGTGCTGCCCTCCTTTGGGGTCAGGCTGATGAGGACGGAGAAGGGGAACTTGGTGCAGTTGTACTCCTGCGAGACAATGTAGGCCTCGCTGTCGAGCACGTTTCCGCCCCACAGCACGATGTTAGAGGCTGGGTCGGACAGGAAGGCGGCCACGTCCGGGCTGAGGAGGACGTCGCGCGCGAACGGCGCCGTGTCGTCGTGCTCGGGTGACATGAGCACCACCAGCAGGAACTTGAGCTCCTTCTTGGCCAGGTCCTGAGCCTGCGCGAACCCGCCCTCGAACCATGGCAGTGCAGTGCTGCCGCTGGCAGGGTCCCCATATTCCTCCTCGAACTCGCGCCTGAAGCGGGCGGCCGAGTCCCGCGGCAGTAGCATCTTTCGCCCATTTGTGTTGCGCAGGCCGCGGGTGATGGAGTTTGATACGGCGCGGGGCCGCAGCGACTGTGGCAGGAAGGACAGGATGTAGTAGATGGGTCGGAAGAGGTTGGCGAACAGCTTCCAACCGAGCTGGAACGGGGCGAAGATAAGGGAAAACAGCCATGGGACCGGATAAGTTGTGGATGGCTGCGGAACGATGCGGGGTGCCGGCTCGGTACGGTCGCGGCGCAGTGGCCTGCCAATGACGGGATAGAAGCTCTCTTGAAGGTTCTCGTGTCGTCCGGCGGGCCGGGGCGCGTCAACTTGTGCTCGTTCCTGTTGTGCCTGTGCCTCTGCCACAGGGTCGGGGCCCTCGCCGTCAAAGAACTTTGTGATTGCGATCTGTACGTTCCATTGTGACCGCTCCAGCAGTGGGACTGCGTCCTTGGGTTCTTGGTTGGTGAGGGCCGTGTACTGTTGGAGAGCTTCCTGCTGACCCGTCGAGAGGCTGGCCAGGTCGAAGTCGGCCATGATGTGTGTTGGGATCAGATTAAATGTGACTCCCCTGTCTCCAGTCCGCTCCTCTTCAAAGGTCTTCGAATTCTACCAATCCATCCAGTATCGATAACAGGGGTTGCTGGGAAAGAACGAGGGATGCTGGCTTGTTGGATTTACTCGTGTGGTATGGGCGATGGGCGGATGGATGGGGCCACGGGGACGGAGATGGCGGTAGCTGGCTCTACGCACACCAGAACTCGAGGGAGGCTTGGCGTGGCTGCGAGTCCACTTGACTGCTGAGGCTGTCGTGGCTGACGGTCGAGCAGCTGGTCAGCAACGTCAGGAAAGGGCGGGCCAGGCGTTTCCTGTTGTCGTAGTGGTGGTGAATGAAAAGGTGTTGGGAAGGTTAAGCGGGTAGTTTGGAGATGCCACCGGTCAATCGTGCTTGTGCTTAACCTCGACCAAAAGCGACGTCAGCAGTCTAGTCAGCCAGCCAGCCCGCCCGCGACCCAGGTGCAGGGATGGCCAAGTGTCTGTCTCTCCCTGCCTGGCCGCTTGCAGTAACCCCACCCTAGCCGATGGCCACCAGAATGTCAGTGCTGGCCGTTGCAGATTCGTCCACCAGGATGTATCTAATGAGAGGGGGAGTGTCTATCTGCTGGATGAACCAGCCATTCTGGAATTTGCTAAAGCCAAACAGAACGTTTATCAAGAGAGAGTAACCATTTGAGAACAGCTCTCGTCCCAAAATCTTGAGTCAGCCTTATCCCAATATCCAAGTAGACCACACTACTGTACACTACCACACTACGGTGTACCTAGGCCTTCGTACCCATGTCTCTATGCACGGCCGTCAGAAGTAACTGTGTACTCAGGTACCCGGCAAGCGGGCCACTGGCCGCGCAGCGAGGGCCTGCCAGAGCCAATGGTCCGCTGATAGTACCTACCCAAGAGCTGGTGCCTCCACAGCGAAACAGGCGCATTGATGCGCGATGAACCACACCCCTTTCACCGAAGCCGCCAGGGCCCCCTCCAAGCCTCGACACGACACCACACCGACGATATCGGGACGAGTCCTCGCGCTCGCCCTCCGCCGTGCGACCCCGTGGCTAGCCTCGCGCAACGCCTCCTTGCTTTGCAGCATCTCCCAGGTCGGGTCGATGGGCAGAGTAGTCGCGCAACGGACAAGGCCATGGGAAACAATCCTCAGATCAAAGTAAGCAAGCTGACGCCCAACAACTCTGACGGGACTGCACCCCCACCATCCAGACTCTCTCTCTCTCTCTCTGTGTCTTGTCTCGCCGCCATGTCACCGCCAGCCCGCCCACCTTAGGGCCACCACGGCAGCCCTCGCGACAAGTCTCCTCCCTGACGAGCTGCCCAGGCCGCCCATTTCTTTATACCCGAACTACAGCGTTGCCGGGACTTCTCTTTGCTGATACGGGCTATGTGAACAGGCGTCGTAGATTCGGTCCAGGAGGAGGTGGTGCTGACCTTGCCCTTGCCGCCGTCGCCCCCTCAAAATACTGACGGGGAGGCTTCCCCCCGTCTCGTCCACCACAATGGCCGGCGCCCCGGATTTGCGCCGGCAGGTTGGGTCGCCGAGGCCCAAAGGACGCGGTGAGTCTTGATATCGCCTTCTCCCAGACCTGCAACCTGTCAGAACTCGTGCCCCGGCGCCCTTCTCGTTCCGGGTCCAAGTCACCACCTTCAACTTCTTCCTGCTCGTCGCATGGCCACGCGCTGACGTGTCTCGTTACCAGCAGATAGAGACACCCCGTGCAAGAATATCCTAATATATGGCAAATGCCGCTATGAAAATGCAGGCTGCAGCTTCAACCACGATGATCCGAGGACCAGCCACGCAAGCAGCAGCTCCGAGAACGCCAAGAAGGCCCTGAACGGGGACTCTCCCTCCTTCACCCCCTCGAGCTTGTCGTCGTCGCAGCCCGCAAAGAAGTCCTCGTTGCCCTCTCAGGCCGCCAGCGCCGCCGTATTCACCCCGAGGGGCGTCGGTGCTGCTACACCCTCCAACAGCCACGAACCCGAACGTCTGTTCAACCCCGCCGCTATCAAGGAGTTCACTCCTCAAAACAACTACGACCTGGCGAGTGCCAGCGCTGCCGCCGTCACTCCAGACGCTTCTATCGCGTCCTTCGACCCCTTCTCGACCCCGATCGCCCCTGCCCAGTACAACCCGTATGCTAACGACCACACGTCGCTGGCTGGGTCTTCGGCGAACGCGTATTACCAGGGGCAGGCGGGATATGCCACCCCGTTGCAGCCGCCCCCCTACCATCTATATGCCAATATTGGCCCTTATCGAGAAGACTTGCTACCATACCAACGCCAGACGCGTGACTTCTTCATGCCAGATGATCTTAGGGAGGATCTGCAGAGGAAGTCGCATGCCGCTCTTCAAGTCATACCTAGCACAATTCAGTTGGAAAACTTCCACTCCCTCGTGCCCCTGGACAAACTCGACACGCCGCATAGGAAGAGCACGAGCATTTTTGGATGGACTAGCTGGCTGTTCAAGGCATTCTCTGCAAAGACGGGGCGGATTTACTGCCTTAGAAGGATTCAGGATTACCGTCTCGGCGACAGAGAAGCCACCCAGGCCATCGAGACCATCAAGAAGTGGAAACAGCTCAACAACGCCAACGTCGTCTTCGTTCACGACGCATTTACCACGTCCGCTTTCGGCGACAGGTCGCTCGTGTTTGCTCAGGACTACTTCCCACTGGCGCAAACACTCACCGAAGTTCACCTCACCGCACAACCGCAGAAGGACCACCGGTTCCGGGGTCCAGCTACTCCGCCCAAGATACCAGAGTCTGTTATATGGTCGTATGTCGTCCAAATAGCGAACGCGCTTCGAGCCATACATGCGAGGGATCTGTCTGCGAGATGTCTTGACCCCAGCAAGATCATACTCACCGAAAAGAACAGGATACGACTCACAGCATGTGCGATCCTCGACGTAGTCCAATATCAGGGCCACCGGTCAACCAAGGAGCACCAGCAGGACGATTTCGTCCAGCTGGGTAAGCTGATCCTCTGCCTCGGCGCTGGGAAACTCCCCAGCCAGCTCGTCGACGTCAACGCCGAGATGGCCACTATGGCGAGAAAGTACCCGTCCGGCCCCAAGGGCGAGTCGGCGCTTAGAGACCTGGTCGGCTGGCTCCTGACACCGGGTGAGAAGCTCGCCGATCAGCTCATCACGGGTATGCCGCACCACGTGATCGAGAACCTGGACAAGAACCTGCAACACACAGATGCCCTGAATTCGGAGTTGCAGAGGGAGCTCGAGAATGGGCGGCTGGTGCGCCTGTTGATGAAGATGGGCATGGTCAACGAGCGTCAGGAATTCGACAACGACCCCGGGTGGAGCGAGAACGGCGAGCGCTATACGCTCAAACTGTTCCGCGATTATGTCTTCCACCGCGTCGACGAGGCTGGCCGTCCCGTCTTCGACATGGGTCACATGGTGTCGTGTCTCAACAAACTCGACGCCGGCGCCAACGAGCGCGTGCGCCTCACCAGCAGAAGTGGCGAGACCGATTTCATTATCACATACGCCGAGCTCAAGAAGCAGCTCAACAGCGCGTTTGCCGACCTAATGAAGCATAACAGGCGGGCTTAAGTGGGGCAAAACGCGGGTGTGGGGTTGCGCTGGGCAGCGTAAACTAGGCAGCTCGGGCATCAGATTAGATTGGGCAGTCTGATGGTGAGACAGCAGGCGGCGTGGGATACGGGATGAAAGATATAGATTTGAAGGATCGGCATCTCTCTGTTGGAAATTGGCACCATCTTGTTCCCGATGCCGCACGGGGTACATATTGAGCTGCTTTTCGGATCAAGTACAGAAGGAATTCGGAAAGAGAACCAGAAAGACATCAGCGACGTTTTACTACTCGGAACAAGTCATATGATTTATCTCTGGGACTCACGCGGAGCAGGAGCGATGATGGGTGTCACGGCCTTGAGGGCGAAGACGAAAGAGTGCGCGAGCAGACGAAGCAAAGCTCGAAAGCGTTGTGAGAAGCAGGAAGTTGATGGTGTGACTAGTTAGAAATCCTCCGAGCGAGATCTTTACTGGCGTGAGATCGAGAGAATATGTGGGAGAGTGTGTGGGCACATGGGTGGAATTCGACGCGCCAGGTGGCGGGTGGTAGGCACAGCGAACATGCAAGATGGCTGAGTGAGTGCCTAGTGAACGTTGTGTTTATAGGGAATTGAAAGCATAGAATTCATTCTTCGTCGGATCTGTCCTGGGACTGATTAGATTGGTGTTCCGTGAGCGATTTATGTGGGCAAGTCTTCTGGATATTGGAGTGCTCTGCCGATGTATCGCACATTAAAGCCTGAGATTACCACTTCCAAACTGGTGTGCCCAATGGTTTCCCGGAACTGTGCGAACTGACACCCGACAAAATCTATGGAACAACGGTTACATCGTTCCTACAGAACACACTGGCTTCCTTTCCTTCCATCTGGCAGAAGTCTGCTGGGCCACTTTGCTGACACAAGGTTTCGCTGATGGGTGTGGATTGGCTGTTGTTTACTTGCTTATCTTTCTCAAGGATGCTACAGTCGAATTCATGCAACTTGTATGCTATCTAGTGAAATCTTCACGAAGGCTCCGTGATCGTATTTTTGGCAGAAATCCGACTGAGTACATATATTCAACGATTATATAGTACGATACATTCAGGCTACCCACGCCTGCCACCATGTGACTTGCCTTTCCTAAATAAGCTACCAATCAAAGAATGCTTGCTGAGGAGTAGAGTCCCTGGGCTCATCTGCGGCGCAATAACTCACTCACATCTGAGGTTAGTTATGCCCAAAAGTAAACTCCCACGTACACAAGCACCAACCCATCCTTTCGAGACATTATAATCTCGTATTTTCTATGCGCTTGACCACATATTTCCTTACTTGCAACCATTATTGTCCCAGGTTTAAGAGACATAAGAGCCAGGACTGCTTTACGCATCGACGAGGCAGCCGTACTATCGAGCGATTGACTGATGTAAGTGACTCGGAGCTATCTGTACCTCCACAACAACAATGACCGTTATGATTCAAACCGCCAGGCATAAATTTTGCATGGAATCGGTATGTAGTGATATGTGCTCCAAGACCAATCGGTGATATCCAAGTAGTTATCCCCGGAAGCAACTGCCCGTTCACCGCACTAAGTTACCCCGCGGTCCCGGGGACATTCTTCGCGCCTTTAAAGACATCCATGATATTGTCCTGGCCTGAAGTGAAGATTACTATTTTTGGCAACGAGGACTCACCTTTTTTCCCTGCCACCATGAAGCTCACGATTAATTGCCTTTGCGGTAGCAGCCGCCAAGAGCTTATAACATCTGACCATCCATACATCTTGCCCAGCGATGCTGAGATGGACCGGCATGGCTCGGGAGTCCTCTTCGTCTCTCATCTAGCCATCGATCCCCCAGACCCACGGAAGTTCTCTGAGCTGTCATGTTATGAATTCGACGGCGGGAAACGATTCTTCTGTGGGACTTGCGGCTGTCATGTGTTCCAGAAGTTCACGGTCTCGCCGGCGTTGGCTTCGTTAGCCCAGAGCCTAGGTGACGTGCACCCACCGGCGGAATTCTTCGCGGTCGCCACCGGAGTGATAATCGAAAGCCCAAATGAGAATGGTGACACTCGTTTCGTCAGAGCTCCGGTGGACGATACCTGTGATGGCGGGCTGGGGCCTTTTTTGCCGGTGGCTGAGATGAAGGGGCGGACACAAAAGGCCGAGACAGAAGCCATGCGGAATTCCTCCAGCAAGGCAGTCCCGGCATTCTGTGGATGTGGAAACGTGAAACTGATGATTCAAAGCCCTGGAGACTTCTTGGATACGGGCGGCAAGGGCGTCAAAGAGGTCGAGCTCCCGTACTCCCCATACTCTGATCTTTTGTTCCCCTACAAGACAACCTCAAAGGACAAGCTGGACAACCCTTCAGATGAGAAGTGGTACCTGCGCAAAACAGGCGAAAGGCTCAGATACCTCGCCGGAACATGTGCATGCAAGTCATGTCGGCTCAGCACGGGCTACGAGATACAAACCTAGGCTTTCATTCCTAGATTGGCCATCAGTATCTCCGTTTCGTCGAACTCCGTGACCGCCAGAAAAGAGTCGGATATACCCCCCAAATATGAGGCGCAAGATACCGAGTCTTATGTCCCTCTGGACTTTGAGGTGCTGGGGAATCTATCGGCTGGTCGAAACCCCCTCCGGTCCTATGAATCGTCTCAAGGGGTCCTCCGCGAATTTTGTCACATCTGTGGCGCCACGGTCTTCTGGCATTCGAATCAACGACCTGATCTGATCGATGTAAGCGTCGGCCTGCTCCAAGCAAGGGAGGGGTCGAGGGCAGAGACTCTTCTTGAGTGGTGGCTGGACAGATGTAGCTTTGCCGAGGACGCGGGACTGGATCGGAAGGGCTGGGTCAGGGATTGGGCCAAGGGCCTCATCCAGGGGTTGGAAGAGGGAATGAAGAGGTAGTAGTTAGGTATTGGTGGTCCGGTGCGGAGGTGATTGAAAGGAAAATGGCACTTGGCATGCTCGGATTTCAAAATTGCTTTCCGGACCAGGTATTTCACATACGTATGCAAGATCGAATGAAGCTTCAAAGCTTGCTAGATAAAATGAATCAAATTGTCCATCGAGTTCATCCAGCTTTCTTCTAATGTTCTTGTCTCTCCGGCGGGCTTTGGGGCGGCGCCAAGAAAATAAAACTTGCGAACAACAGCTTCCGCCGGAAGATTGAGATATCCAAGCCGAAATTGGGTAGCTAGGTAGGTGATAAGTACTAGATCCCCACGATCACACACTTTCTGCCTCCAATAAGGTTTGTTCCGATTGAAATAAGTTCATTTGGGGTCTGCACCTCATGATAGTAGATATAAGATGCTGTGGGCGAACGAAGCACGCGTAAAGGAAGACGTAATTGCTGAACCATCGCATATTATAAAATACTGGTTAAAACCATGGCTGCGACGCATCAGAAGCTGTTGCTTGAGAAAGGACTTGTCATCCAGGAGGACGCAGAGAGGCATTACAGAGCATGGGAAGAATGGGAGGCTGCTGGGGAGCATGGATTATATAACATACCTACCTAATGAAGTCTTCTGCTTCAAGAAGGATATCACTGTGATTGAATTTATATCTCTACAATTTGATGTGTTCGCGGGGGATGTTGAGTGGAGCACCGTTTGATATAGCGATGAAAGCTAACGTTATTCTAGGATGAAGAGAAGGGATGCTGAACAGTTAGTGAGTGTTTTGAAATAACCAGTCATGCTCCCAATTTTTCCATCGCTAGTTAGTCCAGTCATGAGTTGAGTGTGGCCGCCATCTTGATTGTGACACAGCACTTGGCTCAATCACGGACTCGAGTGAATCACTGAATACAGCGATTCACTGTATTCAGTGATTCACTCGAGCTGTGGCTGAGCCAAAGACTTGGGATGAAATTGTAGTTATATAGAGGCTTTATCACCGCTGAGCCAACTTGCTATCTGGCTATGGATCATGAGAAAGTAAAATCGCACAAGTGCACGCCATGCAGAAATTCACAATGCCGTCACGGAAGCCTTCCAATGAGTCTGAGCACTTGGGGCCTCCCAAATCTACGCGCAAGAGACCCAGTCAGCAGAATTCGGGGAAAAGGCCAACAGAGCAGACACATGCTCAGGATGTGAAGAACGCTGAAACCCGGGAGTCTGAAGGCATGAATTGGGATGACCACATAGATGACCACATAGATGACCACATAGATGACCACATAGATGACCACAATCGGAAGCGAGAGTTTTCCTAGCTTGGTGTGGAGAGACTGGCCGGGGCATCACGCTGGCAGGTCCGGTGGGAAGTTGGGCAGACTGGGGTTCGGGTCAGCCGGTTACACTCAGGTGGGCACCCCAACCTGGTTGAGTCTCTTTTCTGACAATATTTCTTATTCAGTTAGTTGTCTGGCACCAGCCTCAAGAAGTCCGGAAATATCTATGCACATCACGTTGCATTGAAGTTCCCGGCAAATGTAGCAGTCTATCGATAGACACCTGAAATGTGTGGGGCACTGTGCTGGAGAAGACCCAGGGTTCAAGTTCGTTTCTTTAAACAACACAGTCTACATATCATGTTGTTTCTATAAGAGGGTTATGAGAGAAGAACACACGACTGAGTGGTCACTATCAGATGGCAGGCACTGTGAATAAGATTTGACCCAAAATCCACATGAGAGTAGCCACATGCAAGCTGTAGCTTCTTGTGGTTGTGCCTTTTCTTGGGGAGTCGCGATATGTCCCGACGGAATATATTGGACCTCTGAATTACTCCGAAATGTGACTAGCAAGGGATCATATTTATTCTAGGATTTCGATATCAGCGTTGAGCCCCAAATCCGTTCGAAAGCAGACATTGTTCCAGCTTTCGAGCAGTTCAGGCGCCAATATTTGACATCAATACGACCAATGACGGGAGCGATAACTCATACACCAGACTCAAGAGTACCATGATCAAGTCATCATGACTCCATGAGGTTTTGTAGTAACAATCCAACTGTCTCTATCACTCAACATCTTGAATTTCAGACGGTGGGGAAAGCGACGTTGGCGTCTTTCTTCATTCTTAAAGTGCCAAGGTCGAGAATTGGTCAATTTCCTTGGGAGATGAAGACGAGTTGAACGCTCATAAAACTGGAAGTTGTCAGATTATTTGGTTAACGAGAAGCCTTGGGAGTCTTTGCTAGAACATCATCCAACGTGTCTCGCACTTACGCTGCCGTTGCCGCAAAGACCTCAATCCTCCTAGTCTTCGTCAATGTGCTGAGCGCAAGGCAGAACACCAGCGAGAAGACGCACACCAGGCCGACCCTTAGGCCCATACTGTGGACGGCATAGAGCGTGACGACAGACGCGACGGGAACGACCGTCGAGAACATAGCCCCGATGACCCTGTTGGCTCTCGAATATGTCCTTTTGTCCCATTGGTAGACTCGTCCACCAAGAATGGCAAGGCTGCCGCCGAGGCCGCTCTCAATGTCCTCTTGCCGGATGAGTCTCTGCGTGAAGAAAAATTAATAATGTAACAAGAACCTCTAGACAGGGCCGCAATGAAAATTGACCGTACCATCTTGCAGCCGCGAAACGCCCTCAGCAGCCTCAGCACTGCGTTCACAACGAACCTCTCGAGAGGGTCATTGTCCTCGTCCGCAGCCTCGAGCAGCACAAGGTCGTCCAGGAACACCTCTCTGTACGCCTCGGGCTCAATCCCCCTCAGGTCGCGCGACAAGAACTGCATGCTGTTGTCGCTGAGCGAGTCCCGCCCCACGATCTTGGCCAGTATGCTCCGCTGGTCGCCCGTGGGGCCAGGCATCGAGGCGACTTTGGCGTGTCTCTGGATGGCATCCTCTCGAGGGACACATGTAGCAGTCAGCGTTCTTGATGTTCATGAGACTATTTGTGTGGACGGGCGAATGGGTAATCGCTTACGGTATTCATACAACTTCTCCCGTAGCTTCAACCATGTCTTCCACCTCTTGTCATCAACCGCCGGCCTCTGCCCGCTTGTCGCCAGGAGCCTCCAGTGGAAGTCCCAATTGCTTCTCTCGTCGCTGCGCTGGTACTGTGCGTCCAACGCCGTCTCCCGGTCCAGCTCGAACCTGAGCTGGTATATCTCGGCCTGGAGATAGAGTAGGTTCTGTGTCGACAGGTCCTTAAACCGGCGCATCATCCCGTGGCGGGTCTTGGTCATGAACTCGGCGAGCTGGGCATAGCCGCGGGTCGGCCGTGGCATCTCCGTGCCTTTCGAGGTCGGTAGTGACGTTTCGGCCCTATTTGCGCTCGCTACGCTGGATTGCTTCTCGGTATCGACCTCTTCCGCCATTTTGGGGCTGATGCGGATTCCAAAAGCTTGTTTCAAGCACCTCTGAGGCAGCAGCCCTGGACGATTCAGCAAGAAATCAAGAACCATAGGGAACAAGCAAATCACATTTCTACAAACCATGCGCCAGTGTGACCCCTCGTTCACTTGGTGATAGATAGCCACCACTCAGCCACCTGTAAAGATTACAATCAGGCAGCGCAATAGGAGGCGATGATGGTTGTACATCCGCTCCCCTCGACCGGTACCACCCTCCCAGCCCCTCCCAGGGCAAAGCACGTAGCCGTCGAAGACGTGGGATCGACCATAGCCAATTGGCGTCAGCCCCAAACATTTCTAAGGAGCACAAATCCCAGCCCCGAGGTTGATTCTGCCTTGGACAGGCCTAGTCAAGCAGTACAGAACGTCAGGCCTGGCCCAAGTCAAGCGCTGGCGAGGCCTATCAAAGACCAACACTGCGGAAGCAGGGTTTTTCCCGACTGGTCGGGCATGCCGGTTGCTTGAGAGGGGCTGTCTGTGTTGTAAGCTGTCGCCAGTAGGATTTGCGATAGAGACCGGATATTCGCGTACCCTTATTCAGATTCCACATACCCTCCACTAACTAATTAGAGCTATAGCTAATTAGAGGCTACTATTTAACCTTATTTACTACCCTTTTTATAGTACTTTTTATAGTTTTAACTATATACCCTATATAATCTTTTTAGTATAAAAACTTTAATTACCTACCTATTATTAATACTTTATTAAATTACTTAAAATTTTATTAAAATTAATTAAATTAATATTAAAAATACCCCCTAATTTATTAAATATTATTTTTCTATAACTATAATAATAATAAATATCCCTAATTATTTATACTTTAAAGTATAATAATAAGTTAATTATT